>CM066993.1:22860000-23317500 GCA_033977485.1 Hydrangea macrophylla
TCCTAATCGTTTTTGCAGAATCGATGTCACCGTTAAGAAGAATAATTAAATCATCTGCAAAACAAAGATGAGAGATTTTTAACTTGTCGCATTTCCAATGGTAGGTAAACTGGCCATTTTGGGTGTTGTGGAGAAGAAGTTGGCTCAACACCTCCATGACAAGAACAAACAAATAAGGGGAAATAGGATCACCTTGTCTAAGACCCTTGGCTCCATTAAAATATCCCACGGATTCTCCATTAAAATTGATGGAGTATCTAGGAGTAGAAATACAAGCCCTAATCCATTTCTTCAAATTTGAGGGAAAACCAAATATATCAAGTAAATCAAAGAGAAAATTCCAATTAACACTATCATATGCCTTCATGAGGTCAACCTTAGCAGCAACTCTAGGCTTACCACCAATTTTGTGATAGTCCCTTAACAAGTCTTGAGCCAATAAAACATTATCACTAATTCTCCTACCCTTAACAAATGCAGATTGGGATTGATCAATAATGGATGGAAGGATAGATTGGAGTCTATTCGCAATAATTTTAGAGATGCACTTATACACAGTATTACAACAAGATATAGGCCTAAAGTCCCCCATCTTAGACGGATTAGGAACTTTAGGAATCAAAGCTATAATAGTGGCATTAGACTCTCTAAGCATCTCTCCAGAATTAAAAAATTCCTGAATAGCTTCAATCACTGCAGGCCCAACAGTGGACCAAGATTTTTTAAAAAAGTGTGCATTAAACCCATCTGGGCCGGGGGCTTTGTTCTCATGCATACTAAAAATCATGTCCTTAATGTCATCACAGGTAGGTATTCTATCCAAGTCCTCCAACAGTTCATCAGGAATTCTTTTACACACTACTCTCCTCAGTGCCTCAATCCCAGGGTAAGGGTTATTGGCAGTGGTGCCAAGTAAACTTTGAAAATGCCTAACTGCTTCACATTTAGCCTCTTCTAAATTATTGGTAAAAGTACCATCAGGTCTTTCAAGTTTGAAAATTCGTTTCGTGTTTCTTCTGCTTTTGATATGTTGGAAAAAATATCTGGAATTTTTGTCCCCGGCCTTAAGCCACTGCACTCTAGATTTTTGCTTAAGAGTTTCTTCCTCAATCCAAATAGCTTTAAGAAACTCAGGCATACATTGTTTTTGTTTGGATATAAGGGAAGGGTTGTGGGGATCTCTAAGGAGGTCGGATTGTGTAACTTGAAGAGCTTCCCTAGCCTGATCAGCTAAAAGTTTTTCTTTGCCAACGAAACATTTAGTAAGAATTTTCAGGTCATGTTTAAGTAATCTAAGCTTATGACATAATTGAAATTGTGCAGTCCCATTGACACTAGTATTCCAAGCATTAGACACAGTGACAGGGTAATTATCAAGTTGAGTCCAGTAGTTGAAGAACTTGAAATTCTTACCTTTTCTCTTAACAGTGTTATCAAGGTAGAGAACAAGAGACGAGTGGTCAGATATACCTGGCTTATGGAAATGGACAAAAGAGTTATTGAAGTTATCCAGCCAAGTTTGATTCACAAGAGCCCGATCCAACTTCCTTTGAGTATAGTCAGGTCTTCCGTACCTTCTATTACTCCAGGTGAAAAATTCTCCCAAGTATCTTAGATCAGTTAAGCACCGGGAATCAACAATTTTATTAAAATCAACAATATCAGAATTCATACCAAAAGCCTTTACCTTTTCCTCATCTACCCCAATTCCCTTCGCACTAACAACAAAACCAAGAAACACAACTTTGTCCAAGCAAAAGGAACATTTCATCAAATTGGCATATAATTTCTCTTTTCTCAAAACATCAAGCACACAATGCAAATGTTCAATATGATCATCTAAGCTCTTGCTATACACCAATATATCATCAAAGTATACCACAACAAATTTTCCTATGAACTCACGCAAAGTATGGTTCATTAACCTCATGAATGTACTTGGTGCATTAGACAAACACAATCAGAATTGAGAGAATTGAAACTCACAATCAGATTTAAAGAGAATTGAAACTAACAATCAGATTTAAGAGAGAAGAAATCAGAGATATAGTTATATTTTTATGAGAGAACTAGAAACCAAGATTAGTATACCTCAAAGGAAGAAGATGAAACAAAAAAAATCAGATTTGGCCTTTCTTTGATATCAATGCCTCCCTTCTTTTTTTTTTTTTTTTTGGGATATCTTTTCTTTTCTTTTCTTTTTTTTTTTTTGTCGGATCTCTTCTTTTCTTTTCTTTTCTTTTTTTTTTTTGTTTTTGTTTTTGTTTTTTTTTTTTTTTTTGTATAACTAGAGGCACAAAAACAAAAAACAAAGAAGAATACAATATAAAACAGAATTTGAAGAACAAAAGAACACGAAGAGTCACGAAGAAAATACGAAGAACAAACAGAGAATAGACGAAAAATTAAAAGGATAGATAACCTGATTTTAGAAACCTTGCTTTGATACCAAATGATGCGAACCTCAGTAGACTAGCAATGAGACCCAACAACAAAGATTGAATATCTTCCCAAGAAAGCTAGAAATCAGATTGTTGTGAAAGTGAACCTGTGACCCAACGCCTATAAAGAGACGCAAACCACAGGTATTCCAATTAGTGAACCTGAGACCCAACGCCTATAAAGAGACGCAAACCACAGGTATTCTTAGTTTTGAACGCCACAAGGTGAAAACCTTGATAAGTTCTGAAAGTTCAATGAAGAACCAAGAAGAAGGAGTAAAAACTCACTTTTTATCAATTTATCAAATCTGTCCATTACAAAAGATAAGCAAGGATATATATAGGCTTGGAACATCCCTCCAACCATAGGAATAAATGCAAGTAGTTGGAACAACCTCCCAACCATAGGAAATAAAGAATTCACGTTTTTTAGCAAAGGCTAGTACAAAAAAGTAGTTTAACTCATTAAATGCACTTAAAAACATGAACCAACTCTCAACTACTATCTATAAAACATATATAGCTATATCTTAGAGGTTATATTCAGTCCACATCTTCACATGCATGAATTAAATTGACATAGTCTTCATTTCCCTTTGGGCCACTCTTAGGAATGCTAAAATCAGCCCAAATTTCTTGAATCAGCCCATTGAAAGCTTCTTTGATCTTTTTGGTCCTTGCTCTTGTATTTGGCCCATTTGGAACATGCAATGGATCTTGCAATGGCCCATGTTGATTCTCATCAACTCGACTCAACCAAACCATTATCTCAGATACCAGGAATAATATTTGATCGATATCTAAGTCGTACACAACAATATCGCCTCCAATACCAGGAATAATATCCGATCGATATTGAGGTCGTACACCACGCTATCTCCTCAGATACCAGGAATAATATCCGATCGATATCTGAGCCGATCACGACCAACCATCGCTTCGGATACCAGGAATAATATCCGATCGATATCCGAAATGAGCACCTTAGATACCAGGAATAATATCCGATCGATATCTAAGCCGTACTCAATACCATCGCTTCGGATACCAGGAATAATATCCGATCGATATCCGAAACGAGCGCCTTAGATACCAGGAATAATATCCGATCGATATCTAAGCCGTACTCAATACCATCGCTTCGGATACCAGGAATAAATATCCGATCGATATCCGAAACGAGCGCCTTAGATACCAGGAATAATATCCGATCGATATCTAAGCCGTACACAACACTGTCGCCTCCAATACCAGGAATAATATCCGATCGATATTGAGGTCACACACCAGACCGCCACTCTTTACTCTTTTCACGCTTTCTCACACACATGCATGTTGACACAACCTTGACCCTAATATGTATGTCAATGTTCACAATTTGTAGTAGCAGTTATTAATCTCAAAGCTGGATATTCGTTCAACATAAATCTCGGTCTTAAACGTTCTTATAAGTTCAATTCCTAACAATGAGCCTTTAAAACAGTATATTTGTCAAATAGTTCTTTAAAAACTTTCAAAACATTTTCCAAACAGTCCCTTATACGAAAATACAAAAACTGCTTAAAATGGCCAGGTCGCGCCAGCGGATCGCGCGCGCAAAAATGGATTGGTCGCGCGAGCGGGCCGCGCGAGCGAAGGGGGAGAATGGGTCGCGCGAGCGGGTCGCGCGTGCGAATGGAGCAATGGGTGTCGCGCGAGCGGGCCACGCGCGCGAATGGGGATGGGTGTCGCGCGAGCAGGCCACGCGAACGAGCGGGTCGCGCGCGCGAGTTGTCACAGTTTCATCATCTTCTTCGTTTTTTCCATATTTTTGATTTTCAAACTGAAATTATACCCATTTCCAGATTCTGTTCTAAACAGTGCATGTAATATATGGATCTCTTCAGTTTTTTGCGCAGATTAAGAATACGTGATCAATTTAAACAAATACTGATTGTATCTCTTAATTTTTGCAATTAAAGTAAGAGTGTCAAAACTTTAAATCAACGGTACGTCGCGATATAGATGAATTACTCCGTAGGATTCGAACCGTAGCTTATTGGGACTAAGATCTTTCATTCCCAATTCACGGATTTCATTTTGGTTAACTTTTGTAAAACTCAAATTTTCAAATCTTTAATGGTGTATCTATATATATCTACACATATACACACATATGTACACTAAAATATACATATATATACGTTGAGAGTGAGTTTATAATGCTCACAGAGGTTAATTATATAGAGAATTTTGAGACCGAGAATTCCGCCATCGATTCCGTCGTTAGAAATTTACTCCTCCGTTCTCTTTGATCTTGAGATGTATATATATATAACTATGTATCTGTATGTGTATGTATATAGTATATAATCTGTATATGTGTGTGATATATAATCTGAGTGTGTGTGTTGTGTGTTCTTGAGAGAGAGATCAAGAGAATGATTGAGAGAATGTGAAAGAGCGAGAATGAGAGAGATGAGAGTCTGTGAGAGAATTGTGAGATAAAACACACATATATATAAACTGATATGTGTAGGCTCCAAGCAATAGGGAGATTTCTCCCGGTGAGGTTGAGCTCACGTGCTCCCTCACCCAAGACACGGTATAAGGCGCAGTTTGAAATCAAAAATGGTATTTTACGGTTGAAATAAAAATACAGAAAATTACTATTAGCGTAAAGAATAAATTCCGGTTTATACAAAAATATAGATATTGATTTTCAAAACCACAGAAAGCATTTTCTATATTTTCAAATATTATGGTTTGACCCCCGAATAAATATTTATAAATAGAAATTAAATTGAAATAAACATTTATTAATGGAAAAGAAATACAGGGTGTTACAGATGGGACAGTTTCTACATACTTTATTCAACTTAATAGACGTACCCATTGGAGACATGGCATTCAATGCTATGGTAAGGTTTTAAGGTACTAAACCCAAATCTTGTACGACTCTACTAGCAATAAACGAATTTGATGCTCCAGTATCAAATAACATTTTAACCCTACTGCTAAAAAGAGTGAGCGTACCTTCCAAATTATGATGTGCTTCGACTTCAAAGCCTGCTGCTTCAAGAATAACAGCATTCAGATGAGTCTTGGCAGCTTGTCCTTGAGCATTGGGTTCGGCGCAGTGCCTTGCAGTCTCAGCTCTAGTGGCCTTTATCTCCATAATTAAAGCATATGACTCCACCACGATCGTGGTTCTTGGAGGCTCTGCAATCCTTGGCATTGTGGCCGAGTATGCCACAGTTGAAGCTTCCCTGGGCCTTTTCCTTGGGTGGTATAATCTCCTTGATATCCAACAGGGACTGGTGCATGTGGTGCTGCAGTTCTAGCTTGCTGTGGTTGTCTTTGTGCCTGCTGCGGCTTTGTTTCTCCATTCTAAGTGCGCTTGTTATTCTGATAACGCATGGGGGCCTCGATCCTTGGACATTTCGTGATGGGAACCTACTGGTAAACCTCTTCTGCTTCTGTTTTTATATATTCTCCATCTGTGTAGCCAACCCTACCAAAGATTCAAAGGATTGATTCACGTATTGATGGGAACCATAGTGGACCAAAGCTTAAAGATGATCATTTGCAAGTTCCAGATGGGCCAATCACAAGGTCAAGAGCTAAGAAGATCAACGAAGCAATGCAAGGACTGGTGCAATCCACTTGGGAAAAGTTCATAAACTTATTATGCAAGGCCCCAACATTTAACATGGGCTTGAAGGAAGAAGAATCAGTTCTAGTTCATGTGATACAAGCTACAGAAGGGGTGGAATAGCTTATTGGGTTTTTATAGACTTTAATTTTTATGTTTCTATGGTTTTGGCATGTGGGCCTATTTTACTTTTTAAGTAGACATTTATTTAGCTTTAAACATGCAGTTTAAGTTGTTTTGGGCTTGAGTATTTAGTCCATCTTTTATTTTCGTTGAAGGCCTTTTTGGCCCAAGGGTTTCTTAGAAGTGATTAAAAGAAAGAACTTTGTAGCAGCTTTGATATAGAACGTTAATGAAATTTATTTTCTGGGGAGCTATTCAGTTTTCTCTGCTTGTTCTTGATTGAACAATTCGAACTTATCAAAGGCATTTCCTTTGTGGCGTTCACCAAATCTGGGTTCTTGAAACAGGATTTCAACGGGTCTAGATCATCCCTGTGACTTGATTGTTGGCTTTCTTGGGTGAATTACAATCTGATCGTGGGTTCAAGGAATATCAATTCCACGGGTTCATATCACGTATACTGCAGTCGTCTCTTGTAGTGATAGAGATAGCCATTTTTTTTTTTGGAAAATGGTAAATATATTCCAAAAAAAGGAAGTACAAAAAGTACAAGGGGCATACCCCAGGAAAAACAATGAGCTCATTTCATGAGGATATGAAGTATAAGGAAATCAAACAAATCAAGTCAGAACGTGCCCAACAGGCTACACAGAACAACCTGAAGGTAACCAAAGTGAAAACCATGGACAGAAAGAAAATGCCCGAAATCTATGGATGCCAACCATGGCTACATAATGTATCTAATTCCAATTATAGAGATATCAATCAATGTTAACAAGATACTTCCACTTTACTCTGATTTGTGCATTAATTTGATAAATAAGTTGCTTCAGCAGTATACTTGGAGGGTTGAAGATCTTCTTGAATGTTCTGTTATTTCTCTCTTTCCATAAACTATAGACAGCCACTCCTAGGCATATTTTGGGGAGCACCTGTTGGATTGTTTTCATTCTACATCTTTGAGCCATCCACTCCAGTATAGCAGTCCAGGTTTGATTTTGCCAATTTATGCCACACCTTGTCATTAACTCCTGCCATATAAGAGAAGAGTAAGGACATTCAAAGAACAAGTGGTCATGAGTTTCCATATTAGCCTGGCAAAGCAAACAAACCAAGGGTCCAGGAGTGAAGCTATAGATTCTATCATGTGTAGCTAATCGGTTCTGAGCAGCAAGCCATAGAACAAAAATTTGTCTGGGAATATACCCTGACAACCAAACAGAATCGTACCATGGGACCACAGTAGCAGCATGTACCCTCAAATGGTCCCAGACAAGAAACGTATTGAAAACACCCTTAGGGGATGTAGTCCATTTAATAGTATCCATGCTGTTATTAGGGGAGTAGAGATTGGACAAATTATTTCTAACTTCATTAAGCTCTATAGAATTTGAACTAGGCCAATTCCATTCCAACCCTCTGACTATGCTGCTAACCTTAGCATCGATATGAATAGCAGCATCATAGACAATTCTATCAGAATATTTATCCAACAAAGGGCCTATTGGAAGCCAATTATCAAACCAAAGGGAAGTGTGGTCACCATTACCAATTTGATGAATTAGTAAAGGTTTAGTAACTTCTCTAAGTTTTAATAACTTTCTCTAATACCAAGAGCATTGGGATGGAATCTTGGACTGCCAAAAACTCTTATTTTTCAACATGTACTGGTGGATCCATTTATTCCATAGAGATATATTGGATGGGTCCAATAGATTTCCAATATGCTTCAAATTTAAGACTTTGTTAACCAAGAACATATCTTTGAAACCCAGTCCTCCTTCCTTTTTTGGTCTGCATACTTTATCCCAAGCTACCTTAGCTCCTGAATATTTATCTGTCTTACCAGACCAGAGAAATCTAGACAATGCTTGAGAGATTTGCTTGAGGACACCTTTGGGAAGGATAAACATACCAGACCAGTAGAGCTGAATACCTGTTAAAACAGAGCTAATTAGTTGGGCTCTTCCTGATGAGAATCAAGGAAGCACTTAATGGGCTGAATTGGGCTGATTATAAATGGAGAATCCAAGAAGATCAAGGTGGCATTTTTTTGGGTTGATCTTATTAATTGGGCATAAATTTGAAGAAGATAGGGCTGATTATATTTCCTAATCATATTTATGCATGTGGAAGAATAATGGGCTGAATATAACTTCCAAGATATGGCTATTTATGTTTTATAGTTGGTAGTTGGGAGTTTGTTCATGTTTCTATGTGTTTTTAATGAGTTAAACTACTTTTTTGTATAAGTCTATGTTAAAAAACGTGGTAGCTTTATTTCCTATGGTTGGGAGGATGTTCCAACTACTTGCATTTATTTCCTATGGTTGGAGGGTTGTTCCAACAACTTGCATTTATCCCTATGGTTGGAGGGTTGTTCCAATCCTATATATACTCTTTTGTATGGGCAGATTTATATAATGGATTAAACACAATTCTGAAGTTGAGCTTTGCTCCTCCCCCTTGTTCTTCACAGAACACAATTTTTGACTTATCAATCAGCCTTTCGCATCTGATTGTGGCGTCTTCACACACCATGACTTATCAATCAGCCTTCCGCATCTGATTGTGGCGTCTTCACTACCCTTTGGAATACCCGTGGTTTGCGTCTCTTTATAGGCGTTGGGTCACGGGTTCACTATCACAACAATCTGATTTTAGCTTTTCTGGGTAAACATGTCAATTTTGTTGTTGGGTCTCAATACAAGTTATTGAGGTTCGCATCATTTGGTATCAGAGCTCAGGCTCTAAAATCAGATTATCTATCCATTTTGTTTTTGTGTCTTTGTTTGTGTCATCGTGTTCTTAAAAAAAATTATTCTCAAAAAAAAAAAAAAAATCTGATCTTTTTTTTTTTATGTTCTGTGTCATCGTGTTCTTAAAAAAAATATTCTGATCGTTGTGTTCTTCATATCTTGTTCTTGTTCGTGTTCTTATTCTTGTTGTATTGTGTCGTGCACAAAGTTACCAAAAAAAAAGTATGATTTTATTTTCTTGTGTTGAGTCGTGCACTTCAAAAAAAAAAATTTATCATGCATTTCCTTTGCATGGATTCGAGGACGAATCCTTTGAAGAGAGGGAGAATGATGAGAATCAAGGAAGCACTTAATGGGCTGAATTGGGCTGATTATAAATGGAGAATCCAAGAAGATCAAGGTGGCATTTTTTTGGGTTGATCTTATTAATTGGGCATAAATTTGAAGAAGATAGGGCTGATTATATTTCCTAATCATATTTATGCATGTGGAAGAATAATGGGCTGAATATAACTTCCAAGATATGGCTATTTATGTTTTATAGTTGGTAGTTGGGAGTTTGTTCATGTTTCTATGTGTTTTTAATGAGTTAAACTACTTTTTTGTATAAGTCTATGTTAAAAAACGTGGTAGCTTTATTTCCTATGGTTGGGAGGATGTTCCAACTACTTGCATTTATTTCCTATGGTTGGAGGGTTGTTCCAACAACTTGCATTTATCCCTATGGTTGGAGGGTTGTTCCAATCCTATATATACTCTTTTGTATGGGCAGATTTATATAATGGATTAAACACAATTCTGAAGTTGAGCTTTGCTCCTCCCCCTTGTTCTTCACAGAACACAATTTTTGACTTATCAATCAGCCTTTCGCATCTGATTGTGGCGTCTTCACACACCATGACTTATCAATCAGCCTTCCGCATCTGATTGTGGCGTCTTCACTACCCTTTGGAATACCCGTGGTTTGCGTCTCTTTATAGGCGTTGGGTCACGGGTTCACTATCACAACAATCTGATTTTAGCTTTTCTGGGTAAACATGTCAATTTTGTTGTTGGGTCTCAATACAAGTTATTGAGGTTCGCATCATTTGGTATCAGAGCTCAGGCTCTAAAATCAGATTATCTATCCATTTTGTTTTTGTGTCTTTGTTTGTGTCATCGTGTTCTTAAAAAAAATTATTCTCAAAAAAAAAAAAAAATCTGATCTTTTTTTTTTTTATGTTCTGTGTCATCGTGTTCTTAAAAAAAAATATTCTGATCGTTGTGTTCTTCATATCTTGTTCTTGTTCGTGTTCTTATTCTTGTTGTATTGTGTCGTGCACAAAGTTACCAAAAAAAAAGTATGATTTTATTTTCTTGTGTTGAGTCGTGCACTTCAAAAAAAAAAAATTATCATGCATTTCCTTTGCATGGATTCGAGGACGAATCCTTTGAAGAGAGGGAGAATGATGAGAATCAAGGAAGCACTTAATGGGCTGAATTGGGCTGATTATAAATGGAGAATCCAAGAAGATCAAGGTGGCATTTTTTTGGGTTGATCTTATTAATTGGGCATAAATTTGAAGAAGATAGGGCTGATTATATTTCCTAATCATATTTATGCATGTGGAAGAATAATGGGCTGAATATAACTTCCAAGATATGGCTATTTATGTTTTATAGTTGGTAGTTGGGAGTTTGTTCATGTTTCTATGTGTTTTTAATGAGTTAAACTACTTTTTTGTATAAGTCTATGTTAAAAAACGTGGTAGCTTTATTTCCTATGGTTGGGAGGATGTTCCAACTACTTGCATTTATTTCCTATGGTTGGAGGGTTGTTCCAACAACTTGCATTTATCCCTATGGTTGGAGGGTTGTTCCAATCCTATATATACTCTTTTGTATGGGCAGATTTATATAATGGATTAAACACAATTCTGAAGTTGAGCTTTGCTCCTCCCCCTTGTTCTTCACAGAACACAATTTTTGACTTATCAATCAGCCTTTCGCATCTGATTGTGGCGTCTTCACACACCATGACTTATCAATCAGCCTTCCGCATCTGATTGTGGCGTCTTCACTACCCTTTGGAATACCCGTGGTTTGCGTCTCTTTATAGGCGTTGGGTCACGGGTTCACTATCACAACAATCTGATTTTAGCTTTTCTGGGTAAACATGTCAATTTTGTTGTTGGGTCTCAATACAAGTTATTGAGGTTCGCATCATTTGGTATCAGAGCTCAGGCTCTAAAATCAGATTATCTATCCATTTTGTTTTTGTGTCTTTGTTTGTGTCATCGTGTTCTTAAAAAAAATTATTCTCAAAAAAAAAAAAAAAATCTGATCTTTTTTTTTTTTATGTTCTGTGTCATCGTGTTCTTAAAAAAAAAATTTCTGATCGTTGTGTTCTTCATATCTTGTTCTTGTTCGTGTTCTTATTCTTGTTGTATTGTGTCGTGCACAAAGTTACCAAAAAAAAAGTATGATTTTATTTTCTTGTGTTGAGTCGTGCACTTCAAAAAAAAAAATTTATCATGCATTTCCTTTGCATGGATTCGAGGACGAATCCTTTGAAGAGAGGGAGAATGATGAGAATCAAGGAAGCACTTAATGGGCTGAATTGGGCTGATTATAAATGGAGAATCCAAGAAGATCAAGGTGGCATTTTTTTGGGTTGATCTTATTAATTGGGCATAAATTTGAAGAAGATAGGGCTGATTATATTTCCTAATCATATTTATGCATGTGGAAGAATAATGGGCTGAATATAACTTCCAAGATATGGCTATTTATGTTTTATAGTTGGTAGTTGGGAGTTTGTTCATGTTTCTATGTGTTTTTAATGAGTTAAACTACTTTTTTGTATAAGTCTATGTTAAAAAACGTGGTAGCTTTATTTCCTATGGTTGGGAGGATGTTCCAACTACTTGCATTTATTTCCTATGGTTGGAGGGTTGTTCCAACAACTTGCATTTATCCCTATGGTTGGAGGGTTGTTCCAATCCTATATATACTCTTTTGTATGGGCAGATTTATATAATGGATTAAACACAATTCTGAAGTTGAGCTTTGCTCCTCCCCCTTGTTCTTCACAGAACACAATTTTTGACTTATCAATCAGCCTTTCGCATCTGATTGTGGCGTCTTCACACACCATGACTTATCAATCAGCCTTCCGCATCTGATTGTGGCGTCTTCACTACCCTTTGGAATACCCGTGGTTTGCGTCTCTTTATAGGCGTTGGGTCACGGGTTCACTATCACAACAATCTGATTTTAGCTTTTCTGGGTAAACATGTCAATTTTGTTGTTGGGTCTCAATACAAGTTATTGAGGTTCGCATCACTTCCTGCATAAGATAAGCATTTAGATTTTCAAGAATTTATCCTAGCACAAATTTTATAAACCACGCCATCACAATCTTGTTTTTTAAGTTTTGAAGAGATTAAAGGAACTCCAAGATATTTGATGGGAAGATTTCCTTTTTCAAAATGAAGAGTATTCAGAATATCTTCAATCTTGTCATCTTCAACATTAGAGAAAAAAATGCAGCTTTTAGTGTTATTGGCTTGTAGACCAGTAAGATCAAAAAACTGGTTAAGAGTTTGCTTTACCATGATAGTTGAGTCCACATCCCCAATAAGGAAAATGAGAAGATTGTCCGCAAAGCATAGATGTGAAATCCTTAATTTGTCACACTTCCAGTGGTAAGTAAAATTTCCCCTTTGAATGTTATGATGCAGAAGCTGACTTAAGGCATTCATAATAAAAACAAAAAGATAGGGTGAAATAGGATCTTTTTTTTCAGAAAATGGTTAATATATTCCAAAAAGGATGTACAAAAAGTACAAGGGGCATACCCCAGGATAAACAGTAAGCTCAAAGCATGAGGACTGGAAGCAAAGCAACCAACATAGGGACAAAAACCCTAAACCCAAAAAACCAAACAAATTGACCAGCAAGTATCAACACCAAATCACATAATGGCTCTAAAATCAGAAACAAAGCCAATCAAAACCAATCAAAACCTATCAGAAAATTGGATGATGTTTCCAACTGCCAAATAACCAACAACCAACTACCAACCAACTCTATAAACTTAATTCCATGGATTAGCAATTAAATCAAGCAGGGGGTGGTGCTTCCATTGAATTTTGATTTGAGTATTAATTTGAGACACCAGATATAGTAGCAACTGTTCCTTTGGAGTGTAGGAATCTGTAAATGTCCTATGGTTCCTCTCTCTCCATAATCCATAAACCGCAACGCCGAGACAAATTTTAGGTATAGAAAGATGAACCTTTCTCCCTTTCCAATGTTGTGCCATCCAAAGCACCGTAGTTCCCCAATCTGTGCTGTTCCAGTTAAGTCCACATCTATTCATCAATTCCTGCCAAATGAATGAAGAAAATTTACATTCAAAAAATAAATGATTATGGGTTTCCATGTGGCTCTGACAAAAAAAACACAAACAAGGGGTCCAGGAGTAAAAGTTAAGATTCTATCATGGGTTGCAAGTTTTTTCTGAACAGCAAACCATAATATAATCTTTTGCCTGGGAGTGCACCCTGAAGACCAAACAAGTTTGTGCCAAGGAACCTCAAGGGACACCTCTCGAAGGTGTTCCCATATTTGAACAAAGTTATATTTCCTGTTGGGAGACGTAGTCCATGAAACACTATCAGATAACCCAGTTGGCTTATACATATTTGATAAAAGAGAACGAACTTCATTCAACCCAATAGAATTGGAATTAGGCCAATTCCAATCCTGACCCCTTATGATGACAGCCACTTTTGCATAAGGATCAATAGCGGCATCGTAGGCAATTCTATTGGTATACTTTTCAAACAAAGGGCCACAAGGAAGCCAATTATCAAACCAAAGAGAAGTATGTTGGCCATTACCAATAGTATGACTAAGTAAAGGCCTAACAACTCCCCTTAAGTTCAACAGCTTTCTCCAATACCAAGAACATTGACCAGGTGGTTTAATGTCCCAAAAGGATTTTGTTTTAATCATGTACAAATGTACCCAAGCTTTCCAATAAGAGTTATTTTTTGGGTCAAGGAGATTGCCAATATGCTTTAGATTAAGTATAGTATTAGTGAGAAAAATATCCTTGAAGCCTAGCCCACCCTCCTTTTTAGGTTTACAAACATTGACCCAAGCAATTTTTGCTCCATGTCCATTTTCTGTATTTCCAGACCAAAGAAATCTCCGAAAAGCTTGATCCACCTGTTTAAGCACACTTTTGGGGAGAATAAACATCCCAGACCAATACTGTTGAATTCCTGCCAAAACAGATTGAATTAGTTGGGCTCTCCCAGCATAAGACAAGAACCTAGACTTCCAAGAATTGATTCTGTAACAGATTTTATTAACAAGATCTTCACAATGACACTTTTTCAATTTAGTGGTAATCAGAGGAACTCCAAGATACCACATGGGAAGGGCTCCTTTGGAAAATTGGAGTTCCATTTGAATGTCATTTGCCAACTGGTCTTCAAGCCCAGAAACAAAAATACAGCTTTTAGTATCATTGGCTTGAAGACCAGAGAGATCATGAAATTGGTTTAAAGTTTTCCTAATCATTTTTGCAGAGTCGATGTCACCATTAAGAAGAATAATTAAATCATCTGCAAAGCAAAGATGAGAGATTTTTAACTTGTCGCATTTCCAATGGTAGGTAAACTGACCATTTTGGATGTTGTAGTGAAGAAGTTGGCTCAGCATCTCCATGACAAGAACAAATAAATAAGGGGAAATAGGGTCACCTTGTCTAAGCCCCTTGGCTCCATCAAAATATCCCACAGATTCTCCATTAAAATTGATGGAGTATTTGGGAGTAGTAATACAAGCCTTAATCCATTTCTTCAAGTTTGGGGGAAAACCAAAAATATCAAGTAAATCAAAGAGAAAGACCCAATTTACACTATCATATGCCTTCATGAGGTCAACCTTAGCAGCAACTCTAGGTTTACCACCCATTTTGTGATAGTCCCTTAACAAGTCTTGAGCCAATAAGACATTATCACTAATTTTCCTTCCTTTAACAAATGCAGACTGGGACTGATCAATAATGGAAGGAAGGGTTGATTGGAGTCTATTCGCAATAATTTTAGAAATGCACTTATACACAGTGTTACAACAAGAAATAGGCCTAAAGTCCCCCATCTTAGACGGATTTGGAACTTTAGGAATCAGAGCTATAATAGTAGCATTTGACTCTCTAAGCATCTCTCCAGAGTTAAAAAATTCCTGAATAGCTCCAATCACTGAAGGCCCAACAGTGGGCCAAGAATTTTTAAAGAAATGAGCATTAAACCCATCTGGGCCGGGGGCTTTGTTATCGTGCATACTAAAGACCACGTCCTTTATGTCATCACTAGTAGGGATTCTATCCAAGTCCTCCAACAGCTCTTCTGGAATTTTTTTACACACCACTCTTCTCATGGCCTCAATCCCAGGGTAAAGGTTATTGGCAGTGGTGCCAAGTAAGTTTTGAAAATGCCTAACAGCTTCACATTTGGCCTCTTCTAAGTTGTTGGTAAAAGTACCATCTGGTTTTTCAAGTTTGAAAATTCTTTTCCTGTTTCTTCTACTTTTGATATGTTGGAAAAAATAAGTGGAGTTCTTGTCCCCGGTCTCAAGCCACTGCACTCTAGATTTTTGCTTAAGTGTTTCTTCCTCAATCCAAATAGCTTTAAGAAACTCAGGCATACATTGTTTTTGTTTAGAAATAAGAGAAGGGTTGTGGGGATCTCTAAGGAGGTCGGATTGTGCAACTTGGAGAGCTTCCCTAGCTTGGTCAGCCAACAATTTTTCTTTGCCAACAAAACTTTTGGTTAGAATTTTCAAGTCATGTTTAAGTA
The DNA here is from genome assembly GCA_033977485.1 of Hydrangea macrophylla. NCBI lineage: Eukaryota > Viridiplantae > Streptophyta > Magnoliopsida > Cornales > Hydrangeaceae > Hydrangea > Hydrangea macrophylla. The sequence goes on from CM066993.1 coordinate 22,875,812, forward strand.
ATCTAAGTTTGTGACACAATTGAAATTGTGCAGTCCCATTGACATGTAAGTTCCAAGTATTGGACACAGTGACAGGGTAATTCTCAAGTTTGGTCCAGTAGTTGTAGAACTTAAAAGTCTTACCTTTTCTCTTAAACGTGTTATCAAGGTAGAGAACGAGAGAAGAGTGGTCAGATATACCTGGCTTATGGAATTGGACATAAGAGTGATTGAAGTTGTCCAGCCAATTATGGTTCACAAGAGCCCTATCCAATTTCCTTTGAGTATAGTCAGGTCTGCCGTACCTTCTATTAGTCCAAGTGAAAAATTCTCCCAAGTATCTTAGGTCAGTTAAGCACAGAGAGTCAACAATTTTATTAAAATCGATTAACCATTTTCCGAAAAAAAAAATTTATTAAAATCAACAATATCAGAATTCATACCAAAGTTCATATCAGAAACTTCATTAGTGTTCAGAACCACATTAAAATCTCCAAGGAGAACATGGTTAGTAGTTGTGTTGATGTTGAATATAGCATTTAACTCAGACCATAAAGCCATCCTTTCTTGTCCTGTATTAAAACCATAAATAAAAGATGCCTCAAACTGGATGCTAAGGTCTTCATTTTTTATGTTGACATGAATAATTTGGGGGGAACACCTAAGTACAGTGAGATTAATTTTATCAGGGTTCCATCCCACCCATATTCTACCCACAGAGTCAGTAGAGCTGTTATATATAAAATCCCAATTTTGAAAAACGTTTTGTTTTATTTTATCCTCATTCGATTTCCTAACTTTAGTTTCAATAAGCCCAAGAACATCAACATTATTTTCATAAATAAACTTTGCAACCTCAAACTGTTTATAGGGTTGGTTGAGACCCCTTATATTCCAACTACAAATAATCATTAACGACGATGATGGGATTGTTTACGCTTACCTGAAGATCCAGAGTTTTTGATCTTCTTCTGTTGAGCTTTACCTGAGCCTTTAAGTTGAGGCATTGGAGACATAGGGAAGGAACAACTGGCCTCGTGAATGATTTGGTTCCCTGCATCTCCCAGGGAGTCCTGGGATTCTGCTACTCCTGGGTTGATGGTATGAGCTTGAATTTCCTTACCGGGACTGGACAACACAATATCAGAGAAAGCAAAGGTAGATGGATTTCTGTCATCCCCTAATTCTGGTTCCTTAGTAGCATCTTTTTCCTTCTTAGAATTTGGCTCTGTGTTGAATTCACAAGACGTTTTAACTTGACCATTCATGGTTTCTATTTCTGCAATATGTAAAGGGATAGAACCCAAATTAAGGTTCTGCACTACCACAGCCATGGATTCTTCTGGATGGGTTCCTTGAGTTAATAGACTATCCCCATCCTCCACAGAAGCTTGAAAATTTCCTGGGTCCTTGTCTTCAACACTGGAATCGACTAGAGAAGAGAACATGTTGTTATCCAGGGCCATTACCTTAGGACTTAAAGTAGAATTGGGGGATATTTCCAATATATGCCCAACATTATTGGCAACAGTAGGTTCAGTAGTTAGTTCAACCAGATTAGAGGAAGAGACAAAATTAGCATTAGTGTCAGTGTTGATGAACTTCCCTTTCTCCTTGGTTTTCCAAGCACCCTCATCATGGGTCTGACTAATAGCAGTGGCTTTCTGGTCAAGAATTGGTGCCTTAGGTAATTTGGCACAATCATGCCCAAATTTTCTACACTTTGCACACCGGATTGGAGTCCACTGGTACTCAACCGGGAGATAAATTGGCTCAATATCTCCAGTGATTGGATCCTCAAAATCAATAACAAGCTCTTTCAAGATTTCCTGGTGGGCATTCAATTCAATACAGATCCTTGCATATGAGATTCTCCTTCCTTGAGCTGTTATTTTTGCAACATGCAATGGTTTCCCAATGGCACTTGCTATGTGGCTTAACCCCAGAGGATTCCAGAGTTCTAGGGGAATATTATAAATATGAACCCACACAGGAATAGTGGATATAGATTCCTTAGATAGAGTTAGACCAGATTGCCATTGTCTCGGAATGATTGGTTGCCCACTCACATGCCAAGGGCCACCTTCGAGGATTGCCATACACTCGTCTTCACTGTTAAATTTAAAAAAGAAGAAGCCAGAGTCTGTGGGCACCATATCATGCAGGCCCTGTCTCCCCCATAATCTGGAAGTTGCATTCTTAACATAAGAGAAAGGTAATTTCTTCCCTATAAAATAGCCTACCAAAGTGTTTTGCCAGGCATGGCTACCCTCCACAAAAACTTCTTTGGGGATATATAGATGTTTTCTCTGTGGGCCTTCTTTAGGTTTAATAAAGTTGAGTTTGAAACCTACTTGGTTTTGTGGAGAGACTAAAGCTGCCCAAGATTTAAGTTGAGGAGACCTGGCACCAGGCTTTTGTTGATCTAGATTAATAACTGGAGCCAATCCACCCACTGATCCCACATTTGTGAAGGAGCTTTCAATAGGGATAAAATTATGGGAAGCATTAGGGGAGTGAACTACTTGATCCAAGCCACGCTGGTCAATAGTTTCAGAAACCGACACATTGCCGTGAGTTGCGGGAAAAGTAGAGGACTCCTTATGGGTATTGGAAGCATCCAAGATGTTGTCAATGACCCTCTTGCCCCTAGCCTTGCGTGCGTCTGCAGCGTCTGTAACACCAGTCAAAGGGCACTGAGTATGAGTGGACAAGGCGCCGGGTTTTGCGGAATGGCCCATGTGCCTTGTAATTGCACCGTCTGCTTTTTGGCTTTCCTCTACCGAGGGACCTTTGGGAATAGGACCGGTCATAGAAACAACCAAACCTTGAGACAAATTTCCGGAATTAACGGGAAAAGTAGAGCCTCCCATGTGCTGAACATTTGCCATTCCTCCCATGTGCTGCTCATTTAATTGTGTAGAAATGGGGGGCCCAGCAGCTTGTAAGGAAATGCTTGAATCTCCATTATAACCGTTAGGTTCATTGACATCTGGGCAGTGGGCCCCAGCCGTAGCAAACACATTTGCTGGAGAAAATTGCTTACTTTTTGGATCAAAAGGAGAAATCCCCCTATCCCCATCAGATTTAGAGTGAATTAAAACCTTCGAATCATTTGGACCAGAAGAAACTCTAGCTTGAAACGGTTTTCGATCCTTTCTAAGTCCTTTCCCATTTGGTTCATCACTGGAACTATCCCCAGTTGTACAAATATTAAATGACTCAAATTGCCTCCTATTCCAATCCGAACCAGATCTAGCCCTCCCTTTATTCCCACCAGATTTATAGGGAGTCCTACCAATGCTAGAACTACCCCTTGATCCAGAAGGGAAAGAAGTAATAGCTTGAATGGCTTGAAGATCAGCCTTTTCATTCATCAACTTCTGGATTTGAGATTGTGCAATCTTCAAATTCTTACTTAAAATTTCATTAGAATCCTTGAGTAAGGTATTATGAGATTCATGGTCAGTGTGCTTGCTATCTTCCTTTCTAACAAATTCACCTTCCTCAGCATGACTTTGTATCTTTTTATATGTAGTCTCTTCCCAATCTTCAGGAATTTCAAGGTCTAATGGCCTCAGCATGACTTTGTATCTTTTTATATGTAGTCTCTTCCCAACTAACACTATTGATGAGAATCAAGGAAGCACTTAATGGGCTAAATTGGGCTGATTATAAATGGAGAATCCAAGAAGATCAAGGTGGCATTTTTTTGGGTTGATCTTATTAATTGGGCATAAATTTGAAGAAGATAGGGCTGATTATATTTCCTAATCATATTTATGCATGTGGAAGAATAATGGGCTGAATATAACTTCCAAGATATGGCTATTTATGTTTTATAGTTGGTAGTTGGGAGTTTGTTCATGTTTCTATGTGTTTTTAATGAGTTAAACTACTTTTTTGTATAAGTCTATGTTAAAAAACGTGGTAGCTTTATTTCCTATGGTTGGAGGGTTGTTCCAACAACTTGTATTTATTCCTATGGTTGGAGGGTTGTTCCAATCCTATATATATCCTTTTGTATGGGCAGATTTGAATATAATGGATTAAACACAATTCTGAAGTTGAGCTTTGCTCCTCCCCCTTGTTCTTCACAGAACACAATTTTTGACTTATCAATCAGCCTTTCACATCTGATTGTGGCGTCTTCACACACCATGACTTATCAATCAGCCTTCCGCATCTGATTGTGGCGTCTTCACTAATCTTTGGAATACCCGTGGTTTGCGTCTCTTTATAGGCGTTGGGTCACGGGTTCACTATCACAACAATCTGATTTTAGCTTTCTGGGTAAGCATGTCAATTTTGTTGTTGGGTCTCAATACAAGTTATTGAGGTTCGCATCATTTGGTATCAGAGCTCAGGCTCTAAAATCAGATTATCTATCCATTTTGTTTTTGTGTCTTTGTTTGTGTCATCGTGTTCTTAAAAAAAATTATTCTCATAAAAAAAAATCTGATCTTTTTTTTTTTTTTTTTTTTTTTTTTTTTTTTTTTTTTTATGTTCTGTGTCATCGTGTTCTTAAAAAAATAATATTCTGATCGTTGTGTTCTTCATATCTTGTTCTTGTTCGTGTTCTTATTCTTGTTGTATTGTGCTGTGCACAAAGTTACCAAAAAAAAAAGTATGATTTTTTTTTCTTGTGTTGAGTCGTGCACTTCAAAAAAAAAAAAATTATCATGCATTTCCTTTGCATGGATTCGAGGAAGAATCCTTTGAAGAGAGGGAGAATGATGAGAATCAAGGAAGCACTTAATGGGCTGATTATAAATGGAGAATCCAAGAAGATCAAGGTGGCATTTTTTTGGGTTGATCTTATTAATTGGGCATAAATTTGAAGAAGATAGGGCTGATTATATTTCCTAATCATATTTATGCATGTGGAAGAATAATGGGCTGAATATAACTTCCAAGATATGGCTATTTATGTTTTATAATTGGTAGTTGGGAGTTTGTTCATGTTTCTATGTGTTTTTAATGAGTTAAACTACTTTTTTGTATAAGTCTATGTTAAAAAACGTGGTAGCTTTATTTCCTATGGTTGGGAGGATGTTCCAACTACTTGCATTTATTTCCTATGGTTGGAGGGTTGTTCCAACAACTTGCATTTATCCCTATGGTTGGAGGGTTGTTCCAATCCTATATATACTCTTTTGTATGGGCAGATTTATATAATGGATTAAACACAATTCTGAAGTTGAGCTTTGCTCCTCCCCCTTGTTCTTCACAGAACACAATTTTTGACTTATCAATCAGCCTTTCACATCTGATTGTGGCATCTTCACACACCATGACTTATCAATCAGCCTTCCGCATCTGATTGTGGCGTCTTCACTAATCTTTGGAATACCCGTGGTTTGCGTCTCTTTATAGGCGTTGGGTCACGGGTTCACTATCACAACAATCTGATTTTAGCTTTCTGGGTAAACATGTCAATTTTGTTGTTGGGTCTCAATACAAGTTATTGAGGTTCGCATCAACTATCATAGGCCTTCATTATATCCACTTGGTGATATTGTTCGTTCTTCTTATCAGGTGTGTCCACCATGTGATGCGCAAAATGGGATAGGCACTCAAATTGCGTTATATACTCCTGAACAGACTTGTTCCCTTGAACCAACTGCATGAATTCCTTCTTCTTTAGATTTTGTTCCACTAACGAGAAATACTTTGCTAGGATTCGTTCCTTGAACACGGTCCATGTCATTTCCCTTATGGCTCTTTCTCCCTAAGTAGCCTCTTCTGCTTCCCACCAGTCTGCAGCGACATACGTCAACTGAAATATAGCTAAACGACACTTTTCGGCTTCATTATAATCCATGGCTTTAAAAATGAGATCCATTTCACGTAGCTATTGCTCAGCCCTCCACGGTTCCATCATCCCATCGAACTTTTCCAGTCTTAGTGCACGAAAACGTTCAAGTAGCTTATCCCTTGTTCCTTTGGGGGTGGTGCTGGGTGGTGGTGGTTGTTGTTTCCTACATTGTTTGAAGCTCTCTCAATCCTTCTGACCAAAGCTGTGAGCAGTCCTATAGGGACTATCTCATTAGGTATCTCCGATTCTTCTTTGTTATGACCATTGCGATTCCCCCTACATCCTCCTGCCATCTAAAATCAATGCCTAAGTTTTATTGCTAATATCCTTTGATTCCATACCAAATCTCAATAGGTGGTCTTGATGTGTACCGAAGTTAAAATATGACAAGCATGCATATAATACTAAATATCAATGAAATAAAGTGATGTACACACTTTACATAAATAACTGAGACCATTTCATTAAACCAAAAAGATTTACATCCAAGTACTGTGTCCATGGCTAGTACATACTATACACGTAACGGTTTAAGCAACTACTAGGTGTGCTTACATAAATACATATACAATGTATCCTACACCAGAAAGATCTATAATACGAGTTACACCAAACAAAACTAATATGTACATCATATGTAGAAGTAACAGCAGTTCTCAGAAGATCATATCAACGTGTCAGGGCATAGAAATCGGCCTCATCATCGGTAATCATAGGTGGTATCTCGGGTCCTAGAATGGTAACTACATCTGTTGGCATAAAGTCCAGCCATGGGTCAAAATCATCTGGTCCCCCATCTGGTAACATCCATCCTGGTGCTACGCCATCTCCGCCAACTCCATCCAAGTCAATGTCGTACTTGTCGTCTAGCTCTACGACCTCAGGTGGCGCATCATCCAACTCAATAGCTAACTCGTCAGGCTCAACGACATCATCTGGATCCACGTCGCCATATAGGTCAAGCTGTGCATCGAGATCATCCTGGATCTGCTCCATAACTGGATCATCTGCAGGATCTGCTAAGAACTCCTCCTCCGGGTCCTCCTCAACATCAGTTGGGTCTGCTCTGTGGTCCTGCTCGGGTATTGGTACCATCATGTCCTCATCAACTGGTAGTACTGGATGATCGTGTACATTATCCCCTAGTCCCTGAACATCATCTACTAGATCAACCTCCTCGATCGGCTCGTCATCAATCATCAGGTCATCATCGTCATCTGTGTTGTCACCATCAGATGGATCATCCACTGAGTGGCCACTGCTTGTAAAATCCTCCCACTCACTATGTCGTCGTCGCTATCTGTATCTATGGGATCTGAATCCGCATCTAGCTCTAGTATGGGCTTGGGTGAGAATGGTGGGGCTAGTGCGGCCATGATAATCGAAAAAATATATCGTCATATAATGCCTCATCCTGAACCATGCTAATAAGCTCCTGGTGAATAAGTATGGTAGTCTCTGAAGCATGGATTGACTCGAGCTGAACCCAGTCCGGATACTGTAATGCATCAGTAAGCACGACTCTTCGTATGTCCTCCTCCAAGATGTGTCTCGCCCTTTGGCAGATCCGCAGTTGATATAATATGGGGTCGACAGGCTGGATATGACCGTCAAGAATATAGTGTCCTCCGAAATCGTTGTGAACAAAGATTGGCTCCATAGTCCTGCAAGAGGAGCTAACTTAGTGGCAGTACTAATACAAGGTAAATCTTATGCTCATAACTTAAGGTATAGGACAATCAATGAGCGCGTCTAAACCTAAAGCTCTGATACAAAAAATCCCTGTCATGCCCCGAAGTACCAAAAAAAGGGAAAAATAAATCTCCTTTATGGGTTCGTAGACACGTGACTGGTTGTGAGTGTCACCTGATTGTCCAAACATGCTTATAACAATAATGTATTACGGGAAGATGACTAAGTTCAGTGGTAGCATAAATTTAAAACTTCAAGTCTTACATGATTAGTATATTACAGACCAAAAGACCAAAAGATATCTAAAGTTGCTTGGGATGTTGTCTGTAGGCCTAAGAAGGAAGGGGGTCTTGGCCTTAAAAACCTTACTCAATTGAATTCTATCTTAAATCTTAAACATATTTGGGCCATTTTTACTTCTAAAAACAAGTCCCTTTGGGTGGATTGGATACACACCTACATGTTGAAAGGAAAAAGTTTTTGGGAAATCAAGACCCCTTCCCAATGCTCCTGGTATTGGCGAAAGCTCCTTAAACTTAGACCTATGGCTAGACCAATGCTTAGACATAGAATTGGTAATGGTTGTGGTACCTTTCTCTGGTATGATAATTGGCATCCTATGGGTCCTATCTTGGTCAATGTCGGGATGCGTGTCCAATATGATGCCGCCATCCCTTTAAATACCAAAGTTTCCGATGTTATTGATGGGAGTGCATGGAATTGGCCGCTTACAAACACTTTGGAATTAATTGAAATTAGAGACCAACTTCATTCCTTACCTCTTCCTACTACATCTAGTGATGTGGTTCAGTGGCTGCCCTCCCCTAATAATGAGTTCTCTTCTGCCAACACTTGGGATCATGTCCGTATTCATTATCCCAAAGTCCCTTGGTATGGCCTTACTAGGTTCCCGGGTAATATCCCTCGTTATAGTTTTATCCTGTGGTTGGCTATTCTCCATAGATTAGCCACGCATGATAGAATTTATACATACACACCAGGACCACTTGCTTGCGTTTTTTGTCACAAAAGTTTGGAATCCCATGACCATTTATTCTTTAATTGCTCTTACACTTCTTATGTGTGGCAGGGAGTTCTCAATAGGTTGGAAGTCACCTATTCCGCCCCCTCTTGGGATGTTCTTGTGGACTGGGCAGCGAAGAAGTGGAAAGGGAAGAACCCACGGCACATTGTCCCTAAAATGTGCATTGGGTTGGTTGTCTATAGCATTTGGAAAGAAAGAAATGCTCGGAGTTTCAAACTTGAAGTGAGGACTAAGGAAAGAATCTTACAAGATATTTGCCTTCAGGTTTCCTTACAAATACAAACTACATGGAAGAATGATCCCCAGCTCCCTCATTATATTGATAGATGGGCCGTTACTACATAGAGAGGAAAGCTTGCATTGGCCCTGTTATTTGTCTTGAATGATTTTTCCTTGATGTTTTTCTTGCTCCTCTGTGTTTTGTGATGTGGTAGGAGCATTGTTTTATTTGGATGGGTTTTTTCTAGGTTTGCCTTAGTTAATTCCCCTTTTTGTTGCATTGTCTGGATGCATTTTTTCTTGTGCTTATTGTATATCCTGGGGTATGCCCCTTGTATTTTGTACAGTGCCATTTTGGCATTTTTCGTTTAAATTAACCCTTTTTCCGAAAAAAAAAAAAAAGATATCTAAAAGATAGATATTACAAGTTCAACTAAGCTATTACAAAATCACCATGAAGAAAAGCATTCTTTACATCGGATTGATGTAGCAGCCATTCCAAATTTGTAGCAAGAGATAACAAAATTCTAACAGAGTTCATCTTGGCCATTGGAGAAAATGTCTCCTGATAATCTACTCCATAAGTCTGAGTAAAACCCTTTGCTACCAACGGCTTTATACCTCTCAATCGACCCATCAACCTTGTATTTCATAGTGAACACCCATTTGCATCCTACTGTCTTCTTCCCTCAAGGTAATTTTATTAATTCACATGTGCCCTTTTTCGAGAGTGCTTTCATCTCTTCAACCATAGCAAACTTCCACTTATGATTAGATAAAGCTTCCTGGACATGGTTAGGAATGGACACAGAAGAAAGACTCGACACAAAAGCTTTATAGGATGGAGACAAACGAGAGTAAAAAATAAAATTAGAGAGAGGATGTTTAGTATATGTCCTAGGTATGTCTAAATCATTACCAAATGAAGGAGTAAGAGATGATGAGATACCTGGATCATTGTCACTGGAAGAGATTGGCTGGAGTGAACAGAAAGGACAGCTTCCATTTCTACTTCCCCAAATATTTTTCTTTTCTTGTTCTTAGAGTAGGTAAGCAACTCTTTACCTTTTGTCATAATTCTCTCCGCCTCTTCCACATTTTCCTCTTTTTCTTTTTCTTTTTCTTTTTCTTTGTCTCTTTCTTTTTCTCTTTCTCCCTCATACTCCTCTTCATGTTATACTTCACCTTCTATGGATTTCTCTTCTCCCTCCTCATTATTTTCTCTAGACTCTACTACTCCCTCCTCTCTTTCTATTGTGAAGGGAGCAATAGGAGCAGGCATCTCTTCCACACCCATTTTCTCCCCCTGAAGAGGTGACTATGGAGATTGAAAATAGGACTGTATCTCATGGAATGTAACATCCATCCATAGAGACGTACCACCAATGAGAAGGAGACTAATAACATTTGTATCCCTTTTGTGTGGGTGAGTAACTAACAAAGACACACTTTAGAGACCGAGGATCAAGTTTTTTTCTAGAAGGAGAATGGTTGTAGGCAAAGTGGATGCAACCAAACACTTTAGGAAAAATAGCAAGCACGGAAGATGGATTGAGGAGAACTTCAATAGGAGACTTCTTATTATGGGCAATTTGTTGATGAGGTAGGCAGCAGTTAAAATTGCCTCCCCCAATAGGACTTAGGAAACTACACAAAAAACATCACAGATCAAGCGCTTTCTAGTAAATGGCAATTTTTACGCTCAACAACTCCATTTTGTTGGGGAGTATTAGTACAAGAGGTTTGATGTATTATGCCATGTTCAAGGAAAAAAATTTCTAGACCACCATACATATATATATTCCCCCCGTTTTGTCAGAATGCAAAACTTTGATAACATTGCTAAATTGAGTGTAAATCATACTGTGGAAGTTTGTGAAAATAGAAAACACCTCACTCTTCTCTCGCATCAAATACACCCAAGCAGTACAAGGAAAATTGTCAATAAATGTAACAAACCAAATATACCCATGCAGAGAAAGAATGTGGGATGGACCCCAAACATCAATATAAAAAATTTGAATATAAATAGTGCTTTTATTCAAACTCAAATTAAAAAAGGCACAGTGATGTTTGCAAAGTTTACATGCTTCACACATAGCATTTGTACCATTGTTATTATTTATCAAAGATAGAAATAAACGACGAAGAAGAGATAACTCTCAAAGAATGATGAGGCCTCTGAGTCAAACTTCCACCTCCACTATCCTCTTCATTAGGTAGCAGAAAATTGAGTCCATTCTTTTCCCTATCATTGTTATTAAGTTACCAACTACTCCAAAAGCTTAAGTTGTTAGAGAATAGGCCCACCAATGTATATCAAGTTTCAACACCCTCCCTCATGTACAACCCTGACTTACACGTAGAGAACAAACAAACCAAACTCCATCATATTAGAGACAAATAACAAATTACAAATATGCACAACAAAGAGGAGATGGAGAATCAAACCCAGGACCTCCCACAAACAAGGCTCTAATACCATGTTAAGTTACCAACTACTCCAAAAGCTTAAGCTGTTAGAGAATGGGCCCAACAATGTATATCAAGTTTCAACCATTGCCAATCACCTTCTTGGTTGAGAGATCCTAAAATACACAGTGAGAAAGAAAAAAGGTAACGCAATAATTAAGATCACTAGTAATGTGACTAATCGAAAGAAGGTTTATCTTTGGTACATGAAGGACCAAAGATAAATATATAGAATCAAAAGAGTGAATAATATCTTTACCAAAAATAGAGGAAAGACTGCCATCGAAGATTCTAACCTTGTCTTTACCTAAACAAGGTTGTAAGTACAAAAAATATTGGACAGGACAGTCATATGATCGTAAGCCCTAGAGTCAATGATCCATGGTTGTGGAGAGTAAGCATTTAAAGCACAAGTAAAATTAGCAACATTACTTGCTTGGGCAAAAGAAGTGGAAGAGCTCGTGGAGGTGTCCAACTATGCCATAGTGCGCCTTAGGGTCTCTAGATCAGTACTACTAATCCCACCAGTAGCAGGTGAAGTAGAAGATATCACCTCAGACTGAGGAGCATTAAGACTTGTGATAAGTAGGCTCTAGGTCCATTACCATGGCCACCAGTGCGGCCTCCACCTCTTTTCCTTGAGAAAGATAGACAGCCATAAAGCTTCCAACAGTTAGCACAAATATGTCCGAGCTTATTACACTTATCTTTACCCTCAGAAGTATGATCCTTTTGTGAATTATAGTTGGGAACCTTACCCCTTTCTGATAAGAAGATACCAAGGAAGATCGATCAGTAGGCTTAGGGAAAAGTATAGCAGAACGATGACTCTCTTCATTCTGCACATAGGCAAGTGCCTTTTGAAGTGACGACAATGGCTCCATCCCAAGAATTTGACTCCTCACTGATCGAATTTTGAATTGAGACCAGCTAGAAACTTAAAGATTTTTTCAGTCTCAATGTATTCCTTGTAACTAGTGGCATCTATAGAGTAAACGAGATATTAATTTTTCAAGTGATCCAAACGCTTCTACATAATAGTCAAGGAGGTGTAATATTGAAGGATAGATCGCTCACCTTATACTCCGCCTCAATAAACTGGCAAAGTTCACAAACTTCAACTATATTTCCTTTCCAACGATAAGTCTATGCTAATGTATCCCATATTTCAAGTGTTGTCTTCGTCTCCAGAAAGAATGTAGCAATACTTGGCTCCATCGAATGCTAGCTTAGGGAGGCTTTGAACCATTTTGAACAATTATTTTCCAAGCTTAGAGAGAACAATCCTTCCTCTCAATGATTTTATTAGATGGTAAAAGCATTACAATAGACTAAATTACAAAGTAGTCCCTCAAATATAAAATAATAGTACTCAACTCCTAATAATAAAAAATAAATAATCCAATAATAAAAATCTCTAGACGATCTGTTCTCTTAGCTCTTGAATTTGATTGATCATTGATTCCTTCAATAGCTTTGAATCTACTGGCATATGTACATGTATATATATATGTATATGTGTGTATGTACATACCCTCTTTCGATTGATTTTGTTTTCCCCAACTAATCAGTGATCCAAAAAAGAGCTCCAAGGATTTTAATGTTTCATTTTTAACATTGCTCCAAGGATCTGAAAAATTTTGGTAAGAATTCCCTTGGTCAAGAAAAGACCAATGCTGATACAGCTAGACAGGCTCGTAAATCTCTCTAGTCTTCATTACTTGAAAATCCAAATGACTCTTATCTTATTGAGCAACACAATCTTTGTTTGAAAAATTATCTTGAAGCAATATGGATTAAAGAGGAATTTCTTAAACAAAAGTCCAGATTACAGTGGCTTGATGTAGGTGATAAAAATTCTAGATACTTCCACCTATCCATCAAGGAAAGAAGGAATTTTAAAAGAATTATTGTCCTTAAGAAACCATATGGCCATTTTACTGCCAACTGTAATGAGGCCAAAGAAGAAGCTGTTAGACACTTTACTTCTCTCCTAGGAACCTCTTCAAATAACAGTTATCCTGGTAAAGAAGCAATCAGATCCTTTGCTCACAAAAGAATCCCTGAAAATTTAAAGGCAGACCTGGATAGGCTTCCTTTAGATGATGAGATTAAGAAGGCCTTCTTTAATTTGCATAGTAACAAAGCTCCGGGCCCTGATGGCTATAATGCATTCTTCTTTAAAGACTCTTGGGACATTGTTGGTACTTCTATTTTAGGAGCTGTTAAAGAATTTTTTCAAAATGGGGAGCTTTTAAAAGAATCTAATACTACACTTATTGGTTTGATTCCCAAGGTGCCTAACCAATCTAAGATGGGTGACTTTCGTCCCATTTCTTGCTGTAATACAGTGTATAAATGCATCTCTAAAATCATTGCTAGCAGACTCCAAACAATCCTCCCTACTTTTATTGATCAAGCACAATCTGCCTTTATTAAAGGTAGGAAGATTAGTGATAATGTTCTTCTTGCCCAAGACCTCTTTAGAGATTATCATAAACAGAAAGGTAAACCTAGAGCAGCTGCTAAAGTGGATATAATGAAGGCCTATGATAGTGTTAGTTGGGAATTTCTTATTGATTTGTTAGATGTGACTTGTTTCCCTCCTAATCTTATGAAATGGATTATTGCCTGTGTTACTACCCCTAGATACTCTAGCAACTTTAATGGAGAATCAGTGGGTTACTTTGATGGTGCCGAGGGCCAAGGCAAGGTGATCCTATTTCACCCTATCTTTTTGTTATTATTATGGATGCCTTAAGTCAGCTTCTGCATCATAACATTCAAAGGAGAAATTTTACTTACCATTGGAAGTGTGACAAATTAAGGATTTCACATCTATGCTTTGCGGACGATCTTCTCATTTTCCTTAATGGGGATGTGGACTTAGCTATCATGGTAAAGCAAACTCTTAACCAGTTTTTTGATCTTACTGGTCTACAAGCCAATAACACTAAAAGCTGCATTTTTTTTCTCTAATGTTGAAGATGACAAGATTGAAGATATTCTTTGAATGTCCTTACTCTTCTCTTATATGGCAGGAGTTAATGACAAGGTGTGGCATAAATTGGCAAAGTCAAACCTGGACTGCTACACTGGAGTGGATGGCTCAAAGATGTAGAAGGAAAATAATCCAACAGGTGCTCCCCAAGATATGCCTAGGAGTGGCTGTCTATAGTTTATGGAAAGAGAGAAATAACAGAACATTCAAGAAGATCTTCAATCCTCTAAGTATACTACTGAAGCAACTTATTTCTCAAATTAATGCACAAATCAGGGTGAAGTGGAAGTATCTTGTTAACATTGATCGATATCTCTGTAATTGGAATTAGATACATTATGTAGCCATGGTTGGCATCCATAGATTTTGGGCATTTTCTTTCTGTCCATGGTTTTCACTTTGGTTACCTTCAGGTTGTTCTGTGTAGCCTGTTGGGCACGTTCTGACTTGATTTGTTTGATTGCTTTATGCTTCATGTCCTCATGAAATGAGCTCATTGTTTATCCTGGGGTATGCCCCTTGTACTTTTTGTACATCCATTTTTTGGAATATATTTACCATTTTCCAAAAAAAAAAATGTTTCATGTTTAACCAAATGAAAATAAGAGTTGATTTCTTGATTTTAGAGTTTCTCTATGTTAATTCGTGTATCTATATCTATACATATATTCTTGTATAAATAGGTCTTTTAATGTGCCCACTACTCAAAATTCAGGTTTATTAACCCTGGTGAATGGTGATGATTGATGTGATATACTACTCTCTTCGTCTCATTTTTTGAGTCCTAAATTCCATTTTGGGATGTCCCAAAATTAGTGTCCACTTTCCCAACATGGTATACAATTTTTACTTACTTTCCAAAACTACCCTTGTTTGAAATCTACACCAAGATAAAACTTAAAAAGTTGATTAGGGATAATTGTGGAAAGTAGGTGTAGATTCTTTTTGTCCCCTTAATAAGTTGAGTTCCCAAAGGTGGACTCAAAAAATGGGACGGAGGGAGCAACTTTTTTTTTATATATATATGTGGAATTCGGGAGAGAGAAAGTGTGTGATGATTGATTTTAGAGAGAGAGAGTGAGAGAGTGATGGCTAATTTATATATATATGTATATATATAAGTTTAATTCAGGAGAGAGAGAGAGAGAGAGAGAGAGAGAGATAGGAAGAGACGAGTGATGTCCTAGGTAACAGGTTACCCTACTACCCATACTTGACCCGCCCATGTTTAACCTATCATTTGTTGGGTGATTGATAGGTTGACTCATACTCGACCCAACCAGCACTTGACCCACCTAAATACGACCCAACCCACCCATTTTCCACTCGTACTTCTGAGTAGCCTTCTTCTTCAGCGTCACTATCAACATCAAAAGCGGATCATATGCCCTCATTGTCAGTTGTAGAAAAAGCTTGGAAAGAGTTAGGGGTAGCATCATCTTTGGTGTTACCAATCAAACAGGAGGCTGAGACGGGGCGAACAATAATACGATCGACAATACTCCCGGAAGGGCCAACATCTATAGAGATATAACCCGAAGGCATAGAGGGACCTCCTCAACCAAACGTGATGTTCCTTTTGACCCTTCCTACACGTAAGGCATTAGTTGCATTAAATGCCCCGATGAGCTTACACCGACATCAAGCCTCCCTTAACGCAAGGCATTTAATGTCATTCGTGCTACTGGTAATGTGCAGAGCAAAGATTCTAATTGTAGGGCACCCTCTTCCATTTCTATTCAACCCTTTCGCCTTTATCTATAGTTGCAGGCCCAGTGTGTTTTAATGCTAATGTTATCCTTCCCCAAGATTCAAAAGTGGGCCTAGCAAGTATTTGTCATATTACTCAAGCCTATTCTATTTTTTTAGGCTAGCAAGGTGCCCACTCTGTTGAGCTTTCTCATTTTAGTGCATCCCTTAATGATAAACCGAGCCCCACGGAAACTACTTCCCCATGCACTAACTTGATGGATAAGCCAAAGTGGGTTGATTTAGTTAAGACCAAGCCCATATCTCATGAATTTAACTTGTCTCATTGTTGATGTAAGCTCTTGTAGATAGAACTGAAGGTTGACTATTCCCCCTGCTATTATTGAGCCAGGCTACCACAAATAGAATAACACTCTTGTTGGGTTTTTCTTAGAACATAGACTGCCCTACTCCCTTATTCATGAAGTGACTACAAAACTTTAGGAGAATGTTGGTCTCATTGACATCCTTGCTACAAACCCAGGTACTTATTTTTTCAAGTTTAGCTATAGACTTTCATTGGATGCAATTTTGGATGGAGGCCCTTGTAATGTTGTTGGTAAGCCACTTATTCTGTGGAAATGGGAACCACATTATTCTATCAACAAAGATAAAATCTCTAAGTTCCTATTTTGGTGCATTTCTTTAATGTCCCGCTTGAATATTAGACCCTAGAAGGTATTAGTTACATTGCAAGCATGATTGGGAAACCCCTTCGGCTTGATAAAATGATGGCTTCCCATCGAAGAATCACTTATGCAAGAGTGTGCATTGAAGTGGATGCGAAGGATGATTGGATTACTAGCTTTGACCTGGTTACAGCAGATTCCAGTTTATGTAATGACCTGATCACGATAAAAGTTGACTATCAGTGGACCCCCTCTCAGTGCAATTTATATAAGTGTTTTGGGCATGATTATGATAGAAAGGTTCAGTCACAGCCGGCCTATCCTAACCATGCCAAACTTCAATCTACCCAACAATGGGTACCTTTCAAGAAGAGCCCAAATGACATGAAAGATGGTTCTGGGACTAGTGTTGAGGATGAAAAAGATTAGTGGACTCAAGTGGTAGGTAAGGGTAAGGTTAAGGGAAAGGGTGTGGTTTCCAAGGAGGGGCAATGTGCGGCTAAATCTTTTGTTCTTTATGAGCCTTCTTCCTCTAATGCTCAGTAAATTAAGATAAGTAACTCTTTCAAAAAGTTGGTGCCTTACGTTTATGAGATTGCTGGGCATCCTATAGAAGCTCATGGTATACCAAGTTAGAAGATGGAAGGTTTCAATCCCAAGTTAGAAAGTATACCAATGATAATTTGGAAAAGAATGATGTTGAAATTGATGAAGACTTTGAAGATGCTTTTGATGATTCCAACTCAATAAAACAATGAATTTAAAACATATTTGGTCTCTTTTCTCTTCTGGACCAAAATCTCTGTGGGTGGATTGGGTTAAAACTTATCTTTTAAAAAACAATAGCTTTTGGGTTACCAAAGCCCCATCCCATAGTTCTTGGTATTGGAGGAAACTTCTTAAACTCCGAGAGATGGTGAGGCCCTTATTGAAACACAAAATTGGTAATGGGTGTGGTACCTTCCTTTGGTATGATAATTGGCACCCCTTAGGACCCCTCTTGGATAAATTTAGTCCTAGAGTTGCTTATGACGCAGCGATACCATTGAATGCGCAAGTTAAGGATATCATAGTGGATGGGGAATGGCATTGGCCGCATACTAACACGTTAGAACTCATGGAAATCCAGAGCCACATGCTTGAGCTTCCCCTTCCGTCTGATAATCTTGATAGTGTCGTGTGGGTTCCTTCTCCTAATGGGAAATTTAATCTTGCATATACTTGGGAACACCTTAGAGTTGTTTGCCCTAAGGTCCCATGGCATCGGCTCATTTGGTTCCCAGGGAATATACCAAGGCATAGTTTCATTTCTTGGTTGGCAATTCTTAATCGATTATCTACTCATGACAGGATCTTCCACTTCACACCTGGACCTTTGGGATGTGTTCTATGTCATCAAGGTATGGAAACTCATGATCATTTGTATTTTGGTTGTTCATTCTCTTCTTTTATTTGGCAGGCAGTTCTGCAACGATTGGAGATTACTCCTCAAGCTTCCTCTTGGAGCGCAACTGTGGAATGGGCAGCTAGGACTTGGACAAAGAAAACTCCCCAACACATCATTCCTAAAATGTGCCTTGGGTTGGTGGTGTATAGCATCTGGAGAGAAAGAAATGCCCGAACATTTAACTCCAAAGTCACAACAAAGGAAAGACTTCTTCAAGAGATCGTCCTCCAAATCTCTATCCAAATCCAAATCAAGTGGAGAAACGACCCACTTCTACCTATTTACATTACTAGATGGACGTAATTGTAATTGTTTTGTTAATCTTTTTGCTCCATTGGAGTATTTTGCTAGTTCAGTGAGAGGGGCCTTTGGGCATTATTGCTTGTTTTGTTTCTGTTTTGTTTAGGGTTCCCCCATCTCCGTTTTCATAGCTCATTGATACTTGGTTAGGGAAGGTCTTTTCTTTGGTTGCTGGCCTTGGAAGTTGTCCTCCCTTTTTTGCATCATTTGGATGCTTCTTGCGCTTGTTGTATATCCTGGGGTATGCCCCTTGTATTTTGTATAGTGCCGTTTGGCTTTTTTTTTTTTTTTTTTTATTCATTCACCAATTCCCAAAAAAAAAAAAAAAAAAAAAAAAACCCATGTCTTCTAGGCAAAAGAAGAAGGAAGCGAAGATGCAATTTAGTGGTAGTCGTTCTAAGGGTCGTCACAGATTTTGAAAGGATCTTTTGTTTTCTTTTTTTTTTTCTTCTTTATTTTTGTCGACGACTCTTCTGATGGTACGGATGGATGTCTCTCTTTTTCTTTGTTTTAGATAGACTCCCATCTCATGCTTTGCCTTGGCTTCTTATTGCTCAATTCGAGCATGTTTTTTTTTTGGAGCTTACTGAATTATCCTGGGGATGCCCCTTGTACTTTGTACAACTTTTTATATTTATTTACTCTTTATCTGAAAATAAAATGAAATAAAAAAATAAAATGGCTATGTACCCACAGGATATGGTACCAAAACAAGAACCAAAAGAGCTTGCCCACTCACGATTAGCTCCCTTAGGTACAAAGGTAGCCACTTCCACCTTTTCTTTACCTTTGTTGATGCGAACCTCAATAGACTAGCAATGAGACCCAACAACAAAATTGACATGTTTACCCAAAAAAGCTAAAATCAGATTGTTGTGATAGTGAACCCGTGACCCAACGCCTATAAAGAGACGCAAACCACGGGTATTCCAAAGGGTAGTGAAGACGCCACAATCAGATGCGGAAGGCTGATTGATAAGTCATGGTGTGTGAAGACGCCACAATCAGATGCGAAAGGCTGATTGATAAGTCAAAAATTGTGTTCTGTGAAGAATTAGGGGGAGGAGCAAAGCTCAACTTCAGAATTGTGTTTAATCCATTATTTAAATCTGCCCATACAAAAGAGTATATATAGGATTGGAACAACCCTCCAACCATAGGGATAAATGCAAGTTGTTGGAACAACCCTCCAACCATAGGAAATAAATGCAAGTAGTTGGAACATCCTCCCAACCATAGGAAATAAAGCTACCGCGTTTTTTAACATAGACTTATACAAAAAAGTAGTTTAACTCATTAAAAACACATAGAAACATGAACAAACTCCCAACTACCAACTATAAAACATAAATAGCCATATCTTGGAAGTTATATTCAGCCCATTATTCTTCCACATGCATAAATATGATTAGGAAATATAATCAGCCCTATCTTCTTCAAATTTATGCCCAATTAATAAGATCAACCCAAAAAAATGCCACCTTGATCTTCTTGGATTCTCCATTTATAATCAGCCCAATTCAGCCCATTAAGTGCTTCCTTGATTCTCATCATTCTCCCTCTCTTCAAAGGATTCGTCCTCGAATCCATGCAAAGGAAATGCATGATAATTTTTTTTTTTGAAGTGCACGACTCAACACAAGAAAAAAAAATCATACTTTTTTTTTGGTAACTTTGTGCACGACACAATACAACAAGAATAAGAACACGAACAAGAACAAGATATGAAGAACACAACGATTAGAATATTTTTTTTAAGAACACGATGACACAGAACATAAAAAAAAAAAAGATCAGACTTTTTTTTTTATGAGAATAATTTTTTTTAAGAACACGATGACACAAACAAAGACACAAAAACAAAATGGATAGATAATCTGATTTTAGAGCCTGAGCTCTGATACCAAATGATGCGAACCTCAATAGACTAGCAATGAGACCCAACAACAAAATTGACATGTTTACCCAAAAAAGCTAAAATCAGATTGTTGTGATAGTGAACCCGTGACCCAACGCCTATAAAGAGACGCAAACCACGGGTATTCCAAAGGGTAGTGAAGACGCCACAATCAGATGCGGAAGGCTGATTGATAAGTCATGGTGTGTGAAGACGCCACAATCAGATGCGAAAGGCTGATTGATAAGTCAAAAATTGTGTTCTGTGAAGAATTAGGGGGAGGAGCAAAGCTCAACTTCAGAATTGTGTTTAATCCATTATTTAATTCTGCCCATACAAAAGAGTATATATAGGATTGGAACAACCCTCCAACCATAGGGATAAATGCAAGTTGTTGGAACAACCCTCCAACCATAGGAAATAAATGCAAGTAGTTGGAACATCCTCCCAACCATAGGAAATAAAGCTACCACGTTTTTTAACATAGACTTATACAAAAAAGTAGTTTAACTCATTAAAAACACATAGAAACATGAACAAACTCCCAACTACCAACTATAAAACATAAATAGCCATATCTTGGAAGTTATATTCAGCCCATTATTCTTCCACATGCATAAATATGATTAGGAAATATAATCAGCCCTATCTTCTTCAAATTTATGCCCAATTAATAAGATCAACCCAAAAAAATGCCACCTTGATCTTCTTGGATTCTCCATTTATAATCAGCCCAATTCAGCCCATTAAGTGCTTCCTTGATTCTCATCATTTGTTCCTCCCTTTAACAATAGTCCAAACCCCCTTATTCCCTATTTTCTGGTGTCTACTGTGATATTTGGCATTAGCATAGAGGTTTGGTCTCGACCGTAGACACCTTCGTTTTACTAGCCCTATGAATAGTACGGTGTGGAACTACCTTGGAGCAACTAAGCATTTGGAGTAGTTGGTAGGCTTCCATAGATATACCATATGAATTAAAATAACCTCGGACTGCCTAGAATCCTCATTCTCCATTTCAGTAGCAAAGTCATTGATAAAGTCCATGTCCGCGTTCAATTCAATGCAAATATGAGCATAGGAGATAGCATTTTATCAACATGTAGGGGTTTTCCAACCTTTTTCTATAATATCCTGCATTTTAATCGTGCTTAAATTTTTGATGACATTAAATGCGCATTTAAAATACTCAGTATGAATTTGAGACTAATTTGAAACTTTTCTGGAAAAAATCAATAACAGGGGATTTTGGCCATTTGTACCTGTGATGTTAGACTTGACCAGAAATTTGAAATGAGATTTTTGGACTAAAAGGAACGTGTGCTCAAATGACTCACAATATATGTTTTAAGTTTTGTCAGAACTGGTACAGTTAGTGAGATATAGCAGCTTAAGTGAGTAGTACCATGTGCTTTAGGAGTTATACCTCATCACTTATTATATATAGAACATGTTAGGTTTAAAATTGATAAGTTAACAATGCTCTCTCTCTATATATATATCCTCCTCTCTCTCCAGAACTTGGAGACTTAGGGTTTTGAGCACAAAACCATTGGAATCATCTAGATCCTTCGATCTCCGGGCAAAACTCCAAGCTTTAAAGTTGTTCCTTGCAACGAGGAGAACGAGTAGACATCAAAATAAATCTAATTCAACAACTTATCTTGGTTAGGAAAATTCCAAGAAATCAAGGTAGTTCATATAACTCTCTAATATAGTGTATTATATGAACACTAAGCTTAATCTAGAAGCCGACGAAGTTTGGAGCACATTTGACATGTTAATCATCTAAACTTAAATTTTAGAATCTTGCATAAGTATTTGTGTTCTTGAGTGTTGATGTGTTTTCTCCTTCATGATTAAGTATTCTTATGTGCTTAAATTAAAGTTAAAAACCATGTCCATGAGCTTTACTTAGGATGTGATAAGTATGCTTAGAATATATTTCATATCCCTTTTAATATATGAAGTCTTATGATAATGTTTGTTGAAGTTAACATATTATTGCTCATTTACATTCCATAGCATGAGATAAGCATAGCTATGAAATTGAGCATGAACACGTGCATGAACATGAAATTGCATGAAAATGATTTTGGGTGGAAGACCTCCATGTGTTGGGCTTTTGATTCAAAAAGGTAAAGATCTTCGTGTGCGGGACTTCTGGAGTTTAAAGATCACAAAAACCTCTGCAAGAGGATTTTGATTTGAAGTTTAGATAATCCCGGTTGCCGGTGTGAAATGTGAGGATTGGATCCATTAGGAATGCAATATCTTGGTCTTGCAAACCATAGGAATCGTAAACTAAAGACCCATATGAGGAGGTTAAAAGCTCCCATAACGTGGTAGCCCATAGCTCGGGTGTTGAATTGAGATTGAGCATTTGAAAAAAAATACATGAAAGGCCTATGGGCAACATATTTTCTTTGGCAATGAATCATTACATTTACACATTCATGCATAGGATTCATTGCAATATTGAATTATATGACTATACGGGTTGTCGTGCTCATGAATTGTGTTTTAAACCATTTCAGGTGAAATGAATACGGGCAAGGCCCTAGAATGATTGGCGTGTTATAACGTCTAGTAAATACCCCATGTGTGGGGAGTTTTGTCCTAATGTAATACATAACTCACTTAGTGTAATTTAGTCAACTTGAGGCCTTCATGTTTTTTTTTTTTTCGGAAAACTGGTTAATTAATCCAAAAGAAAGTACAAATGTACAAGGGGCATACCCCAGGATATACAATAAGAGCAAAAGAGGGGATAAAAATTATCAAAATGGAATACAAGATAAAAAGCCATCCCCTTAAGTACCCAAGTACTCAACACAAATCAAAACAGAAGCTGGGGACAAACGGAAAACCCTACACTTTACAATCAACAACCAAGTTCAGCTGTTACAACCAAATCAATACAAAGGAACATCAAGTCCATATGGATAAGTAGTCGCGGATTTTAGGATCCTTGTGCCACCTAACCTGAATTTGATCTCGAATGCTACATATAATGTCCTTGATGATCGTATCTTTAGGTTTGCTCTATTGTTGGAAGATGCGAGTATTCCTTTCTCTCCATATGGTGTAGACCATGGTACCGACGCACATCCGTGGCAGGCCTTCATGTTTAGGTTTGAATTATAGGAATTACATGTGTTAATGTTCCAAGTTATGTATTCATGTTGTAGTTTTGTTATCAGACGCATGTTAGTCCACTATCCAGTAAGCTTGAATGTTTGATAGAAATGGGAGGCATGTTATCTCCCTTATTTCTAAACTTGCATATTAGTGTCCTTTAGACCTATTGGGACTTACTTTTCATGTCGGCATGTAATCATGGCATAAACCACTATACTCCTACTAGATCACATGTTTCTGCTGTGGTTTGACCTCTAAATTCTTCACCCTTAGTATTGCTTGGGTTGAGAAACCTTGGAACGAATACATAAAGTAGTGAATTCTACTTTTAGTTATGTTTAACGTATCTGAAATCGTGAGTACATGTTTTGCATGTTTAACGCATCGAATTTGTGTCTTGGAAATACTTTACAATGTCTTTCATGAGTTGTAGAAGTGTGGATTAGAATCGATTGAGTGAGACTTAGGCAAAATCCATCAAGCAAGGAAGGATTCTTCCTAGGTCCCATTCGACCAGTCGAATGGGGCGTCTCAACAGGTCGAACTACCCCCTATCAGTGAATAGTGTTTTTTTTTTAATTATGAATAGTTTCACAGCATTTTGCCTCTACTGCATGTTAATTCAATGCATGCTCATTCCTCCCTTTCATTTATTAGCTTAATTAAGTCATTAATGTAATTAAGAAACACCCCCCCCCCCTTCCCCATTTGGATCCAATAAAAATACTTTCAAAACTCAATTCCTTATAGAAAAAAAAAATCAACTTTCCCTCCAAAGGCAAAATTTTCGTTTTTTTTTTCACATTGTATGATATTGGAGCATCATTTTTACTAGTTTCCCTCCCTTTTAAAAATTATTAAAATTCATGTTTGATGTATGGGGATCTAGATGAACTATTCGCGGGACTTTCAAACTTTTGAATCGAAAGTTTTGTTTATGACCATACTTAGCTGTTTTGGCCATTTTGGGTCAACGGTTGACTTTTTTGGACTTATCTGAAATCTTCATCAAAATTTTGTTTACTTCCTTTGGGTTGATCTACCTAAGCTCATCGAATTTTCCAAAAGAGTTTCAAGAAAGTTGCAGTTTCATTATATATACATCCGCACTAACATCAATGTTCAGGATGCGGGGCGTTACAGAATGGTATCAAAGCTTAATCGGGTTTGAATACTTTGGGATGAAGGGTATTCATTGTGTTGGTAAAATTAGGTTTCAACTTATTATTTAAACGCGCAGCAGAAATACTGAGTTACAAAAATATATTGGTAGCCCAGGATCTACTACTCATCAATTTCATAGATGCGTACTAACAAGAGGGGACAAGAATTATACTTTGGTCTTGAACCCAATTCTGAATTTCTTTCTCCTTGAAGGTGCAGCAGCTTCCACTAGGCTGACTTCACTCTTTTAACTCTTACGAACGCCTGCCGGAAGGACTAGGGTTGGTGGGACCCTAATAGGGAGGAAGGAGAAGGTTTGTGTGTTTTAAAATAGTTTCTGCAGCTTCTAACGTATTAAACGATGAACTCCCTTTTTTTAGATGCAGCTGCCTATTTCTAGATTCCTAGAACTGACCTAAAGTTCAAGCGATCGAAGTAGTTCGATCAATCGAAGCTTCGATCGATCGAACCACCTTCGAGCGATCGAACCTGCCAAGAATTCAATTGACCGAGACAACTTCGATCGATCGAACCCACCTTGACAAGATCCTCATGTGCCTTTCCAAGCACCCTAGTGAGGCTAAGAGTGGGACCTCCTAGGCTCTTTATTGTTGGCTGATGCGAACCTCAATAACTCGCATTGAGACCCAACAACAAAATTGACATGTTTACCCAGAAAAGCTAAAATCAGATTGTTGTGACAGTGAACCCGTGACCCAACGCCTATAAAGAGACGCAAACCACGGGTATTCCAAAGATTAGTGAAGATGCCACAATCAGATGCGGAAGGCTGATTGATAAGTCATGGTGTGTGAAGACGCCACAATTAGATGCGAAAGGCTGATTGATAAGTCAAAAATTGTGTTCTGTGAAGAACAAGGGGGAGGAACAAAGCTCAACTTCAGAATTGTGTTTAATCCATTATATAAATCTGCCCATACAAAAGAGTATATATAGGATTGGAACAACCCTCCAACCATAGGGATAAATGCAAGTTGTTGGAACAACCCTCCAACCATAGGAAATAAATGCAAGTAGTTGGAACATCCTCCCAACCATAAGAAATAAAGCTACCACGTTTTTTAACATAGACTTATACAAAAAAGTAGTTTAACTCATTAAAAACACATAGAAACATGAACAAACTCCCAACTACCAACTATAAAACATAAATAGCCATATCTTGGAAGTTATATTCAGCCCATTATTTTTCCACATGCATAAATATGATTAGGAAATATAATCAGCCCTATCTTCTTCAAATTTATGCCTAATTAATAAGATCAACCCAAAAAAATGCCACCTTGATCTTCTTGGATTCTCCATTTATAATCAGCCCAATTCAGCCCATTAAGTGCTTCCTTGATTCTCATCATTCTCCCTCTCTTCAAAGGATTCGTCCTCGAATCCATGCAAAGGAAATGCATGATAATTTTTTTTTTTTTGAAGTGCACGACTCAACACAAGAAAAAAAAATCATACTTTTTTTTTGGTAACTTTGTGCACTACACAATACAACAAGAATAAGAACACGAACAAGAACAAGATATGAAGAACACAATGATCAGAATAATTTTTTTTTAAGAACACGATGACACAGAACATAAAAAAAAGATCAGACTTTTTTTTTTTTTTTTTTTGAGAATAATTTTTTTTTTTTTTAAGAACACGATGGCACAAACAAAGACACAAAAACAAAATGGATAGATAATCTGATTTTAGAGCCTGAGCTTTGATACCAAATGATACGAACCTCAATAACTTGCATTGAGACCCAACAACAAAATTGACATGTTTACCCAGAAAAGCTAAAATCAGATTATTGTGATAGTGAACCCGTGACCCAACGCCTATAAAGAGACGCAAACCACGGGTATTCCAAAGATTAGTGAAGACGCCACAATCAGATGCGGAAGGCTGATTGATAAGTCATGGTGTGTGAAGACGCCACAATCAGATGCGAAAGGCTGATTGATAAGTCAAAAATTGTGTTCTGTGAAGAACAAGAGGGAGGAGCAAAGCTCAACTTCAGAATTGTGTTTAATCCATTATATAAATCTGCCCATACGAATCGTCCAAGATACAAATAACTAAGCTGTTCTCAAGACCAACAATGGGTTAGAGAGAGAAGCTCCTCCCTCTCTCTAAAACTTATCTTCTCTCTTTCTTTTCAAAGTTAAGATGGGATCTAATAAGAAAATGAGGGATCTTTTGAAACCTAAGGTTGCTGTTTCTTCAAACCCTTTGGTTAATCAAGGAAAAAAGGCAAATGGTCTACCTACTACTGGAGGTTCATCTTTTTTGGGTATTATGGCTCCAGATCTTGAGGGTAAATACTCCCTCAATGTAGATGGCTCAGTGAAACTTAAAGATGGACCTCAACCTAGAGGTTTCATCTCTGAGGGGAAGATTCGAGTTCTAAATGTTGCAAAACCAGTCAGTGAAGCAAATTCTACTATGTCTATTTGTTCTGCTGATACTCATGGAGGAATGGTTCCTGATCTAAATGGTGCTAAATCAACAACTCCTGTAACCAATGAACCCATATCTCCTGCCTTGCTTCATGTTCATGGTCTCTCTGATGAGGACCTTGAACTTGATGAAGATTGGGAAATCCAAGATGATCTTGAGAGTGATATCAACTTCAAATCTCTCCAAGATTCGAATGAAATTCTTAAAAGGAAGAAATAGTCTGCTACTTTCAGTGGAATCTCTGAGGTAAATACTTCGTATCTTGATAATGGTATTCAAGATATTAACTGTCAAAACAATGTGGGCACTTCTAGATCTATAAACTCTAATGACCTACTTAGAAAGGATCTTGAAGCTGCTCAGGCACATATCCAGATTCTGGTGGCTGAAATGGAGAGGATTAAGCTTCAGCAAGAAACCAACAGATCCAAGCAAGGAAATGGGAAAACAGGAGGGAAAAATTGGAAGGAAACTCAGTTTGAACCCTTTGATCTATGTCCTAGAGCTCCTTTCCCAAATCCTGGAATGGTGGAGGGTCCTGTTGGTTCCCCTGATAAGAACATCATAGTTCCCGGAAGTTTTAGTGGAGTCTGTGTTCAACACTCAACTCCCATTAATTTTTTAAATCCTTCTGTTGATCCAGTCGTAGAAAGCAGCACGTTTTCCAAAGTGTTTGAGCCAAATAATATTACCGTTAAACCAAACGGTAACATTGGAGGGGGGTTCAAACCCCATTACCCACGGTTGTTAGTGCGCATGTGGGAATGCCAGCTTTACCCGCATTTTCAGGAACTCTGTCGGCAAATAATCCTAAGTCTGACCAGCTTCTTGGGCGCGTGGAGTCCCATAACCAGCCTCTACACGCTAACCTTATCCTAGCCCCTCATGGTCACATGGGCTCCTCTGCCAATCCCGCAAAATCCGGCGCCTTGTCCACTGACCAAGCACAAATGGGTGGGGGCCCTACGGATGATGCAGGGTTATCACAAGTTAAAGTCAAAGTGGTGGGTCCCGAAGCAGGGTTAGGGTCTAAAACTAAGTTTGTTTCTACACTTATGCCCCCTGCTCAACAAAATATTGGCGCAGCAGTTTCATCTACAAACCAAACTACAATTGTTGGAGTCCAAAATTGTAATTCTTGTAAGCATGACACCGAGAATACTACCTTGCCTGTTAACTCCTCAACCAAGCTTATTGGTCAAGCTGGCAGTTTAATTGATCCCACTCAAACTAAGTCTTGGGCTTCCCTTGTAACTAAAAAAGAGAAGTTGGGGTTCAAGCTCAATTACATTTAGCCGCGGGAAGGTACTGAAGGGCAGCATATCAAGATTCCTAAGGAGGTTTATATTGATGGAAGCCATGTCTGGAACAACTCTTCAGTGGGCTATTTTATTGGGAAGAAACTCCCTTTTTCTTATGTGAAAAATGCCACTAACAGATTATGGGGAAAGCTGGGACTACAAGATATGGTAGCTACAGATTCTGGATTTTTCTTTTTCAAATTCAATAGCCTAGAAGAGAGTTTGGCCATCCTGGAAGGAGGTCCATGGCACATTAGTGGACAGCCAATCATCTTAAGACAGTGGCAATCCGGCCTCACACTGTCCAAGGAGTCTATCACTACTATTCCAGTGTGGGTGCATATTCACAATATCCCACTTGAACTTTGGAATCCTCAGGGATTGAGCTACATTGCTAGTGCAATAGGGAAACCTTTACATGTCGCAAAAATGACTGCTGAATGCAGAAGAATTTCCTATGCCAGAATTTGTATTGAACTAAATGCCAAGCAAGACTTACTCAAAGAAGTAATTATTGATTTTGAAGATCCTCTCACAGGTGAAATTGATCCAATTTATCTCCCAGTTCATTACCAATGGACGCCTTTACGATGTGCTAAATGTAAGAGGTTCGGTCACGATTGTGCAAAGATTGTGAAACCTCATATCCCTTCTCAGAAAGGCCAATATATCTCTCAGGATTCTAATGATGGTGCATGGCAGAATAAGGGGAAAGGGAAATTTAATAATGTTGATACTGCTACGGGTCTGTCTTCTTCTACATACACTGAAGTTGTTCATGCTTCCAATTCAGTAGGAGATAATATTGTAACCCATCCTGAATTAGTTCCTATTTCTCCAAAGTTAGAAGACTTAGGTCAGAGAAGGGATTGTAACCAGTTCTCTCCCTTATTAGCTGATACGGAGGCAGTTGATGAGACTGCTAATAGAGATCCAAATATTGTAGAAGGTGGGGGTACTTCAAGTTCCAATATTGTTCCAGTATCAACCTGCCTAGAAGCTCCAGAAGGCAACACCAATAGTAAAGCCAGTGTTGAGGAAATACAAAGTCCAATCACCATCCCTATTCCAGTTGAGGAAGACAATGTGGCAGATATGAATTTTCTTCTGTCCTACACTGATCAAAATGTTTCTATGGATGGTGAAGGTGTTCAAATTTCAACAAAAAAGAGTGTTTCTAATACCCAGACTTGTGCTGCTAACCCAAGGCCAGACTCTACTAATGGATCAGAAGGCCCTCAGACGAAGATTTCAGATGGGGTAAAAGACTCTTCAAATTTCGACTCCTCCCCAAATTCACTGCCTAGCTCAAGTAACTCTGCTCATATTCCAAACATGGAGACAGGTCAGAATCCTGTTACTTCTCCCATTTTTACTAATAAGCAGTCGTTGTCGCAAGGAAAAGGAAATAAGAGTAAGAGAAACTCCTCTGGAAAGAGGAAAAATACACATAAACGTTCTTAATGATAATAAGCTGCTGGAATATAAGGGGTCTCAACCAACCCTCTAAACAATTCGAGGTTGCTAAGTTCATTGCTGAAAATAACCTGGACGTTATTGGTATTGTTGAAACTAAAGTTAGAAATTTAAATGAAGATTTGATCAAACATAACATTTTTAATAATTGGAACCTCGTTACCAATAGTTCTACCACTTCAGTTGGTAGAATATGGGTTGGTTGGAACCCAGACAAAGTTAACCTCTCTATTTTAAGGATTCATCCCCAAGTTATTCATACGCATATTGAAAGTTATGATCTTAGTATCTCTTTTGAAGCCTCTTTTGTTTATGGGGCTAATACTGGCTACGAGAGACTTAATCTATGGGATACGTTAACTTCTATTTCTAATTCTATGAGGCCTAACGATCCTAACCATATTGTCTTGGGGGATTTTAATGTTGTTTTAAATACCTCTGAGATATCTGATGCTAATGCTTGTTTGAGCTCTGATATTCGTGATTTTATTAATCTTGTTAATCATCTTTGTCTTTCTGATCTGAGATTTTCTGGGGAGTTCTTTACTTGGTGTAATAGAAGATATGGTAAGCCTGATTTTACTGAAAGAAAATTGGATAGAGTTTTAGTTAATCAAGCCTGGCTGGACAACTTCTCTGATTCCTATACTCACTTTCACAAGCCAGGTATCTCTGACCACTCCTCTATTATTACTTGTGTCGATAAAATTGCTAGAAGGAAGGGTAGAGCTTTTAAATTTTACAATTTTTGGCCTTAGATGGATAATTACTCTGAGGTTGTTTCCCAAGCCTGGAACTCTAGTGTGAGAGGTACTCTCCAATACCAGGTTTGTCATAAACTTAGGAATGTCAAGCATGGCCTAAAAAGATTCACCAAGCCTTTCTTTGGTAGAGAAAAACTTCAGGCTGATAAAGCCAGAGAAGAGTTGGAAAATGTTCAATCTGAGCTCCTTAAACAGCCTCATGATAATGCTCTTATAGCCAAGCAAAAATTGTGCATGAAAACTTTTTATGATTCAATTTGGATTGAGGAGGAAACTCTAAAACAGAAATCCAGATTGCAATGGTTGGAGGGAGGTGACAAAAACTCTAGATATTTCTTTAATTACATCAAAGATAGAAGAAATAGAAAAAGAATTTTTAAATTGGAAAAACCGAATGGCCAATTTACCTGTAACATGGATGAAGCCAAAATTGAAGCTATTAGATACTTTCATGATTTGCTGGGTACCCCCGCAGTGAATCAATATCCTGGCATTGGGTTTTTAAGGACGTTTATCCATAAAAGGATCCCTGAGAACCTTTTACCGAGTCTTGATAGAATTCCTACCTCGGAAGAGATTACAGATGTTTTTTTCTCTTTACATAATAATAAAGCTCCAGGTCCTGATGGGTTTAATGCTTATTTTTTCAAACAGTCTTGGCCTACTGTAGGACATGACATCAGTAAAGCTATTACTGAATTTTTTACTACGGGAGAAATGCTTAGAGAATCTAATGCTACTATTATTACCTTGATCCCTAAAGTCCCTAATCCTTCTAAGATGGGCGACTTTAGGCCTATATCCTGCTGTAATACTATCTACAAATGCATCTCCAAAATTATTGCTAATAGAATCCAATTGGTCCTCCCCAATCTTATCGATCAAGCACAGTCTGCTTTTGTCAAAGGGAGAAAAACAAGTGATAATGTTTTGCTTGCTCAAGACCTCTTAAGAGATTACCATAAGATTGGTGGTAGACCTAGGGCGGCCGCCAAAGTGGACCTTATGAAAGCTTATGATCATGTTAACTGGACCTTCCTCTTTGACCTTCTTAATGTTTTGGGCTTTCCACCTTTGATAAGAAAATGGATCCAAGCTTGTATCTCTACTCCCAGGTACTCCATTAGTTTTAATGGTGAATCTGTGGGATACTTTGATGGAGCCAAAGGGCTTAGGCAGGGAGATCCTATTTCTCCCTACTTATTTGTGATTATTATGGACTCCTTTAGCCAACTTCTCCATTTCAATATCTAGAATAATTTCTTTCCCTTTCACTGGCAATGCGATAAAATGAAAATCTCACACCTTTGCTTTGCAGATGATTTAATTATTCTTTTAAATGGAGACTTGGAATCTGCTAAGCTTATTAGACGTACTTTGAACCAATTTTATGATATCTCTGGCTTGCAAGCCAACAATTCTAAAAGCTGTCTTTTCTTTTCTGGGATGGATGATTATTTGGCAAATGAGTTGCTCAATGAACTCCAATTTTCTAAAGGTTGTCTTCCTTTAAAGTATTTAGGTGTTCCTCTGATAACAACTAAATTAAAGAAACTTCATTGTGAAGAGCTTATTTCTAAGATTTGCTCTCGTATTAACTCTTGGAAGTCCAAATTCCTGTCTTATGCAGGTAGGACTCAGCTTATCCATTCTGTTTTATCTGGTATTCAATTGTATTGGTCTGGCATGTTTATCTTACCTAAAAGTGTCCTAAAACAGGTGGAACAATGTTTAAGCAGATTTCTTTGGAGTGGAACTACAGATAAAGCCCATGGTGCAAAAATTGCTTGGGCGAAAGTTTGTAAACCCAAAAAAGAAGGCGGCCTCGGTTTCAAGGATATTTTCATTACTAATATTGTGCTTAATCTTAAACATTTAGGGAACCTTCTTGATCCTGCTAATAATTCCATATGGAAGCAATGGGTCCACATGTACATGCTCAAAACCAAAAGCATTTGGGAGGTGAAAGCCCCTGGTAAATGCTCTTGGTATTGGCGTAAGCTCTTAAAACTCAGGAATATAGCCAGGCCTTTAATTAGACATAAAATTGGAAATGGCTTACATACATCTCTTTGGCATGACAATTGGCTCCCTTGTGGGCCTTTATTTGAGGTTTATACCTCTAGAATTGCCTATGATGCTGCCATAGCTCCCAATGCTAAAGTGGCAACCATTGTGTCTCATTTAGATTGGAATTGGCCATCTACAATTTCTATTGGCCTTAATGAAGTTCGGACTTCTTTGACCAATTTTTATAAGCCTACTGTCATGCAAGATAAAATTGTTTGGACCACTTCTCCTAATGGAAAGTTTAACTTCTCCAATGTCTGGAACCACCTTAGGCCTTCTACTCCTAATGTTCCATGGCATGATTTTGTCTGGAATTCTGTGTGTACCCCTAGACAGAACTTTATTTTATGGCTTGCCATTCAGAGGAGACTTGCCACCCAGGATAGAATTTGCACTTTTACTCCTGGTCCTTTAGCTTGTGCTTTATGCCTTCAAAATATGGACTCTCATGAGCATCTTTTCTTTGATTGTAATTATTCCAATTTCATTTGGCAGGATTTGATGATGAGGTATAACTTAGTGTGGAATGGAACCCCTTGGGAGAACACGGTTACTTTTTTTTTTTCGGAAAATGGTAAATATATTCCAAAAAGGATGTACAAAAAGTACAAGGGGCATACCCCAGGATAAACAATAAGCTCAAAACATGAGGACATGAAGCAAAGCTAACAACTAAAGGACAAAAATGGGTGGCTCCTGAAACAACAAATAAAAAAAAAACAGGAGACACTCAAACAAACATAAGGGCATCAAACCCCATTAGCAAACAATTCTATCAAACCACAAAATTGAGGATCAATTAGACCCAATTACATAGTATCCTATCTATATTAGGTTGAAGTTTCCATTTCACCCTGATTTGTGCATTGATTTGGGAGATGAGGTTCTTCAGTAGAAGCTCTTTGGGAGTAGAGATATTCTTGAAAGTTCGGTAGTTCCTTTCTTTCCAAAGACCATAAGTGGCCAGTCCAAGGCACATTTTAGGAATAACATGATGAATAGTCTTTCCTTTTAGATTCTGTGCCATCCAATCCAGTGTACCACTCCAAGTGTGCCCTTGCCAAGTTAATCCACTTCTGAGCAGTAAACCCTGCCACACAAATGAAGAATAAGGGCATGTAAAAAATAAATGGTCATGTGTTTCCATATTTGATTGGCACAACATACAAGCTAAAGGGCCACTGGTGAATTTAAAGATTCTATCATGAGTAGACAACCTATACTGAACAGCTAACCAGAGAACAAAACTTTGCTTAGGGATACACCCAGAAAACCACACAATGTCATGCCAGGGGACCACAGGATAATGATTCCTCAAACGGTCCCACATGATTGAGGTATTAAACCTACCATTTGGAGTGACACTCCACTTAATTGTATCACTACAATTGTTAGGTTTATAGAGAGTAGACAGAGCATTTCTAATTTCATTAAGCTCAATGGTGTTTGTACCAGGCCAATTCTAATCCAATCCTCGAATGATGCTATTGACCTTAGCGTTAATGTTAATTGCTGCATCATAAATAATTCTTTCCGAGTATTTATCCACCAGAGGGCCCATAGGGAGCCAATTATCAAACCAAAGAGAAGTGTGATCTCCATTACCAATTCTATGAATTAGTAATGGTTTAGCGACTTCCCGAAGTTTTAATAATTTTCTCCAATACCAGGAACATTGGGAAGGAATCTTGGCCTGCCATAGACTCTTATCTTTTAACATATACTGATGGATCCACTTACTCCAAAGAGATGGATTAGATGGGTCCAATAGGTTACCAATGTGTTTCAAATTTAAAACTGTGTTAACCAGATGAATATCTTTAAAACCCAAACCCCCTTCTTTTTTGGGTCTGCACACAGTATCCCAAGCTACTTTGGCTCCTGAGCTAGTATCTGTCTTGCCAGACCAAAGAAATCTGGACATAGCTTGGTTCACTTGCTTTAGGACAGCCTTAGGCAGTACAAACATGCCTGACCAATAGAGTTGAATACCTGCCAAAACAGAGCTAATAAGTTGGGTACGACCGACCCGCATAAGATAAGAATTTTGATTTCCAAGAGTTTACCCTAGCACAAATTTTATTGACCAAATCCTCACAATCCTGCTTTTTAAGTTTTGTAGTGATTAAAGGAACTCCAAGGTATTTAATGGGAAGGTTGCCTTGAGCAAATTGAAGAACTTGAAGAATATCAACCACCAAACTATCCTCTGTATTAGAGAAAAAAAGGCAACTTTTCCCATTATTAGCTTGTAGACCACTGAAATTGAAAAACTGGTTAAGGGTGGTCCTTATCAATTTAGCAGAGTTCACATCCGCATTAAACAAAATGAGGAGATCATCGGCAAAACAAAGATGTGAAATCTTTAATTTGTCACATTTCCAATGAAAGGTGAAGGACTCCCTATTAATATTGTGTTGCAAAAGTTGACTGAGAGTATCCATTATAATAACAAATAAGTAGGGGGAAATAGGATCACCTTGTCTTAGACCTTTGGCACCATCAAAATAGCCCACAGATTCACCATTAAAGTTAATTGAATATCTAGGAGTAGTTACGCAAGCAATAATCCATTTCTTCAGGTTAGGAGGGAAACAAAGCACATCCAATAAATCAATAAGAAATTCCCAACTAACACTATCATAGGCCTTCATAATATCAACCTTAGCAGCTGCTCTAGGTTTTCCTGTTTGCCTATGATAGTCTCTAAGGAGATCTTGGGCCAAGAGAACATTATCACTAATTCTCCTACCTTTCACAAAAGCTGATTGAGCCTGATCAATAAGATTAGGAAGGATTTTTTTTTTTTTTTTTTTTTTTTTTTTTTTTTTTTGGTAATCGGGGGTGTCCGGGCCAGCTTGCGCGCACCTCGACTAATCCCCCGAGGCCTGGAAGGATCATTTGTAGTCTGTTAGCAATGATTTTTGAAATACACTTATAAACAGTATTACAACAAGAGATAGGCCTAAAGTCACTCATCTTAGTTGGATTAGGGACCTTAGGGATAAGAGCTAAAATAGTTGTATTAGATTCCCTCAACATTTCCCCACTTAGGAAGAATTCTTTAATAGCAGCTATGATAGAAGCACCAACGATGGCCCAAGAATCTTTAAAAAAGAAGGCATTATACCCATCTGGGCCTGGGGCCTTATTACTATGCATGCTAAAGAAAGCCTTTTTAATCTCGTCATCAGACGGGATCCTATCAAGGTCCTCGTGTAGGACATTAGGAATTCTTTTGTGAACAAAATTCCTAATAGCGTCTTTACCAGGATAATTGTTATAAGAAGGGGTTCCTAAGAGTGTAGTAAAGTATCTTAAAGCTTCCCCTTTAGCCTCATCACAAGAAGTAGTAAAGTTACCATCAGGTTTTTCGAGTACAATAATTCTCTTAAAATTCCTTCTTTCCTTGATGGATAGATGGAAATATCTAGAATTTTTATCACCAGCATCTAACCATTGTATCCTAGATTTCTGTTTAAGAACTTCTTCTTCAATCCAAATAGCTTCCAAAATGTTTTTCAAACAAAGTTTATGCTGTTCAATGAGAGCGGTATCACATGGGTGATTAAGCAAAGAAGCTTGGACAATTTTAGAGCCTCTCTAGACTCGTCAGCTTTGACCTTATCTTGACCAATAGAGTTCTTTCCAAATTTTTTCAGTTCCTGCTTAAGAATCCTAAGTTTATGGCAGACTTGGTATTGGGCAGTCCCTTCTACTTGTTGTGTCCAAGCAAAATTAACTACATCAGAATACTTATCCAGTTTAGTCCAAAAGTTATAAAATTTGAAAGCCCTACCTTTTCTCCTACAATTTTTATCAATATGGACAACAATGGGAGAATGATCAGATATACCTGGGGCCTGGAAATGGGCAAAAGAGTCTGTAAAGGATTCCAGCCACTTCTGATTAACCAAAGCTCTATCAAGTTTCCTTTGGGTGAAGTCTGGTCTCCCATATCTTCTGTTACACCAAGTGAAAAACTCTCCAACAGATCTAAGGTCAACTAAACAACAATCATTAGTAACTCTTTGGAAATCATACATGTTACTTGGATGATCCAACATTGGAAAGGGAAGACTTCTCATCATTTGATACCCAGAATTTGCTTGGGAGTTACCATCTATGGCCTATGGAAAGAGAGAAATAGAAGAACTTTTCAGAATGCCCCCACTCCTAAAGAGCATTTATTGAAGATTTTTGCCTCACAAATCAATGCTCAAATCAGGATCAAATGGAAGAGGCACAACCAACTCGAAGCCTTACTTAGAAATTGGGATTAATTTTGGTGGTCTTTGTTCTTTGATGTTTTTCTTCTTGGTGTTGGCATGGCTTTCACCTTGTTTTGTTTCTTTAAGTTGATCCTTTCTGGTTCATGTTTTGGTTTTTTGGCCTATTGAGGCTTTTTGTGGTTTGTTTTATTTGCTTGTTTTGGGTTTTGTCTTGTCCCATTTTCGTTTGGCCGTTGAGGCTATTTTAGTGGTTTGGTTTGCCACTTGTCTTTATGCGTTGTGCTTTGTTGTATATCCTGGGGTATGCCCCTTGTACATGTGTACATCCCCTTTTTTTGGAATCTATTTACCGTTTTCCGAAAAAAAAAAAAAAATCTGCCCATACAAAAAAGTATATATAGGATTGGAACAACCCTCCAACCATAGGGATAAATGCAAGTTGTTGGAACAACCCTCTAACCATAGGAAATAAATGCAAGTAGTTGGAACATCCTCCCAACCATAGGAAATAAAGCTACCACGTTTTTTAACACAGACTTATACAAAAAAGTAGTTTAACTCATTAAAAACACATAGAAACATGAACAAACTCCCAACTACCAACTATAAAACATAAATAGCCATATCTTGGAAGTTATATTCAGCCCATTATTCTTCCACATGCATAAATATGATTAGGAAATATAATCAGCCCTATCTTCTTCAAATTTATGCCTAATTAATAAGATCAACCCAAAAAAATGCCACCTTGATCTTCTTGGATTCTCCATTTATAATCAGCTCAATTCAGCCCATTAAGTGCTTCCTTGATTCTCATCATATGCCTAATTAATAAGATCAACCCAAAAAAATGCCACCTTGATCCTCTTGGATTCTCCATTTATAATCAGCCCAATTCAGCCCATTAAGTGCTTCCTTGATTCTCATCATTGGCTCAGACCAGTTGTTAATTCCCATGACCAAACTCTTTGATCAGCAAACTAACTAACTGATCAGTTAACGTTTACTCCACTATAAAACGATAATTGAACTACCGCAAAAGAACATATTTGAAGCGATAACTAGACTTGTATGGTGTACTGATGTCCCTCTACCTTTAGTATTCGTAATCATATTCAGGTAGTCAGATAACTGTTACTGTCAACGTGAATCATGATTACTTCTTGTATTCCTTGAGTCACATTCACCTCTCATGATTACCAAACATGTTGATAACTACTTATCAACAAGACTGCAGTTCTCAGTAATCAACTTGGTGACATTCTCAAGGGAATACTTACTCTGAATCAGAGGGTAGATTCTATCTTGAGAATATATGCTCACAACCCTATGAACATGACATACCCAAGATACCCAGGTGTTGATCTTCTATAGACCTCACTGATTGGTAAGTCAAAGCAGCCATATCCATAGTCTGTGTTCATAATCGTCTCGAGATTAAGAACACGTACCTTACACAAGTTATGAGTTCCTATCGACTGTTTAATAGTCTTGAGTGTCAATAGGAAAGCTCAGGTTCGTCAATGTACTAGAAGCACTAGCATATTAACTAAGAGTTAAACTCTGGTCATTGAGATTCATCACTCCATCCAATGGTAGTTAATCATGCTACAGTGTAAACCCGATAATGATGCAAATCATGGCATGTCTTCAAGGGAACCAGTTCAAATTCCAATTAGACCAGTTACGAGGGCTCGGGCAAAGAAGTTCAAAGAGGCACTCAATGGGCTAATTCAAGAAGTTTGGTCTCAGGAAAATTCATGGAGGCCTATGGAGCTTGGTCCACAAAGATGTTTCAATCTAATTCAAGTTCTAGAAGAATAAGCCAGCAGTTCAAGATTGAAGTCAAATTTGAGTTTTCCTAAAATTAGAATTTTATTGTCATTTTTTCGTAATTGTTGAATTGTAGGCTTGCATGCCAACTATGGGAACTTTCCTTATTCCTTTAGTTTCGTTTTAATATTTTAATTTTGGCCGAATTTATTTTGGGGCATAATATTTCGTAGGCTTATAGGGCCCAACTGTAAGCCTCAGCTATTTAAACAGTTTTAGGGTTTGTAATATGCAGTTTTTGATCATTAATAATATTGTGAGACTCTTTGGTTCTTTGAAGAACTATTCGAACTTATCAGATTTACTCTGTAGCGTTCATACCTAGACTTATCAATCGAGTTTTCCATCCTTGATTGTGGCGTCTTCATCCGTTATACCAAGGTTCGCATCTGTTATAGGTGTTGGGTCGCGGTTTCCATTTGAATCTGACAGTAGAACGGTCCGAGGCATTAATCGTGTTACGGGTTTCGTCACATTGTTGGCGGGGTTCGTATATCCAGTCTCATCATTCACTATGACAAGTTCTAAGTATCAAAGAATAGTAATTTGTATCTCACTTGCATGTATCTCATACACACACGAATTACTTAATATGATATTTAAGGATTAGCAAACATCTCATGAAAGAAACATACATAATGAAATGTAAAGCTGATATCCATATATTAAAATGTCAATGTCTGATACATAAAGTAATGGTTTGAGGACACAAACCTAACAAACTCCCACTTGCACTCATAACCATTTAGGACTACATTTGAGACCTAAACTATCTAGATGACGATCAAAGACCTTCTATGGCAAGGCCTTTGTAAACAGATCAGTAAGATTGTCAGTAGTGGCAATCTTGGTGACAGTTACATCTCCACGTTGAACAATATCTCGAATTAGATGATATTTCCTCTCTACTTGTTTTCCCTTTCCGTGGTTCCTTGGCTCCTTGGACTGTGCCACTGCCCCACTATTATTACAATAAAGCGTAATAGGTGACAGCGACGATGATACTACCTCGAGCTCCATAAAGAACTTCTTGAGCCAAATAACTTCCTTTGTGGCTTCACAAGCAGCCACATACTCAACTTCTGTAGTTGAGTCTGCAATGCATTTCTGCTTAATGCTCCTCCAACTAATAGTACCACCTTCCAAGGTAAGAAATGACCAGACGTCGACTTCCTCGAATCTTTATCTAACATAAAGTTTGAGTAAGTGTATCCTACTAGAATTAACTCACTACCGCCATACATAAGTATGTAATCTTTAGTCCTTCTCAAGTACTTAAGAATGTGCTTAACGGTTGTCCAGTGTTCTAGACATGGGTTTGATTGATACCTACTAACCATGGCAACGACAATGCAGATATTTGGTCTAGTGCATTACATCGCATACATGAGACTTCCCACTACTGAAGCATAGGGAACTCTTGCCATGCGATTCCTCTCTTCCTCTATCTTCGGACACTGGTCCTTGGAGAACGCCAAACCATGCCTGAAAGGTAACAAACCTTTCTTTGAATTATCTATAGAAAACCTAGTCAGCACCTTATCGATATAACCAACTTGAGATAATCCCATCATCTTTTGCTTACGATCCCGAAAGAGCTTTATCCCAAGGATATAGCTCGCCTCTCCTAGATCCTCCATATTGAAAGTACTAGCTATTGACAATGCTGCTACATCATTCCCAATGAGTAGAATATCGTCAACATAGAGCATAAGAAAAGCCACCACTTTCCTTTCATCCTTCTTGTATACACAAAGCTCATCCAAATTCTGTATGAAACCAAATGATTTGACCGCTTGGTCAAAACGTATGTTCCAACTCCTGGATTCCTACTTAAGCCTATAAACTGACTTTTGTAACTTGCATACCAAGTTACCTTTCCTGCCAGCAATGAACCCTTCTGGTTATTACATACAGATGTCCTCCTCAAGATTGCCATTCAAGAATGCAGTCTTGACGTCCATCTGCCAGATCTCATAATCTAGCAATGGATAAGAGTATTCTGATGGACTTGAGCATGGCTACCGGTGAGAAGGCTTCCTCATAGTCAATGTCCTCCCTCTGAGTGTAACCTTTCGCTACAAGCCTTGATTTAATGGTCTCAACCTTTCCATCAGATCCTCTTTTCCTCTTGTAGACCCACTTACAGCCAATGGTTTAATATTGGCTGGAAGTTCTACAAGATCCCAGACCTAATTGGAATCATAGATGTCAATTCAGCCTTCATAGCTTTAACCCAATGAGCTAAGTCTACATCAGTCATTGCCTCTACATACGTGGCAGGATTAGATTCAGATTCTATGGAGACAACTTCAAAAACTTCTCCTAAGAACATGTATCTGTCAGACTGGCTAACCATCCTCCCACTATGACGAGGTACTGGTGTAGGAATGAGTGAAGAAGTTGTATTTTCTTATCTTACATCGTTATCAACTGCGGGTAGGACTGAGGGCTCTCCTTCTATCTCTCTAAGATCTATCCTTCCCTTAGGTTTTTGGTTCATGGTTCATGATTTAATAATCCTCCAAGAAAAAGCATTTATACTAACAAACACTTTTTGTTCTCTTGGATCATAAAAATACCTTCCATAAGTACCCTTTGGATACCCTACGAAATAACATACTTCCGATCTAGAATCAAACTTGCTCATCTTTCCTTTTAACATATGTACCGGACACCCCTATATCCGGAGATGTTGTAAAGAAGGCTTGCGCACAATCCACATCTCCCGTGGTGTCCTGGGAACATATTTGCTTGGTATTAGATTTAGTATGTACGCACCGATTTCCAAAGCATAACCCCAAAGGAACAATGGCAACTCCGAATAATTCATCATCGACCTAGTCATGTCTAAATGATTTCGGTTCCTTCTCTCTGCTACACCATTCTGCTGACGCATGCCAGGTGCAGTCAACTGTGACAGAATCCCATTCTATACAAGGTGATCAATAAACTCATTATAGAGGTACTCGCCACCTCGATCAGGTCGAATGGCCTTGATATGTGTGCCCAATTGCTTCTCCACTTCAGCCCTAAACTCTTTAAACTTTTCAAAGGCTTCAGACTTGTGCTACATTAGGTACACATATCCATACCTAGAGTGGTCATTAGTAAATGTAATGAAATACTCATAACCACCCTTGCTCTAATATTTAGTTGTCCACACACATCAGTATGAACTAATTCCAACAATGCATTAGTCCTATTGCCCTTTGCGGGAAAGGGCCTTTTGGTCATCTTACCCTCTAAACAAGACTCGCAGAATTCCATTGGTTCAAGAACCAAATCGCCTAAGACCCCTTTTTTGACTAGTCTGCCAATCCTATTTAGATTGATATGGCCAAGCCTCATATGCCAAAGCCTAGTTGGAATAGTAGAAGGCTTCTTTCTTTTAGATGGTACAATTACCACTGAGTTATTAAGTTCCATACAAGAGTCTTTAGAAATATTAGGAGTAATCACATACAGCCATTAGTTCTAACACCAGAACATATAAAAGAACTATTTCTTTTAATGACAACTTCTGCTCCAAAATGAAAAGAATAACCATTATTCGATAAATTTGAAATTAAAATTAAATTACGTCTCATATAAGGGACATAAAGTACATCTGATAAAACTATTGT
Organism: Hydrangea macrophylla; assembly: GCA_033977485.1. Lineage (NCBI taxonomy): Eukaryota > Viridiplantae > Streptophyta > Magnoliopsida > Cornales > Hydrangeaceae > Hydrangea > Hydrangea macrophylla. The sequence continues at coordinate 22,918,139 of CM066993.1, forward strand.
CTTATTGTCCAAAAACTCTAAAACTACTACTCCTATAGCAACCACGGAAACGGTTGCGCTAGAACCCAGAGTCAGCACGATTTTCCCATCACTGCATTTCCTGGTTGATCTGAACCCCTACAATGAATTACAGATATGGTTAGTCGCACTAGAATCAATGCACCAAGTGTTTGAAGTATCCGTTATAAAACTTACTTCAATAACATATTATTCAATCATACCTTGAACTCTTGTAGCTAAGAATTCTGGACAGTTCCTCTTCCAGTGGCCCTTCTCATCGCATTGGAAACATTTTCCTTTGCCTTGGCCACCCACCTTCCCTTTGCCCGTACCTTTTCCCTTAGATTTTGCAATCTTAAAGACAGGTCCAATACTTGGACCGTCAGTGCCAGCCTTCTTCTTCCCTTTCTTTCCTTCCAGCATAGATTGAAAGGAGGAAGAGCTTTTCTCAACATTCATAACATTGCCCCCAGGCTTGATCACCCCTTCCGCTGCCAATAAGGAACTCATTAATTCGCTTATTGAGAAATCCATTTTATTCTTATTATAATTTAGTTTAAATTGAGCGAATGATGGCGACAGCGTATCGAGGATCATATCAACTTGGGTCTATGCATCAATGTTGGCACCTAGGGTCTCTAACTCATTTAAATAACCAATCATTTGCAAAACATGTTCTTTGACTGGAGTCCCTTCTGCATCTTAGCACTCATTATCTTCTGCATAGCTACCTGCCTGGTAGGCCTGCCATGATCCCCAAACATCTTTTTCAGGGATTCGATAATGTCACTGCAGAATTATTCGACTGGAATTGATGTTGCAACACATTAGCCATTGAGGGCAGAATGTAGCAATGAGCCATTCCATTCGACTTCTTCCACTTATCAAACTCGCATCTGGCAGCTGCCGAAGCATTTGTCGCGGGTTCTTCGGGGCATGGGGTGGTGATGACATATATGTGATCCTCCGCAGTTAATATGATGTCAAGGTTTCGTTTCCATTCTGTGTAGTTATTTTTAGTTAAACTTGTTTTGAGTGAGTATGGTGGCAAGTGGACTAAATGCAGATCCATACATTATGATTTAATGAAAAAATCAAACAGACAAAATAAATATGAATATCAAAATTTGATAGTTTAAAATAAGAGAATCCTTAAAACTCTTATTTTAAAACAAAGTCATCGGAATATCGAAACAAAAGAATAAAGCCTCCGTGTGGCGGTCAATACTCGATCTTTCAATTAATCATGACTTGTCCACTATGCAACTCTTGCAGAACAAGTTATGACTCCCGAACCTATTTGATCTCTAAGTTTCTGAATAATGCCCCGTGTGGGATAGCTTAGCTAGTGTATACCGTTAACTAGGATCCAATCACAACCGCCTCAAGTAGTGCCTTCGTGTGGTCGTCACCCTCTAACACGTCTGATTGATCCTATCCATAGGAAGTTCACATCTATAAATGAGTAGTGTACCCTCCGTATGGAATGATCACCACTGACGAGGTGACATAGAATGCACTACTCATCTTACAATGAACTGTTAATGGAAGATCATGGGTGTTATAAATAAGACCCTCTCCCTCTAAATTTGGTAGTAAAGGATTTTGCTTTTGAAAAATTATTTCCACACATTACCCATAAACATCTAATGTTTACTAATGTATTGAAACTGTTTTTGAATCTTATTTTAGAAAACTTGTTTTATGTGCATGCAAGTAGCAACAATATAATTAAATGTCTATCACAACCAAGCACAGAAAACAAAAAAACTAAAATTGAAACAAAGGCATTCATATGCCTCTATCTCCCATGGCTCTATCTCCATAGAACCTCCTTCTTGGTTTGATCGCCTCCAGCTCCATCTTCATGGACAACGGCTTGCTCCTCCATCTTCATGGGTTTTCTAATTCAATTACATTGCTCCTATGCTTCTTTCGAAGCTTACAATTTATCTGGAAATAAAAATCAACAACAAGAAAACAAAGAAGGCTAGGGAAACCGGTGCGACTTTCCTTTTCGTAGTATTAAAGTCAAGAAAGTCGCAGCACCCTTTACACATGCCTTAAAATCAAACCATAACAAATACAACATGCACCAATCTCAAACATTTTTAAATACAGAATTTAAAATCCTTGGTGCCATGGGAGATAGTGGACTAATCTTGCTGCAAAAGGGTTAGTCATACGCACATCCACGCATATATAACAAATTTATTTAACTATTGGAACACCTAATTGATTCACACAGTACATAAACTCTTTATGCATTGAATTAGAACTTAAAACAGCATCTTTGTTCTCTATCACACTTCGATCGATCGAAAAAGGTTCGATCGATCGAACCTTCGATCGATTGAACATAGTTCAATTGATTGAACTATTTAGTTTCACAAAATGATTTTAAAATCTTACAGAAAAATTTAAAATAAAAGTATATATATTTTTAAAAACTTTAAAACTGTGAACTGAACACCTGGACAGAGAATCACTCTCGATCGATCGAACCTAGTTCGATCGCTTGAGAACAGAGGAGCTTCGATCGATCTAGACAACTTCGATCGATCGAACTCACCATGCTTCCAATGCAATCACAGATTTGTATTCTGCTGCAAAAACACTACAGAAATAGATCTGTGATGATGCAGTTTTGAAAATAGTTCTAAAATCAACATACAAATCAAAACTAGTGTTCCAAAACGCATCTATAGATCCAAACAAGCATGGCTCTAATACCAATTATTGGTAAAATTAGGTTTAAACTTATTCTTTAAACGCGTAGCGGAAATATTGAGTCACAAAAATATATTGGTCGCCCAGGATCTACTACTTGTCAATTTCATAGATGCATACTAACAAGAGGGGACACGAATTATACCTTTGGTCTTGAACCTAATCCTGAATTTCTTTCTCCTTGAAGGTGCAGCAGCTTCCACTAGGCTGTCTTCACTCTTATGACTTCTGCAAACGCCTGCCGGAAGGACTAGGGTTGGTAGGACCCTAATTGAGAAGAAGGAGAAGGTTTAGGTATTATAAAAATAGTTTCTGCAGCTTCTGATGTATTAAAATGATGAACCCCTTTTTTTTGGACGCAGTTGACCTATTTATAGATTCCAGAACTGACCTAAAGTTCAAGCAATCAAAGTGGCTTCGATTGATCGAACCCGCCAAGACTTCAATCGATCGAGACAACTTCGATCGATCGAACCCACCTTGATAAGATCCTCATGTGCCTTTCCAAGCATCCTAGCAGAGCTAAGAGTGGGACCTCCTAGGCTCTTTATTGTTGGCTCAGACCAGTTGTTAATTCCCATGACCAAACTCTTTGATCAGTAAACTAACCATCTGATCAGTTAACATTTACTCCACAATAAAATGATAACTAAACTCCAATGCAAAAGAACATATCTGAAGCGATAACTAGACTTATATGGTTTACCAATGTCCCTCTACCTTCAGCATTCGTAATCATATTTAGGTAGTCGGATAACTATTACTATCAACCTGAATCATTATTTCTTCTTGTATTCATTGAGTCACATTCACCTCTCATGATTACCAAACATGTTGATAAATACTTATTAACAAGACTGCAGTTCTCAGTAATCAACTTGGTGACATTCAACCACTTCCCTTGTGGCCGGATGGCAAGGCCTTTGGGTGTTATACCCAGAGATCTCAAGTTCAAATCTCAAAGGGGTGGCCACAGGTGATCCACCCGAACGCCCTGGCCTCGTGGGATTAGTCGAGGTGCGCGTAAGCTGGATCGGACACCCACGGTTACCAAAAAAAAAAACTTGGTGACATTCTGAAGGGAATGCTTACTCTGAATCAGAGGGTTGATTCTATCTTGACAGTATATGTTCACAACCCTATGAACATGACATACCCAAGATACTTAGGTGTTGATCTTCTATAGACCTCACTGATTGGTAAGTCAAAGCAGCCATATCCATAGTCTGTGTTCATAATCGTGTCAAGACTAAGAACACGTACCTTATACAAGTTATGAGTTCCTATCGACTGTTTGACAGTCTTAAGTGTCAATAAGAAAGCTCAGGTCTGTCAATGCACTAGAAGCACTAGCATATTAACTAAGAGTTAAACTCTGGTCATTGAGATTCATCACTCCATCCAATGGTAGTTAATCATGCTATAGTGTAAACCTGATAAGATATCTAGGCTCATTTTCCACTGTGACAAGTTATAAGTATCAAAGAATAGTAATCTGTATCTCACTTGTATGTATCTCATACACACACGAATTACTTAATATGATATTTAAGTATTAACAAACTTCTCATGAAAGAAACATACATAATGAAATGTAAAGCTAATATCCATATATTAAAATATCAATGTCTAATACATAAAGTAATGGTTTAAGGGCACAAACCCAACACATTGAACAATTGTATATGTGCTAGGAGACATCTTATATGCATTTAATTGTCTTTCTGACTATTTAGTGTTTTATTAATTTGACCCCTTCATATTTTGTGGCATTAGCTATGCCACTGCATGCTAGAGCTCGTGCTTGTAACCGAGGGGCTAGTGGCCGAGGGGAAGCTAGTGATCCAACATCGGTTCCTTATGTACTGGCACGAGGAAGAGGATGAGGTAGAGATCGTGGAGGCTAAGGTGTTGTGGCAGATGGCTTTTTTGATTCTTCGGGTCATATGGAAGCTCCTGTAGGACCCCAATTACTCCAAGCTATGGCAGATGCCATAAGGGACTTTGCGAGAGCTATTCGCGACGAGATTCCTCCACTTCTCCCGTTCTTCAAGGAGAGGTGTGAACCCACATGTGGGCCGCGATACTCTGGAGTCCCATCACTAAATTGTGATGAGGGATTTTGAACAATGAAATCCACCTACCTTCACAGGAGAACCCGATTCAATGGTAGCCGAAGATTGGCTCCAAAGCATAAATCGCATCTTCGTCTATATCAATCTGCGGGAGGATGCCACTCGCATTAATACCGCTTCTTTCATGTTCAATAAAGAAGCTATTAACTGGTGGGATACCAACCTTCGGCTAGAATGACTTGGATCAGTTTTGAGCGTCTCTTCCTAGTCAAGTATTTTCCTAGGTCTTTCCACAATGCGAAGAGAACTGAGTTCTTTCAACTTACCCAAGGGAAGCGATGGTATCAGAATACGAGACTCGATTTTCAACCGTAGCGCAAATTGCCTCCACATAACTCGCTGATGATAAGTTTAAGGCGGCATAGTTTGAAGGCAGTCTGAAGCCTTACATTCAAAGGGGGTTAGCGGCCTTCCATGTTACGAGCTTTGCGAAAGCTTTGACCAGAGCTTTGTCTATTGAGAGTAAGGACACTCAATTGAAGAAGAATCGTGAGATGATTCCTCCGGCAAAGAACAATAAGCCCGGATTATCTAATCAGTTTTGGAAAAAATAGAAGCAAGATCACTCTTTTACTCTGGCACCCAAACCTCAACAAAGGTCTTTTTAGTCTAGACAGAAGACTTCCTTTGGAGGTTCTCAGTATATGAACAAATCCTGTGGAGGGAATTCTTCTAATTCAAAGACCTATCATCATTGTGGGGATCCAAGCCACTTCATTCGCAACTGTCCCCATCATCTTAAACCAATTAATTTTGTGGGATCGATGGCATTTTGATCACCTCCACCTCCACCTCCACCTCCACCATCTTAGGCCCAATCTTTTGAGAGTGTCTGACAGAACTTTGGCAGGGGCACACATCATAATTAGGGTAGCCGTGGGGGACATAATTCTCAGGCCTAGGGCCGTAACTATGCACTTCCTACCCCTGATCCAATAATGCCAGAAGTAGTGGGATCTTCGGTTATTCGAGGTACCTTTCCATGTTTAATTCTTGGGCAACCATCTTAATTGACACAAGTGCATCTCATTCATTCATATCACCCTCTGATGAGAATCAAGGAAGCACTTAATGGGCTGAATTGGGCTGATTATAAATGGAGAATCCAAGAAGATCAAGGTGGCATTTTTTTGGGTTGATCTTATTAATTGGGCATAATTTGAAGAAGGTAGGGCTGATTATATTTCCTAATCATATTTATGCATGTGGAAGAATAATGGGCTGAATATAAATTCCAAGATATGGCTATTTATGTTTTATAGTTGGTAGTTGGGAGTTTGTTCATGTTTTTATGTGTTTTTAATGAGTTAAACTACTTTTTTGTATAAGTCTATGTTAAAAAACGTGGTAGCTTTATTTCCTATGGTTGGGAGACTTGTATTGAGACCCAACAACAAAATTGACATGTTTACCCAGAAAAGCTAAAATCAGATTGTTGTGATAGTGAACCCGTGACCCAACGCCTATAAAGAGACGCAAACCACAGGTATTCCAAAGATTAGTGAAGACGCCACAATCAGATGCGGAAGGCTGATTGATAAGTCATGGTGTGTGAAGACGCCACAATCAGATGCGAAAGGCTGATTGATAAGTCAAAAATTGTGTTCTGTGAAGAACAAGGGAGAGGAACAAAGCTCAACTTCAGAATTGTGTTTAATCCATTATATAAATCTGCCCATACAAAAGAGTATATATAGGATTGGAACAACCCTCCAACCATAGGGATAAGTGCAAGTTGTTGGAACAACCCTCCAACCATAGGAAATAAATGCAAGTAGTTGGAACATCCTCCCAACCATAGGAAATAAAGCTACCACGTTTTTTAACATAGATTTATACAAAAAAGTAGTTTAACCCATTAAAAACACATAAAAACATGAACAAACTCCCAACTACCAACTATAAAACATAAATAGCCATATCTTGGAATTTATATTCAGCCCATTATTCTTCCACATGCATAAATATGATTAGGAAATATAATCAGCCCTACCTTCTTCAAATTATGCCCAATTAATAAGATCAACCCAAAAAAATGCCACCTTGATCTTCTTGGATTCTCCATTTATAATCAGCCCAATTCAGCCCATTAAGTGCTTCCTTGATTCTCATCATTCTCCCTCTCTTCAAAGGATTCGTCCTCGAATCCATGCAAAGGAAATGCATGATAAATTTTTTTTTTTGAAGTGCACGACTCAACACAAGAAAAAAAAAATCATACTTTTTTTTTTTTGGTAACTTTGTGCACGACACAATACAACAAGAATAAGAACACGAATAAGAACAAGATATGAAGAACACAACGATCAGAATATTTTTTTTAAGAACACGATGACACAGAACATAAAAAAAAAAAGATCAGATTTTTTTTTTTTTTTGAGAATAATTTTTTTTAAGAACACGATGACACAAACAAAGACACAAAAACAAAATGGATAGATACTCTGATTTTAGAGCCTGAGCTTTGATACCAAATGATTCGAACCTCAATAACTTGTATTGAGACCCAACAACAAAATTGACATGTTTACCCAGAAAAGCTAAAATCAGATTGTTGTGATAGTGAACCCGTGACCCAACGCCTATAAAGAGACGCAAACCACAGGTATTCCAAAGATTAGTGAAGACGGCACAATCAGATGCGGAAGGCTGATTGATAAGTCATTGTGTGTGAAGACACCACAATCAGATGCGAAAGGCTGATTGATAAGTCAAAAATTGTGTTCTGTGAAGAACAAGGGAGAGGAGCAAAGCTCAACTTCAGAATTGTGTTTAATCCATTATATAAATCTTCCCATACAAAAGAGTATATATAGGATTGGAACAACCCTCCAACCATAGGGATAAGTGCAAGTTGTTGGAACAACCCTCCAACCATAGGAAATAAATGCAAGTAGTTGGAACATCCTCCCAACCATAGGAAATAAAGCTACCACGTTTTTTAACATAGACTTATACAAAAAAGTAGTTTAACTCATTAAAAACACATAAAAACATGAACAAACTCCCAACTACCAACTATAAAACATAAATAGCCATATCTTGGAATTTATATTCAGCCCATTATTCTTCCACATGCATAAATATGATTAGGAAATATAATCAGCCCTACCTTCTTCAAATTATGCCCAATTAATAAGATCAACCCAAAAAAATGCCACCTTGATCTTCTTGGATTCTCCATTTATAATCAGCCCAATTCAGCCCATTAAGTGCTTCCTTGATTCTCATCACCCTCTTTTGCTATGAATTTGGGTCTAAAGGTAGAAAGTTTGAATTTTCCTTTAAGTGTAGATACTCTGACCGAGAGTACTATATGTTTGGACCAAATGTGTCATGGATGCGTGCTTATTATACCCGATCGAAGTTTAAATGTGGACTTGATTCTTCTACCCAATTTGGGATTCAATGTCATCCTTGGGATGGACTGGTTGTCAGTATACCATTGTTCAATCGATTGTTTCAACAGACAGGTCACTCTTTTTACTCCTGAAAGAGAACGCCTTCGATTCAAGGGTGACCACTTAGATCTTTCTTTACCCTCTTCATCTTTGCATGGTAGTAAGGAGTTTTCTTTGGGATTTCTAGCTAGCTTGGTCGCCATCGAGAGTGAGGCTACTTTTGTGGAGTTACCTTATGTGGTTTACGAGTATCCAGATATGTTCCAGAGGATCTGTCAAGTTTACCAACGGTTTGCTCTATAGAATTTTCGATTGACTTAGTACCCTTTTTTTTTTTTTCGGAAAATGGTAAATATATTCCAGAAAAAGGGATGTACACATGTACAAGGGGCATACCCCAGGAAAAAATAGTAAGCACAGAGCATAAGGACATGTGGCTGAAGAACCACTAAATAAGCCACTTTAAGCAACTAATAAAAAGGCAAAACAAAGAGTTTGCCAAGCAAAATACATCAGAATGGAGCCAAAATCAAGAAGAAAACAAAGTGAATGAAAATCAATGCCAATTAGCCAACAGGGCATCAAGTTGGTTGTGCCTTTTCCATTTGATGTTGATTAGAGCATAAACTTGCGAGACAAAATTTTTCAGAAGTTGGTCTTTTGGAAAGGAGGAGTTCTTGAAAGTTCTGTTGTTCCGCTCCCTCCACAAGCCATAAATGGACACTCCCAAGCAGATTCTGGGAATCATATGTTGGGGAGTATTCCCTTTCCAATGCTGGGTCATCCAACTAACAGTGTTGTCCCAATGGGTGCGATTCCAAGTCAATCCACATTTCAGCATTAATTCCTGCCAAATAAAAGTAGAGTAATCACATTCAAAGAAAAGATGGTTATGTGAAACCATTTGCCTAAGACAAAGAGAACATGCAAGTGGTCCAGGGGTAAACTGATAAATTCTATCCTGAGTTGCTAGCTTATTTTGAATGGCAAGCCATAAGATAAAATTCTGTCTAGGGGTACTCCCTGAATACCAGGAAAACTGGTGCCAAGGGACAGCTAGCGAAGTGGGTCTAATATGATTCCAAACATGGGAAAATATAAATTTTCCGTTTGGAGATGTTAGCCATTCGATTCTATCATGCAAACCAGAAGGTTTATAAACGTTGACCAACAGGGCACGAACTTCATTAAGCCCAATTGAGTTTGATGCTGGCCAATGCCAATCAAGATCAGTGATAATAGTCTCTACTTTAGCAGTGGGAGCTATTGCAGCATCATAGGCAATTCTACTAGTATATTGCTCATATAAAGGACCACAAGGGAGCCAATTGTCAAACCAGAGGGAAGTATGAAGTCCATTACCAACCTTATGTCTGATTAAAGGTCTAGCAATATTTCTAAGTTTCAAAAGCTTTCTCCAATACCAAGAGCAATGCCCGGGGGCTTTCACCTCCCAGAAGCTTTTGGATTTAATCATGTATAAGTGAATCCATTGCTTCCATAAAGAGTTGTTTTTAAGATCAAGTAGATTTCCAATATGTTTTAAATTAAGCACAGTATTAGTAAGGAAAATATCCTTAAAACCATGGCCTCCCTCAAGCTTAGGTCTGCAAACACTAGCCCAAGCCACCTTGGCTCCATGGGCTCTATTAGTAGTGCCACTCCACAAAAATCTTCTCAAAGCTTGATCCACCTGCTTAAGAACACTCTTAGGAAGAATGAACATACCAGACCAATACAGTTGAATACCAGATAAAACAAAAAGGATGAGTTGGGTCCTACAAGCAAAGGAAAGGGATTTGGATTTCCAAGAATTAATCCTGGAGCAAATTTTGGTGACAAGTTCCTCACAATGGTGTTTCCTTAATTTTGTGGTAATTAAGGGGACACCCAAATACTTCAAGGGAAGATTTCCCTTGGTAAAATGGAACTCACTAAGCATTTCCAGAGCCAAATTATCATCAATCCCAGAGAAAAAAAGACAACTCTTGGAGTTATTATCTTGATACATCGTCTATCACTATTCCTACCTATTGTATGGCACTAGCCGAATTGAAAGTGTTGTAGCTTCAATTGGAAGACTTCCAGCACAAGGGTTTCATTCATCCTAGTGTATCACTATGGGGGACCCGGTCCTCTTTGTTAAGAAAAAGGATGGAACACTTTGTCTGTGTATCAATTACTGTAAACTAAGTCATGTTATTGTGAAGAACAAGTATCCTCTTCCTAGGATTGATGATCTATTCAACTAACTTTGAGGGTTAACGTATTTCTCTAAGATTGACCTCCGATCGGGTTATCATCAACTTCGAGTTAGAGATTTAGATATCTCCAAAATTGTTTTTTGGTCTAGGTATGGTCAATTTGAATTCCTAGTTATGCCCTTTGGGCTAACCAATGCTCCAGCTGCATTCATGGACTTAATGCAATGAGTTTTTCACTCATATCATCATAAATTTATCATTGTGTTTATTGATGACATCCTCATCTACTCATCCACTCGGGAGCTCCATGAGGAGAATTTGCATATTACTTTGCAAACCTTACGAGAGCATCACCTCTTTGGCAAACTTTCTAAGTTCGAGTTTTGGTTATTGGATGTTAAATTTCTTGGGCACGTTGTTTCGAGAAATGGTATAACAGTAGATTCCTCTATGATCAAAGCAGTGTTAGATTGTCAATCGCCATAGAATGTGTTTGAGATTCGTAGTTTCTTGGGTCTAGCAGGTTTTTATTGTCGCTTTATGAAGGATTTCTGTCCTGTTGCCTCTCCCTTGACAAAGCTTACTCGTAAGGGAGTGAAGTTCGTGTGGAGCAAGGAATGTGAAGAGACTTTCCAATTTCTAAAAATTGGTTTGACTTCAGCACCCATACTTATCATTCCTGAGCGGGGCGTTGGCTACGTCATTTATTGTGACGCTTCTGTTAGTAGTTTTAGTTGTGTCCTTATGCAAGAAGGCAAGGTTGTCGCCTATGGTTCAAGGAAATTGAAACCCACAAGCAGAATTATCTGACTCACGATTTAGAACTCGCTGCGGTAGTTCTCACCTTGAAGAGTTGGCGGCATTATTTGTATGGAGAACGTTTTGAAGTTTTCTCCGATCATAAGAGTCTTAATTTTTTTTTTACTCAACGTGATCTAAATCTCCATCAATGTCTTTGGATGAAATATCTTGAAGATTACGATTTTGATTTGCAATATCATCCGAGTAAGGCTAACGTTTTAGTTGATGCCCTTAGTTGTAAGTCTCGAACTTCTTTGGTAAGTTTAACCATTCGTGAATGGGAGATGATGGGTAATCTTAGCGACTTTTGCCTAGAATTGAATAATTCTAAAAATCATGCCTCCTTGTGTACCGTTATTTTCCAACCTACTCTTGTGCATCAAGACGTTGGTATGCGTAGGTCCGATGATGAGGCCTTATCCTTTAGTACCCGTCTTTTTGGGGGTTAAGATTTTAGAAGGGTGGACTTTCGATTCCGATCGTGGGTTGAAGTTCCATAACCTTTTATTTGTTCCTTCGCCGATTCGTGATCTTGTCCTAAAAGAATTTCATCACTCTCCTTTAGTGGTTCATCCGGGTAGAACCAAGATATACCATGACCTTTGTCGTTTGTTTTGGTGGAAGGGTTTGAAATGCTAGTTTTGTTTCTCGCTGTTTAACTTGTCAACAGGTTAAAGCCGAGTATTCGTCGACCTCCGGGTTTGTACAGCCTTTACCTATTCCAAAGTGAAAATGGGAACATGTGACCATGGACTTCGTCATTGACACAAATAAAATTTTGCGCTCTAAATGCTACACCCAAGTATAGGTGATCGTTCAAGTAATATATTTTCTAGAAAGCCTAGATCAAACCCAAGGAAGAGTTTTAATTTCAATTGATTAACTTTACCCAATTTATTAATATTAAAAATAATGAATAGATATTCACCGAAAAATAATGAATAGATGATTTATTTTAAGACTGATTTTAACTACTTCTTTATGAAAATAAAGACTATGAACTAATGGAAGCTTTCGGGGGTATTTTTTTTTATCACCAAACAAAGAAAAGATTTATTAAGAATTGACCAAACAAGAAACATCAAGATCCAAAAAATGTTGGATGTTGGAGGGGAACTCCTCCATCCACACAAGGAAAGAATGACTAACAGAAGCAAACTTAGCAAGCTCATGTACAACACAGTTGCCTTCACGTTTAACATGGACACAGAGGGGACAATCTAAAGCGTTGAGTAAAGCCTTTGCCACGGCTAGAATGTGTCCATGAGAAAAGCTTTCGTGAGCATTAAATTGCTAGAATTAATATTAACTAATGAAGTTCACTAACCACGTGAATCTACTAATTAATTATAACTATAATATAATTTCTAGAGTGTTTTAACTAAGTAAATTAACGACTAACTAAGAATTGATTAAAACAACAAATTTAATTAAGAGACTTCTAAATATGAGAAAAATGTTAAGAAATCATAAATCCACGGTAACCACCTTAACTTCCATGCCTACGAAAAGATACGGCACTCCCAATCATCGAAAGGCATGCCTCTAAAGTATAGGTTTCATTAAAATAATAAATACCCTTTAGCAGGCACCAAGATATAGAACCATTTCAATTAATCCCCTTTTATGAAGTACGGGCAGATTGCTTATGAGCATGATTCATGGCCAAAACTAATCTACAATGATTGAAAATAAATTAACTAAACTAAAACCATGAAGCAAGTTCACAAACTGTTAAAAATCCAAGTTGAAAAAGTCATTAACGTCGTGATTGTTAACATTGTTCATATTAGAAAACATGAAATCTTATGAATCTCTACTTAAACATTCATTAATCTCTGGATCTAGGGTTGCCTGCTGAAAACAGGCATGGAAATCCACATAGTTACCGTTTCATCGCTTTTTCCTAACTAGGGATTTAGCCTAACATAGTAAAATTGGATCTAACTATTAATGAAAAACATGATGGATACTATACTAATCAACTGCAAAACAATCCAAAACTAATGATCCAACACAAATAAAACCTGAAAAACAAAGAACTGTAGCATTGGAATTGAAACTTGAATATAAACTTGCTTTTCTAACGATCTAAACGGAGCTTAAACTATAGAAAACAAGAGGGAGAGAGAAAGAGACTTAACCTAACCTAAAATATAATGAAAAGTTACTGATTTTCGTTCATAAACATGTATATATAAGTAGTAGATGGGCTGGGCTTTTTATTTTCGCGCTGGGCTTTCTGCTGCTTTTGACAGCTTTGCGCACCGATGGGAGAATTGGCATATCTCTCTGTTCGAATCTCGGATTGATGCCCGGTTTGTGGCTGCGCGTTCGTAACTTGCCGAACTACAACTTCTATTTCTAGAACAATTTCAAAATTTCAAGTTCTTTAATGTCAAAAACGTCATTTTCCCAGCTGCTGCTGTTATTTGCCTGCTTATTTCTTATTTTTCTTGCAATATTTCAACTCTATTTTTGTCCAAGCATAATATAACCTGTAAAAATACATAAGTACACGCGTTTTACTGCTAACACTGCAAAATCCTATTATTCTAAAAACACATGTAAAATTATGGATTTTGGGGACTAAAATACGCATAAATAACCATAAAAATGTGCTATGAATATGCAATATTTAGCTCTAATCACACCCCCCCCCCCCAACTAGCTCATTGCTAGTCCCTAGTAATGTAGTGAACTAATTCAAAGAGAGAATTATCCTACGAATAAAAAAAATAGGAAATAAATAAAAAAAAAACCTAACTCATTTTCGCAGTAATAGCAATTGCATTTAGCGTATGCAACAAGAATATACTCTTTTGTTTAGCTCTATCACGCTCAGTAGGAGGTGCACGCGTTACTTCACGTGGTTCCCATTGGGGTGAATTCTCAGCAAGCCAACCAAAATATATTTCAGCTTCCTTCGCACTTTTATGCATGAATGATCCTTGACACATTGTTTGCACTAATTTTTTAGATTCTGGGGTTAATCCCTCGAAGAAAAAACTCATGAGACGCCATTTTTCAAAACTATGGTATGGGCAAGATAAAAGTAGATCTTTGAAATATTCCTAGACTTTAGCAAAAGTTTCATTCTCATTTTGGGTAAAAAGCTTAATTTGTCGTATGAGGTTATTTGTTAAATGCTTTGGAAAGAACTTTTTCAAAAATTGTCACGCCCCGAAAATCGAAGCGCGAGCAGAGAGAAAAGAATTAAAATCCAATCACAAGTGCGGAAGTGACTTTGGAATTCCACGGGAATTCCTACAAAGATGACTCACTAATACATAAATCCAAAATGGACTTACATGTTAACGAGTCCAACAAAGATGGAAGCACTTGAAAATTTAATTAAGAGACTATCCGGACAAGCACTAGTTCAAGGAGAGAAAGAAAAATACATTAAATTTGTTAAGGATCATTTTTGAATAGTTGATGAATTTTAAAACATCCGTAAGTAGCTGTGTTTTTTAAATTTTCACATTCTGTTCCCGCTGGCCCATGTAAATTTTAATTCAGCACAACTTTCGTCAAATAGCATTTTTTCCAATTCCTCACCGTTTGGGCAAAAAACTGAGATAACAGTAGCAGTTTTTTTTTTCCTTTTGACAGCAACTTGACAGCATTTTGAAACATTACCAACTATGCCAAATTTTCAAGTTTAAACATTGGTACAAGACTAAACTAGTCCTAAAAAACATATGACATATGTCTAGCCCAAACGGAACTTTATGTACTCGAAATTTATTAAAAACGAGAAGTGAAAGAGATAAAGAGAGGAAGAATGGGAGAGGGGGAGATTGGGGGAGAGATATTTTAAAACATTTCCTTTAAAAGCAAAATGGACAAATCCAGCAAGGATTTCATACAAATACAATGAGTCCGGCAAGGACAAAACCAAACATAAACGAATCCGGCAAGGATTCAAATCAACACCCATACATAAAACTTTAAAAGAGATTCTACAATCTCAGAAACATAATTTACATAACATAAGTAAGTTTAACAAGTAGGAAAGACAAAGACTAACATTTGTCCGTCAAAATTACATCAAGGCTTCCCAAATGACAAAAATACGGAAGTCCAAACTCAAGAAGTTTTGTAATAAAACCAATACAACCATTTTCTTTTTAGAGCACTAATCTATTACAAACTTCCCAAAGACTAAAGTTCACATGAGAACTATTCATTTACATAGTTGAGCACGGGTCTTCAAAATAGAACAAAAGATGTCAAGACCTACGCGTCGGGTCACATGTGCCCTTTGCCCTTATCAAGCTCACCTGAAAAATGTTTTATCATTTTTATGAGAACGACGGCTCGTAGATAACATTGTAACAAGTCTATATGCTATCCATGACTAAAATGAAATGAGATGCAATGGATCGCCACCACGGCTACAATGAAATGATTAAAGCCGCAAGGCTATGCGTGATATATGCACATCGCTCTCTCGTTACCGGACTATGAGCCACCCACGCATTGAGTGTAGCATACCAACTTCCGGGAGCTACCCGAATATAGTTTGGAGTTTGAATGTTTCTAAGGGTCATTCTCCCTATCTCACATCACAACCCACGTCCGGATTTTCTTAAATCAAATTCACTCACATGGGGTTTTGCTCTCTTTTTCAAACAAAACATTTATGTCGTGATACATGAATGCTTGCCGATTAGGCTTTAATGCACGTGATGCTAACAATGACATTAAGGATGATTCACTACAATAAATTAAGCAATAATTTAGTCCATTAGACATGATATCAAGAACTTCAAAGAATGTAATTAAATTTCACAATTTAACAATCCTAACAAGAATTTCTAAACCAATGCCTAGTATGTTCTTACATACAAAGGGGGCATTCTAGGCACCTCTAGTATCACATAATATATTTCTACACCATTAAAGCTTATGAATCTCATTTAGGCAATTTACCCCTAAAGTTTACAATTTGGGGAAAAATCCTAGTGCTTGTGACTAAGTTATCCTCCTAACTTTATAATTAGCACAATTTGAACATGCAAATCACAATTAGTCAAGAGATCCTAAATTTACAACTTTGGGGGAACAACTAATGCATGTGTCCAAATTATTATCTTAACATTATTCTAATCACATGTAACACATCAAAATCACAACTTGCACAACTAAGACATATAAATCATGTTTAAGCAAAATAACCTAACATTACAACTTTGGGAAAAACCTATTACATATGTCTAAGTTCACTCATATGCATAAAAGTGAGCTCAAGACATCTTAGACATGTATAATATATAGAATTATACAATGTAAACCTACCTCAAAGAAGCTTTTTCCAAAATAAATGGAAATCACCCAAGTTTGAGAAAGAACCCTAGGACTCCAAATGGCCTCAAGAAAATGAAAAGGGAGGTCCTAGGAAGCTCAAGAACCCACTGCATGCACTACTCCATCAATGGAGCTCCAAGGTTGAAGAGGAAGAATTTTGGAGCTCTATGTAATTTGGGAAAACTAATCTTATGGCCACCAAAATAAATTTCGTGGGTATCACTAGAAAGCTCTTGAAAATCTAAGAATATTTTGTGAAATGGTAAAACTCACGTAAATCTCTCTTTAGGGGTGTATTGGAAGCTTGAAAGAGGAGCAATTGAGGGTTTGTATTCCCACATTCATGTAGGTGAAGAAGAAGAAGAAGAGAGAGAGAGAGAAAGAAAAGAAAAAAAGAGTCATGACTTTTCCTAGAGAGAGAAAGTCTCCCTTCTCTCTAGAATTCTGATTTTCTTCATTTTTGATGGGTTGAAACAAGAAGAAAAGAAATCAAATTGCTGGTCATGGGAAAAATGGTTCTCCATCATCCAAACCATTCTTGAAGCAACAAAGTCCCCAAGTTTCTCCAGCTAAGAGGGCTATTGAAGATTGCTCCTCTAAGAACACTAATTCTATTAGCCAATCTGTTCTCTCTCTTGAACTGGTGAGCAAATATATGCTTAAAGGTGATGGGTCTGTTCAACTTAGAGATGGGCATAACATTGGTGAAACCCAGCCTGAAGGGGTGGTTCATGTCCTTAATGTAGCTAAATCTGAGAATGGGAACTATCCCACCATGAATAGTTCTCAAGATTCAAAGGGAGCTTCTGAACCTCCTTTGTTAATTAGTTCTGCAAGATCTTCTTGTTCTACCAATACTACCCAAGTTGAGAGTCTTATGATAGCCAAAGGGAAATCAGAGGTGAGGGATAGTAAATACATTCTCAAAAGTGAGGGATCTATGCAACCCCATGATGAGTCTGTAATAGGTGGATCATATTCTGGTGGTAAGGTACAAGTTATTAATGTTGCTAAATCAACTCCCTCTGATACCATTGATTCTGTTTCTCCGATTTTACTTCATGCTCATGGTTTCTCTGTTGAGGACCTTGAACTTGATGAAGATTGGGAAGACCAAGAGGAAGTTGAGGGTGGAGGAGCTGTGCGAGATGTTACATTCAAATCTTTCCAAGACTCGAATGAAATCATTAAGAGGAAGAAGCTAGCTATCTCAACTTCTAAAGAAAATCTTAGAAGGAATTTGGTTGTTACACAAGAGGGAGAAGATTCTAAATTAAATAAACCTTCTCAATCTTCTGATGAACAAGTCTCTCCAGCTATGATTTCTACGCCAGTCAGTGGGAAAGAAAGAAATAGTTCACATGTTGATCCGAAAAGTGCTTGCCAAATCAATTCAAACTTGTTTGTGGAGAGTGGTGGTCACGCGCATACCCAAGAGGTGTCTAACGGCTATAATGCTGCTACACCCCATATGCTTTGCAGCAACTTTACCTTAAAATTCGGAACCTTGTCTGCTCCTACATATGATGCTGATCGCGTGGGTGCCATTGGCCAAGGCAATTCCTTTTTAACCCCTGGTCAATTGAGAGATAAAATAACTATATCCAATCCCCTGATTTCTGTTGATTTAAATCGCATGGCCTCTGGCCTTTTATCTTTGGATCCTATCAATTCGGCCCCACAAGTCGAGTCCCTAGACCCCCATGCGTCCACTTGCGGTAGTAGTCAAATGCACAATATTGCTTGTGACCTACAAGGTTTACGGAGTGGGTCCACCGATGAGACAGTTCTTGTTGTTGATAGGTCTTTTCCCAATGGTTCTCCACATCTTTCTCAACCACCTGTCACCACATCAAACCAACAACCACCTAAACTTCTCCCTAATTGGGCTTCCCTTCTTAAAGATAACACTAATCCTGGGTTTAAGCTTTGTTATTTTAAACCAAAAAATGCCGCAGATAACAAAACTTTCATTCTTCCCAGCTCGGTTGCTACTGAGGGAAGTAAAGTATGGGATAATACTCTCTTGGGTTATTTTATTGGAAAAAGGCTCCCTTACTCTCTAGTTAAATCTGCTTCTACCAGATTATGGTCTAAATATGGTCTTAATGATATGCTTGCTACAGATTCTGGATATTTTTACTTCAAATTTAATAGTAAGGAAGAAAGTGAAGCTGTCCTGGAGGGAGGGCCATGGCACATTGCTGGCCAACCTATCTTGCTTAAGAAATGGCATACTAGCCTCAGACTCACCAAGGAAGCTCCTTCCACTATCCCCATTTGGGTTCATATCTATAATATTCCCTTGGAATATTGGAATGCTGAGGGCTTGAGCCATATTGCAAGCATTATTGGAAAGCCTTTACATGTTGACAATTTGACAGCTACATGTAGGAGGATTTCGTATGCAAGGATTTGTATTGAAGTGAATGCTTTTTTTTTTTTTTCGAAAAACGGTAAATAAATTCCAAAAAAGGGGATGTACACATGTACAAGGGGCATACCCCAGGATATACAACAAAGCACAAAGCATAAGGACATGTGGCAAATCAAACCACTAAAATAGCCTCAACGGCCAAACAAAAATGGGACAAGACAAAAACCCATAACAAGCAAATAAAACAAGGCAAAAGCCAACGGGAAATAGATGGGAGCAAATCCAAACTAATCCCAGTTACTCAACAAGGCTTGAAGATGGTTGTGAGTTTTCCATTTGATCCTAATTTGAGCATTGATCTGCGAGACAAAAATCTTCAAAAGGTGCTCTTTTGGCGTAGAAGAATTCTGAAAGGTCCTTTTGTTTCTTTCTCTCCAAAGACCATAAATTGTAACCCCCAAACAAATTCTAGGTATCATATGCTGAGGTGTCCTCCCCTTCCAATGCTGGATCATCCAAGTGATGGTACTATCCCACGGGGTGCCATTCCAAAGTAGGTCACATCTCAGCATCAAGTCCTGCCAAATGAAATTGGAGTAATTACACTCAAAGAAAAGGTGATCATGAGAATCCATTTGCCTAAGGCATAAAGCACATGCTAAAGGCCCAAGAGTATAGTTACAAATTCTATCTTGAGTTGCTAGCCTACTCTGGATGGCTAGCCATAACATAAAGTTCTGTCTAGGAGTACACCCAGAATACCAAACAAACAAGTACCAAGGCACATCAGGATTGATGGGTCTAAGGTGGTTCCAAACATGAGAGAAATTAAACTTACCATTAGGAGAAGTAGTCCAAATAATTTTGTCTTGTAGAACAGTAGGTTGATAAAAAGTGGACAAGATACCCCGAACTTCATTAAGGCCAATAGAGTTAGAGGCAGGCCAATTCCATTCAAGTTGAGAAATAATAGTCGCCACTTTAGCAGTAGGAGCTATGGCAGCATCATAGGCAATACGAGAGGTGTAATTCTCAAACAAAGGCCCGCAAGGGAGCCAGTTATCATGCCAAAGAGAAGTACTTAAACCATTACCAATTCTATGTTTAATTAAAGGCCTAGCTATACTCCTAAGCTTTAAAAGTTTTCTCCAATACCAAGAGCATTGTCCAGGGGCTTTGACCTCCCAAATACTTTTGGTCTTGAGCCTGTACAAGTGAACCCATTGTTTCCATAAAGAATTATTAGAAGGGTCAAGAATACTCCCTAGGTGTTTAAGATTAAGCACGGTATTCGTAAGGAAAATGTCCTTCAGTCCGAGGCCTCCTTCTCTAGTCGGTTTACAAACATTCACCCATGCAATTTTGGCACCATGGATCCTTTCAGTACCACCACTCCAAAGAAATCTCTTAATACATTGTTCCACCTGTTTAAGAGAACTCATGAAATCATTTGATTTTCAGATTGAAGACCCTTTTAGTGGGGAGTTGGAACACATCACTCTTAATGTTGAATATCAATGGACCCCTATTCTTTGTACTAAATGTAAAAAGTTTGGGCATAACTGTGTCAAAACTTCTACTGTTCACAAAAATCCTCAACCAGCCTCTAATAATTCTAAAACTCAAGAAGAAGGGGTTTGGATGGTCCAAGGTAAAGGGAAGAAAGTTCATGCCGAAGCCCAGCCCATTGAAACTTCTACTTCTGGAATCAATGAGGAAAGTTTGCCTAGAATGGATGTTGTTATTGTGCAGGCAAACATAAGTGCTCAAAAGGCAAACATCACTATTATGGACCCATTTTCTTCAAATCTACGCGTGGCAAGGGATGGTGTGGAATTAACCATTCCAACTAATGAGTCATCTGCTATTGAGGAGACTACACAACCTAGGGTTGGATTTGAATCCGGAAAACCCGGCGACTTGTCCACTCCGTCCATGTGCGTAATCAACCAGCAAGCCATGTGTGCGAGCCTTGACAGCAACAATGCCCAAGTGGTTCCCCCTCTTGCCCATAACATTGCTTTATCTCATGGTCACATGCAAGCCAATGGGCAAATTTTATCTAATAATTTTCTTCCCACTAAAACCCTCTTGCCTATCAATTCCGAAAACCCCACACCTAGTGAGGCTCATTTTCTTAAACCTCAAAATTTGTTCCTAAATCCAAAGAATTCAATTAATCCCTCTCCACAAGAAAACCCAAGTTTTGTCTCACAATTCCCTATTCACAATCAGAATCAAAGCTGGGCCTCTGTTTTACAACCCAAAATAGCTTCCAACTTTAAAGTGAACTACATCCCGCCAGCTAGAAATACCAATCGCATTTCAATTCGTCTGCCTAAAACAATTACTGAGGCTGGGGGCCAAGCATGGGATAACACATTGGTCGGGTACTTCATTGGTAAAAAGCTGCCTTACACTTTGGTTAAGAATGCTACTTCAAAACTATGGAGTAATTTGGGGCTTCACGATATGTTAGCTACTGAGTCAGGGTATTTGTTTTTTAAGTTCAATTCTAAAGATGAAAGTGATGCTATTTTGGAAGGGGGGCCTTGGCATGTTGCTGGACAACCAATTATTTTGAACAACTGGCAGCATGGTCTGGAACTAGCCAAGGAAGCTCCATCCACTATTCCTATCTGGGTTAACATTTATAACATCCCTCTTGAATATTGGAATGCTGAAGGATTCAGTTACATTGCGAGTGCCATTGGAAAACCTCTACACGTTCACAGAATGACGGCTTCTTGTCGTAGGATTTCTTTTGCCAGAATCTGTGTGGAGGTTAGTGCTGAATATGACTTGGTTAAAGATTTTGATATAGAAGTTGAAGACCCAATTACTGGGGAAGTCAAAACTATCATTCTAAAAGTTGAGTACCAGTGGAGCCCTATTAGATGTGCTAAGTGCCGGAAGTTTGGGCATGACTGCTCTAAGATTCCCAAGGCTACTCCGAAGGCTAATTTAGGTCCTGTTAATCTGAATAAGAATCAACAACCCGTACTAAATCAACAGCTTAACTCTTCCTCTGAGGGCCAATGGTTGTTAAAACAGAAAGGCAAATTGGTTGCTGAACAAGATTTTGATGCCCCATCTACATCTCAAGACCAAATGGTAGAACCTTTATCCAGCTCTAAGACAAACTCTCGAATTTCTCCCTCTGAACTTCAAGGCATCCATCTAGCTGAGGAAGATTCTAATGCTAAGGTGATATCCCAAATTGTTATTTCTGAAGGGTCAAAATTAATAATGAATGTTCCTGATGTTGTGAAGATCAACAACTCATTCTCAGCTTTGAATGGAGTCGAGGCAAATTCGGGGACCATTATCCAACCTACAGAAGAACAAGGTATTGGCATAGATTCTAGTACTGTTGTTGAGGATGAGGTGGTACTCACTATGCAAGACACTATCATCTCAAGTGCCAATAATCAAATTATGGTTGAACCTAGTAGTGTGAACAACTTATCTAATGAGGTAACCTATTCCGGGCAGCCTGAGTATACCAATTCTTTCTTCCAGAACTCAAGGTTTCTTAGCGCTAATGAGAGTTCAACTGACGATGAAGAAACAACAGTTCAAGTGCCTTCCCAAAGGAAATGTTTGGCATCCTCTGTCGAGAAAGAGTTGGCTCCTCCCATTACTCCTTTACAGGTGTATCTATCTCCTTCTTCCTCTAAAGTTCAATCCCCACATAAGAATACTCAACTTAATAAGAAGAATAAGAGAAGTAGTTCTTCAGGTAAAAGAAGACATCCATTTAGACGTTCTTAATGATTATTGGTTGTTGGAATATTAGGGGCCTAAATAGTCTTTCCAAACAAATGGAAGTTTCCAAATTTGTTAATTCTAATCAAATTGATATTTTGGGAATCACTGAATCCAAAGTTAGGATACCTAACCACGACAATATACAAAGAAGTGTAC
Source organism: Hydrangea macrophylla (assembly GCA_033977485.1). NCBI lineage: Eukaryota > Viridiplantae > Streptophyta > Magnoliopsida > Cornales > Hydrangeaceae > Hydrangea > Hydrangea macrophylla. Next base: position 22,941,027 of record CM066993.1, read on the forward strand.
TCCCAAATTGGGAGTTTGTGACAAATAGCCAACCTAATTCTGTTGATCGTATTTGGGTTGGCTGGAACCCTAATAAAGTGTCTGTTAAAGTATTGAAAAACACCAGTCAATTAATTCATGTTTCTATCCAAAATATTAATCTTTCTACTTTGTTTGAAGCTTCTTTTGTTTATGCTTTCAATACTATCCAAGATAGGAGGTGTCTGTGGACTGACATCAAGTCTATTTCTACCTCCCTTGGTTCTATTCCATGGATTACTCTCGGTGACTTTAATGCGGTCCTTAACTCTTATGAAAAATTCGGGGGTAATCCTGGGAAAGACCAAGGGGCTGAGGAATTTAACGCGTGTGTGAATGCCTCTTGCCTTGTAGATCTTCGTTTCATAGGGATTTATTTCACTTGGAGCTCTAGCAGATACAAGGAAAAATTGGACAGAGCTCTCGTCAATCAAGCCTGGCTCGGCAAATTTCCCTCAGCCTATGCTCATTTTCTCCCCTCTGGTATCTCTGACCATTCTCCTATTCTTGTTAAAATGGATAATTCTAGCAGAAAGAAAGGTCACACTTTTAAATTCTATAATTATTGGACCTCGTTGGATAAATTTGATGAATTGATTAAAAATACTTGGACAATCAATACAGAAGGAAACTACCAATTCCAACTTTGTAAGAAATTGAAGAATCTCAAATATGCTCTTAAAATTTTTTCTAAAGATTCAATTGGGAGAGAAAAGTTGCATGCTAACAAATCTAGAGAGGACCTTATACAATGTCAAAGACTTTTAGATGAGCAACCTCATGACTTAACTCTAAAAGCTCAGGAACGTCATCTTAGGGGAATTTTCTTAGAAGCCCTACGTGTGGAAGAGGAAGTGATGCGACAAAAATCTAGAGTCCAATGGCTTGAAGCTGGGGATAAAAACACTACCTTCTTTCACCAATCCATAAAGAATCGTAGGAATAAGAAACGTATAGTTTCCCTTCGTTTACCTAACGGGGAATATACTAGCAATGATAGGGAAGTCCAACAGGAAGCCATTAGGTATTTTAAATCTATGCTTGGTACCCCTGCGACTAACAATTATCCTGGCTTTAATGTGTTAAGGAATATCATCCATAAAAAGATCCCTACTGAAGCTTTTGCTAGCATGGATAATATTCCTAGTGATATTGAGATCAAAGAAGCTATGTTTAGCATCCATAGTAACAAAGCTCCGGGTCCTGATGGTTTTAATGCACATTTTTTTAAAGAAACTTGGAAAGTCACCGGTGCCTTAGCTACTCATGCTATCAAAGAATTTTTTGTCCACGGAGAACTTTTGGGTGAATCCAATGCAACCATAATTGCCCTTATTCCAAAAATATCCAATCCTTCTGAAATGGGTGATTTCCGTCCTATTTCGTGTTGCAACACCATTTATAAATGTATTTCTAAAATTATTGCCAAAAGACTCCAAATTATCCTTCCAAAAATTGTGGACAATGCTCAATCCGCCTTTATCAAGGGCAAGAGGATAAGTGATAATATTCTGTTAGCTCAGGATCTCATGAGGGACTATCATAAGCCTTCGGGTCAACCCCGTGCAGCTGCTAAGGTTGACCTTATGAAAGCCTATGATAGTGTTAGTTGGGAGTTTTTATTGGACTTAATCGATATTCTTGGTTTTCTACCCAAAATGCAACTCTGGATTAGAACGTGTGTTACTAGCCCCAAATACTCCATCAATTTAAATGGGGAGTCCATAGGATACTTTAAAGGAGCTAAAGGCCTAAGACAGGGTGATCCTCTCTCCCCCTACCTTTTTGTTCTTGTGATGGACACCTTAAGCCAATTGATCAAACACAACATTAAAAATTCAACCCACTTTAAATATCATTGGAAGTGTGATAAGATGACCATATCTCACCTCTGCTTTGCTGATGATCTTCTTTTATTGTTTCATGGAGATATAGAATCTGCTCAACTTATGAAAAACACTCTTACTCAATTCTATGAGCTAACTGGATTGCATGTTAATACTAGTAAGAGTTGTTTATTCACCTCTGGCATTGAAGATACTGTTGTTAATTCCATATGCCAATCCTTCCAATTTTCAATTGGATCCCTTCCTCTTAAGTACCTTGGTGTGCCTCTTATAACATCGAGACTAAAGAAGGGAGATTGCCAGGGACTTGTTAATAAGATTAGCTCTAGAATTACGTCTTGGACCTCTAAATGCCTTTCTTATGCTGGCCGAATTCAATTAATACATTCTGTTCTTACTGGCATTCAAAACTACTGGTCTAGTATGTTCATTTTACCCAAAAGTGTTTTAAAAGAGGTTGAAAAGCTTTTGAGAAGATTTTTTTGGTCTGGAGGCATTGAGAAGGCTCATGGGGCTAAAGTTGCTTGGGATCTTGTGTGTCGCTCAAAAGAGGAAGGGGGATTGGGTTTTAAAGATCTTATCCAACTTAATAAAATCCAGAACTTAAAACATATCTGGTCTCTTTTCTCTTCAGGGGCAAACTCGTTGTGGAAGGATTGGGTTAAAATATATCTTTTAAAAGATAAAAGCTTTTGGATTGTTAAGGCTCCATCCCAGAGCTCTTGGTATTGGAGAAAACTTCTTAAACTTAGAGACATGGCCAGACCGTTATTGAAACACAAAATAGGAAATGGATGTGGAACTTTCTTATGGTATGATAACTGGCACCCATTAGGTCCTCTTTTGGAAAAATTTAATCCTAGAGTTACTTATGATGCAGCCATTCCCTTGAATGCAAAAGTTAGAAATATCATCATTGGCAGGGAATGGCAATGGCCTCTTACTAATACATTAGAGCTCATGGAAATCCGGAACCACATGCTTGATCTTCCCCTCCCCTCTGAAAATCTTGATATTGCTATGTGGGTCCCCTCTACTAATGGGAAATTTAGTCTTGCTCGTACTTGGGACCACCTTCGTGTTTTTTTCGGAAAAATGGTAAATTTTATAACCGAAAAGGGCCAAACCCCAGGATATTACAAAGAAGCTCAAAAACATGCTAAGAAAGAAAGAACAAATAGACAAATAAACGCACAAACAAGCAATCTTAGCGACCTGGAAACATGGGAGGGGAGCAAATACAAGACTCCCTCAACCTACAACCTTAACCAAAGACCATCAAGAGCGATGCCGACCTTTCGGCCGACTTCTGCTAAATTGCATCTTTGCCTCCTTCTTAGCTTGTCTAGCTGACATAGGCCCCAATGGAGAAGTCCTAATGGCATGATCTGTCTGTTCATCAAGAGCTACCTCAGTTTCATCTTGAGACTGATCATCCTCCTGCAAATCATACTCATACGGGATCAATCCATTAAACGAGTTACTGATTGAGATATGCCTTGAATCAAAAGAAGTGGAGCCATTGACCATAGTCTGAGACTTAGAGCTCGTTGGAATTGAGGTCTTGTGCGTCCCGGATCCGTAAGCTTCCATTGAGCCTGCCGACTTGTTATTACACTTAGAGTGTGTTGGAAGAGAGCCATCGCCCATAGTTTCCTTAGGAGTAACCTGCTCCGCCGTAGGAACCACCGCTTTTCCTTTCCTTTTTCGTCTAACGTCAGTCCATAGCCCTTTATCAAGAGGGTCTGTTGCAGGATTAGCAATCGAGTGTTGGCTTGAGGTCGTTTGATTGGCGGGAACCCACCTTTGCGAAGTGTTGGGAGCCTTCACATAGGTAGGAATAGAACGCTTAATAGCTTGACAGTCATGTCCAAAACACTTACACTCCTTGCATTTAGTGGGAGTCCATTGATATTCAACCTTGATGGAAATCGGTTTTATCCCTTCAGTAGCTTCTAACTCAAACTCAGTTAGCCACTCCTCAGTGGCTTCAACTTCAATGCAGATACGAGCATAGGTAATTCGTCTCCTCGTAGCTGTCGTCTTATCAACGTGTAGAGGCTTCCCAATCATACTGGCAATGTAACTGAGGCCTTCTGGGGTCCAGTATTCAAGAGGAATATTAAAGAAATGGACCCAGATCGGAATCGAGGTAACTTTATCCTTCTCAATTGAGAGATGTGGTTCCCATTTGCGGAGAATGATGGGTCTGCCTGCAAAATACCAAGGGCCTCCTTCCAGGACAGCTTCAAGAGAAAAATGATTGTCAAACATAAAGAAAAAGGTACCCTGATCAGAAGCAAGGGTATCCACAAGGCCAGCATTACCCCAGAATTTTGTTGCAGCTGGGACCACAAGAGAGTAGGGTAACTTCCGGTCAAGAAAGAAACCCACCAACGTATTGTGCCACTCCTGCCTACCACGTTCTGTAACTGTAGTAGGAACAAAAAGTTTATTTCCTTGTCTGCATAATTCAAGTTGGACGTGAGTAAGTAGAAAATCTGGAGTAGGGGTAGTAAGTAAACCCGCCCATGTTTTGACAGTCTCTGCATGTTTACTTTCTTGTAAAAGGGGCTTGAGAGGCAGATCCAATCCGTGGATGTCAACTTTGGTCCTACCATGAGCATGCTGCTGGTTATCCAAGTGCAAATCATCCCCATTTGCACGAATGTGTTGATCCCCCAAATGGACACTGGACCCACATTGATAAGGGGTGGGATTAATGTCCTTGGAGGCATCTATGTTCTCGGTGGGCCCGATTATGTGTGTCGCATTACCCTCTTGCTTTTCTGTAAAGGCTTCAACACCTTCAAGTGGCAGCATGCTTATCGTACCATTCAGTCCATTCCTCACTGAAGGACCCGTGGCATCTAATGGGAAAGCTCCAAATTCAAAATCAGTCGATAAACTCACTGTAGCCGGGCCCACAGTGGCACGCAACATGCCTAGCACCGAAGATTCAGAAACGGGATTGGTCTCTGTTGCTTTATGTTGTGCAGCCTTGCTAATAGCCAACAACTCTGGGGACCACCTTCGTGTTATTCACCCCAAGGTCCCTTGGCATCGCCTTATTTGGTTCCCAGGGCATATACCTAGGCATAGTTTTATTTCTTGGTTGGCTATTCTTAACAGATTATCTACTCATGACAGGATCTTCCACTTCACTCCTGGACCTTTGGGTTGTGTCTTCTGCCACCAAGGTATGGAATCTCATGAACACTTGTTTTTTGATTGCTCATTCTCTTCTTTTATTTGGCAGGAGTTACTACATCGTTTGGAGATAACTTCCCAAGCCGCCTCTTGGACCTCGATTGTGGAATGGGCAGCTAGAACCTGGACAAAGAAGACTCCCAACCACATCATCCCTAAAATGTGCCTTGGGTTGGTGGTCTATAGTATCTGGAAAGAAAGAAATTCCCGAACATTCAAAGCTGAAGTCAAAACAAAGGAAATGGTTCTTCAAGAAATCCACCTCCAAATCGCTATCCAAATCCAAATCAAGTGGAGGAATGATCCTCATCTCCCTAACTACTTAACTAGATGGAATTGATGGAGTTGGAGTTGATGGAGTTGATTTAATTTTGTATTGTAATGTTTTGTTACTTTCATTTCTAGTTTCATTATATGGGGGACCTCGGGCTTTGTTGACCTAAGTTAGGATCTCCCCTCCTCCGTTCTTTTGTTCAGTCATTTTGCTATGATGGGACTTTTTCTGGGCCTCTAGCCTTTGGATAGCTCACATCCTCTGTTGCATCATCTGGATGCTTTTCTGTGTGCCTATTGTAATTCCTGGGGTATGCCCCTTGTATATTGTTTGTTGCCGTTTGGCTTTTTTATTTATTCACCATTCTCCGAAAAATTGGCTGCTCATCCTTTGACCTCAGAAATTAACTTGAGTTCCTCAATTGTGGTTGCTAAGAATGTCCCTCAACAGAATCAATTTTCTGGATTGGAAGGAGTTAATGATGATAATGTTGTTCTAGACCCCAAGTTGAAGGATAATACTGACGTGGAACATAATATGGGAAGATTGAATGAACAAGGAAAGAAAACTTTACAACAAGCTAAGGACCACAAAGCCTCTTCGCCTCTTAATACGCTTCCACAAGATCAGGAGAAGAAGATAAGGACTGCAAGTCCTACAAGGCAAAATGAGCAGAACCTCAAGCCAACTATGGAGATCAGAACCAATGACAATGGATCAACCACGTCTGGTAAGACTGATAATCAGAAGAAATCTCTAGCAGTTTTCTCAAGTAAGATTTCCCAACCACCCCATAGTTTTTAATGTTAATAAGCTGCTGGAATAACAGGGGCTTAAATTAGCCCACTAGGCAATCTGAAGTTGCTAAATTTATTTTTGAGCATAATTTAGATGTGCTAGGGATCATCGAAACTAAAGTGAGACAAACTAATGAAGGCTTTGTCAAACAAAATTGTTCAAAGCATTGGGATTTTATCACTAATAGCATCCCCAATTCTGTCGGTAGAATCTGGATAGGCTGGAATTCTGACAAAGTTTCTCTTACTGTCTTAAAAACTTCCTCTCAACTTATCCATGTGAGAATTGAAAAGGATGATAAATCCCAAATTTGTAAAGCTGCCTTCATTTATGGCTATAATACTGGCCATGATAGATTGTCCCTTTGGTCTGATCTTAGATCCATTTCTCAGAGCACCCAATCCACTAACTTTATTGCTTTGGGTGACTTCAATGTGACCTTAGGCCCTGAGGAAATATTTGAAGCTAACCATGGGTGGAATAATGATATGAAGGATTTAAAAAAAAACCATTAATGACTGTTGTCTAGTGGACCTCAGGTATAGTGGAGAACAGTTTACTTGGTGTAATAGGAGATATGGTAGAGAAGATTTTACTCAAAAAAGCTTGATAGAGCTATGGTTAATCAAAATTGGCTTGATAACTTCGCAGAGTCTTTTGCCCACTTCCATGTTCCAGGTATATCTGATCATTCTCCTATAGTTGTTCATATTGATAAAAATCATAAGAGAAAAGGTAGGAACTTTAAATTCTATAATTTTTGGACTAAACTGGACCAATATAAGGAAATTGTTAAATCGGCTTGGGACCAGACTGTTGTTGGGACTGCCCAATACCAAATTTGCCAAAAACTTAGACTTCTTAAAACTGAGCTTAAAATATTTGGTAAGCATACTATTGGCCATGAAAGGGTTATTGCTAATAAAGCTAGAGAGGAGTTAAAGTCTATCCAAACTTCCCTTATTCATGATCCTTCCAGTCCTTCCTTGTCTGAGGAATTTAAAAGATGTTTGAAAAATTTTCAAGAAGCTACTTGGATTGAAGAAGAAATCCTAAAACAGAAATCTAGGTTACAATGGCTTGAGGCAGATGACAAAAATTCTAGATACTTCTACATGTCTATTAGAGCTAGAAGGAATATGAAAAGAAATTTTACCCTTGAAAAACCTGATGGTAGCTTCACTAATAATTGTGATGAAGCTAAAGAAGAAGCCATAAGGTATTTTAAAAATTTGCTTGGTACTCCTTCTAACCATTGTTACCCTGGCAAAGAGGCTCTAAGAAGTTTTATTCATAAAAGAGTTCCTTGGATCTTCTAGCCGATTTGGACAGAATTCCTTCTGATATAGAGATTAAAAATGCTTTTTTTAGCTTGCATAGTAATAAGGCCCCTGGCCCAGATGGTTTTAACTCTTTTTTCTTCAAGGATTCCTGGGCTATAACTGGCCCTACCATCCTGGCTGCTATTAAAGAATTCTTCCAAAGTGGCGAGTTACTTAAGGAATCGAATACCACTCTTATAGCTTTGATCCCTAAAGTTCCAAACCCTTCCAAAATGAGTGATTTTAGACCCATTTCTTGCTGCAATACTATTTACAAATGTATATCTAAACTTATTGCTAGTAGGCTGAAGTTGATTCTCCCTGACATGGTGGATCAAGCTCAATATGCGTTTATCCAAGGGAGGAAAATCAGCGATAATGTCCTATTGGCCCAAGATCTTCTTAGGGATTACCACAAACCCTTGGGTAAACCTAGAGTTGCAGCTAAGGTGGACATTATGAAAGCCTATGATAATGTTAGCTGGGAATTCCTCCTTGATATTTTGGATGTGCTTGGCTTTCCCCCCAATTTACAAAAATGGATAAAAGCTTGTGTCACTACCCCTAAGTTCTCGATTAATTTTAACGGTGAGTCTGTGGGATTCTTTGCAGGGGCTAGGGGTCTTAGACAAGGGGATCCTATCTCTCCCTATTTGTTTGTTCTTGTTATGGATACCCTTAGCCAATTACTCCACCATAATATCAGTAATATGGCCTTTAAATATCATTGGAAATGTGATAAACTTCAAATCTCTCACCTTTGCTTTGCTAATGATCTGCTAATCTTTCTCAATGGTGATGTGGATAGTGCCACCCTTATAAGACAAACTCTGAACAAGTTTTTTCTTTTCACTGGTCTCCAAGCTAATAATGCTAAGAGTTGTCTCTTTTTTTCTAATGTGGAGGAAGATATTATTTATAACATATTAACCACTCTCAATTTTGTCAAAGGCACTCTCCCCATTCGATACCTTGGGGTGCCTTTAATCACTTCCAAACTAAAAAAAAAAAAAGATTGTGTAGAGTTGGTTAATAAAATTTGTGCTAGAGTTAATTCTTGGAAATCAAAACTCTTGTCTTATGCTAGAAGAGCTCAACTGATTAATTCTGTTTTGACAGGCATTCAGCTCTACTGGTCTAGCATGTTTGTTCTTCCTAAAGGTGTTCTCAAAGATGTGGTCCAAACTATGTCAAGATTCCTTTGGACTGGAAACACCGACAATTACTGATACGAACTCCGCCCACGAAGTGAAGGAACCCGTATGAAATTTGTTCCCAGATCGTTTCTCTAAGATAGGAATGGATGGTAAGTGATGACGCCACAAACAGTTGTGGAAGACTGCTTGATAAGTCGGAGTTAGAACGCCACAGATGGAAATCTGATAAGTTCAAAGAGTTCTAAAAGAACCAAAGAGGTTTACTCTCACTCAAAATGATTTTTATTCAGAACTGATTTGCTTATGATGGATACATCCCCTTTTATAACTGAATTACAAAGACAACTACAATAATAACAAGCAGTTACAATAAAGTAAGTAGTTGGAAGCTAAAATTAATGACAGGTAGTTGGCAGTTGGCAAGTAGCATCTTCAAATCATCTTCCAAATGCCAAAAACGTCCATTACACCTAATCAGCTCCTTCTATGGCCTGGATAACATTAGTCAACCCCTTATCATTATGTGGTCCCATCTTGGCCTTCACTACTTTGGAGTTAGCCCAAACTTCGTGGATCAGCCCATTAACTGCTTCTTTGAACCGTTTAGCCCTTGCCCTTGTAATTGGTCCAACTGGGACTTGTAATGGATCCTTTGGTGCTCCTTGATTCCCATCATTCCCTCCCTCTTGGAAAGGATTTGTCCTCAAATCATCACCTACATCAAAAGGACTTAAATCAGTGACATTGAATGTAGCACTAACATTGTACTCACCTGGCAAATCCAACTTGTATGCATTGTCATTGATACGCTCCAGAACTTGAAAAGGGCCATCGCCCCTCGGAAGTAGCTTAGAACGCCTTTGCGCTGGGAATCTTTCTTTCCTTAGGTGCAACCAAACCCAATCTCCAGGTTCAAAAATCAGTTGTCGGCGCCCTTTATTTGCCTGTTTTTCATATTGCTCTGTCCTCCTCTCGATGTTGAGCTTTGCTTTCTCATGTACCTGCTTAACAAATTCAGCCTTTTTCTTTCCATCCAAGTTAACACATTCAGATAAAGGTAATGGAGTTAAATCCAATGGAGTTAAAGGATTAAAACCATAAACAATTTCAAATGGTGAAAACTTAGTAGCAGAATGAACAGAACGATTATAAGCAAACTCAACATGCGGTAAACATTCTTCCCAAGTTTTGATGTTCTTTTGAATAATGGCCCTCAACAAAGTAGACAAAGACCTGTTTACTACTTCAGTTTGACCATCAGTTTGTGGATGACAAGTAGTAGAGAACAATAACTTAGTTCCTAACTTACACCACAAGGTCTTCCAAAAGTAACTTAAGAACTTAGCATCTCTATCTGAAACTATGGTCCGAGGCATTCCATGCAATCTCACAATCTCTCTAAAGAACAAGTCAGCAACATGTGCAGCATCATCAGTTTTGTGACATGGAATAAAATGTGCCATTTTAGAAAATCGATCCACAACCACAAAAACTGAATCTCTACCTCGTTTTGACCTAGGTAAACCTAACACAAAGTCCATCGAGATATCAATCCAAGGTGCATTAGGAACGGGCAGTGGTGTGTATAAACCATGGGGTTGCACTCGGGATTTTGCTTGCCTACACGTGACACACCTATCACAAATTCTCTCAACATCCCTTTTCATATGTGGCCAATAGAAATGTTCCTGCAACACAGCTAATGTTTTAACAATGCCAAAGTGCCCCATTAACCCTTCACCATGGGATTCCCTCACTAGCAACTCTCTCAAAGAACAATTAGGCACACACAACTTATTCTCTCGAAATAAGAAACCATCATGCCTAAAATACTTCCCACTATTTAAATCAATCTTAGAAAACACACAAGAACCATGAAGCTCATCTATCATATCATCTAAACGAGGGATAGGATGGCGATACTTTACCGTTATGTTATTGATGGCTCGACAGTCAACACACATTCTCCATGTCCCATCCTTCTTAGGTACTAACAGCACTGGAACTGCACATGGACTCATGCTTTCCCTTACGTACCCCTTTTCCATCAATTCACTAACCTGCCTTTGAAGTTCCTTTGTCTCCTCTGGATTACTTCTATAGGCTGGTTTGTTTGGAATAGTTGCTCCGGGCACGAAATCAATACAATGCTCAATCCCTCGGATTGGTGGTAAACCATGGGGTGTTTCCTCGGGAAAAACATCCTCATAATCCTGCAAAAGAGTCACAATAGAACTAGGCAAAGAGGGGTTAAGTTCGTTAGTGTTCAAAAATGCCTCCTTGTATAAAAGTACAAGTATAGGCTGATTTGAAAACAACGCTCTTTTTATCTCACTCGCTCTTGCATAAAAATTCTTTTGTTTTCCCTCTTTTTTTCTCTCAATGACTTCACCTTTCTTTTCTTTTTCTCTCTCAATTTTCTCGATTTCTCTCTTTTTTTCACTCTCTTTTTGCATCCTCACTTGATCCTCATAAACCTGTTTTGGTGTCAATGGAACAAGAGTGATTGGTTTTTGATTGAGTACAAAAGAGTATTTGTTGGTGAATCCATCATGCTTGACTCGCCGATCGAATTGCCATGGGCGGCCCAACAGTAAATGTCCTGCTTGCATCGGGACTACATCACACAAAACTTCATCTTCATATTTTCCGATGCGGAAAGAAACCATCACCTGTTTAGTAACTCTTATTTCTCCAGAATCATTGAGCCATTGCAATTTATAAGGCCGGGGGTGTGTAATTGTTGGCAGCCCTAATTTCTCCACCATCGTAGTGCTAGCAGCATTTGTACAACTTCCTCCATCAATAATCACACTACACACCTTGTTTTGCACATGGCATCGAGTATGAAAGATATTTTCTCGCTGCACCTCTTCCTCTTCTTTAGCCTGCATACTCAAAGCCCTCCTTGTTACCAACAAATCACCATGAACTGCGTACTCCTCACAACCCACGTCCTCCAATGGTGGCATAGAGTCGGTATCATCTTCATCCTCGGTCTCAATTTCACCATCATCTCGCAACACCATAACCCTTTTGTTTGGACATTGGCTTGCTATATGACCCCTGCCTTGGCATTTAAAACACTTGATATCACGATTTCGAGTATTGGAAGAATCAGTCTTTTCTTGATTCCCATGGCTAGCCTTTTCTTGCATTTGTTCAGTCTTGGGTTTAGCCGCGACTTGCTTTTCTTCCTTTTGCACGAAATGCGGCTTCCAAGAACTCGAGGTAGGATTACGTCGTGCGTTGCTGCCCCCCCTCTTGAGTTGGCGCTCAATCTTGACAGCCACGTGTACCATATCCTCCAGTTCCACATAATGCTGTAATTCCACCAAATTGGCAATTTCTCGGTTCAAACCTCCCAAAAACCTAGCCATAGTTGCCTCCCGGTCCTCCTCTACATTTGCTCGGATCATAGCCATTTCCATTTCCTGATAATAATCATCTACACTCCGGGTACCTTGTCTAAGGCCTTGCAATTTCTGGTACAACTCCCGGTAGTAATGGCTTGGCACAAATCGCCTCCTCATCACGGTTTTCATTTCTTCCCACGTCTCAATGGGTCGATCTCTATTTCTTCTCCTGTTTATCACCAATTGATCCCACCAAACAATAGCATAGTCAGAAAACTCAATGGCTGCAAGTTTGACCTTTTTAAGCTCAGAATAGTTGTGACATTCCTCTGAATACTATCCATATTTTAAGTTGCAAAGATGTTTTCTAGAGAGAGAAGCTCCCACCTCTCTCTAGAATTTGGTTAAGCTTGTCTTTCATCTCCCTCATCCTCTTCTGTTTTCTCTCATTTTTCCTCTTCTCCTTATTTTCCTTCCCCCTCCATTTATCTTTTCCTTTTTCTTCTTTCTTGGTAGTCATTCTTCTATGGATAAGAATCCCTCAGGTTTTAAAGGTTTTATTGCTCCGGATCTGGAGAGTAAATACATTCTTAAAGGAGATGGCTCTGTGCTACTCAAAGATGGGTCACAAATTGGTGATAACCATCCTGAAGGGAGGGTTAGAGTTCTCAATGTGGCTAAACCAACAAACCCAGGCTCTAATTCAGCAAAGAAAAGTTCATCTGACTTTGGTGTTATGGCTGTTTCAAGGATCCAACCTACTGAATATTTAATGAATGTTAAGAGGGAGTCTGATTTAGAGTCTGCTTTGAAAGTCAAGGGAGATTCTGTTTCTGATATAGAGACTACTGGGAAGGGCTTTATAATCTCCAATCCATCCCAGTCCATAGTATTTGGTATTGACTATGAAGGTATCTCTGATCTATCTAAGAGCAATGGTTATGAAATTTCTGAAGATGATCTTGAGCTACCTGAGGAATGGCAAGAAATCCCTTCTAGTCAAGATGAAATGGAAGAAAGGGATCTTGAGAGAACTACTCAGTTTCCTAATCTCCAGGATTCTAATGAGCTATTCAAACGGAAATCACAGGCTCCTATGTCTAATGACCTTGATGTGGCCAATGGTATGATACGGCAGCTTCAAAATGAGATAAGGCAGTTGAAGACTCTCAACCTATCTCAAGTTAAAACCCCTGTGTTCAGAAGAAAGTCCAATGTTGGTAGGAGAGGACATGAAGGGAAACTTCATCCTGGATCCTTTGTTTGGAAAGCTAAACAGGTGAGGTCTCTCTCAGATTCTGAATCTTGCAAGGAAAGGGTCAATGCAGACTATGAAGAAGGTGAAATCCCTAACATTGGTTCCAATGTGTGGAAAGGACAGAGCATGGGCAACAATTCGGACTCTGAAATCCTATCTATGCGTCCAACCAAGAACTCTACATTCTTGCGCAAAAGTTTGGAGAAAGAAACCAAAAGTAGTTGTTTTGATCCGAAAAGTAATGAATTTCATGTTACCAATGTGTTATTAGCACGTGGTACTCACGCTCCTACAATGCTTGTGTCTAACGGTCATATCGGTAGTATATCAAATAATTCAATTATCTGTAAAGCTAAGGCCAGTCACATGGGTGTTTCAGACTTTACCACGAATTCCGGCGCCTTGCCTAGTCCCACACGCAAGCTGCCTAATGTTATTGACAATGTTCCCCACGTGGCTAGCCCTGTACAAGCCAAGGTGTTGCATGCCACTGTTTCCCCAGCTGCACATGCGTTTGCTGTGGACCCGAAAGATTATCCCTCTCTCCTCGGTTCAAATGCTAAAGTCTCAGTGGGACCCGGAGCAGGTTTAGGCTCCCATATTAATAATGTCTCTACTTCAATTGATATTCAAAATGATGGGCATAATGTGAAGGACAAGCACATGGGAGCCTATGCTAGTTCCGGGATTCCCGGCGCTTTATCTAAAGGGCACATGGGCTCTTCGGCTTTTTCAGGAATCCAAGGTGCTTGGTCTTCTGCGGTTTTAACTAATGCTCTAGTGGGTGCCCAGTCACAATTGGGTGGAGAATTACACAGTGGTCCTTTGCGGTCCATCCCTTGTGTTGACCCTACGCCTTATGAAAGCCTTGCTAAAGTTCCTACTAAACACATGGATTCTTCCACTAAACCTGAGAATGGCTGTCATTCTAATGCTTGTCCCTTAGCTACTGTGGCCAATCCAAATACCAGCTGGGCTTCTCTCGTTAAGGGCAGAGTTAAACCTGAATTTAAGGTAAATTATATTAAACCTAGTATTGGTTCCGGAAGAAATCTTCTTATTTTACCTTCTGACCTATCTGCTATTGGTAGAGGTAACTGGGATTACACTTTAGTTGGCACATTCATTGGGAAGAAGCTTCCCTACACTTTGGTTAAAAATGCAACAACAAGATTGTGGGATAAGAAGGGTCTGATTGATATGCTTGCCACTGACTCTGGGCACTTTTTTTTCCAATTCAGTTCCAAAGAGGAAAGTGTTAATGTTCTTGAAGGGGGTCCTTGGCATGTTGCTGGACAACCAATTTTGCTAAAAAACTGGCAACCAGGGCTTGTGCTTGACAAGGAAGCTCCCACATCAGTCCCAATCTGGGTCCATTTCTTTAACATTCCCTTAGAATATTGGACTCCTGAGGGGCTCAGTTATATTTCTAGTGCTGTGGGGAGGCCTTTGCATGTTGACAGAATGACTGCAACTTGTAGACGAATTTCATATGCTAGGATTTGTATTGAAGTCCAGGCTGAGCATGAACTGTTGCATAACTTTGATATCCAAGTTGAAGGGTCAGAAACTGAGAGGATTAACATTCGGGTCGAGTACCAATGGACGCCTATAAGATGTGCCAAATGTAAAAGATTTGGACATGATTGTTCGAAGATCCAGAAGTTTAATACAGCCCAAAAACCTCAGATTAAAGCTCCTCAGAATCAGCCCCAAAATGAAGATGATGCTTGGACAGCCAAAGGTAAGGGTAAGATGACTTATACCTCAGCTCCAGAGGCTAGTATCACTCAACATGATATGGAAAGCAGTGGTCAGATTGAGGTTCTCCCTCCACAGATAGGGAAAGGTACTAGTGCTGATGTGACCAAGTTGCAGCCCACCTCCTCTTGCTCGCCAAAGATTGACATACAAACTGGTTACAAACCTGAGTCTCAGTCTCTGCATATTCTTGTCCCAAAGTTAGACAATGCTGGCCCGGTGCTCAAAAATCAATTCTCATCTTTAATTACCACAGATAATGAAGACACACAGCTTATTATTCCAGAGAGCAGAATTGGAGATGTGAATCCAAAGTCGGGTGTTACTAAAGCTGCTTGTCTCCAGAATGGTAATCAAATTGATAATATAGAATGTAATGAGGTTCAGAAGGTTGAAGCAATGAGGAAACAAGTTGGGCTTGAAGAAAAGCAGCAAGGCATAGACTGCATAATTTTGCCTAATCATTCTATGATTCCACAAAGTGAACAAGCTGCTGAAGGGGAGAAGGTTAATGGTCAAAGTCTGAGCTCTAAGGGAGAAGAATTAATGGATAACAGTGTATATAGTGAGAGGGTGCCAACTTTGAAGCTTAGAGAAGCCTCCAACAGCTCCACTACTTTGATATCTAAATCTCCAGCGGAGTTAGAACTTAAATCTTCTAACAGTCCCAACTCTTATCCTGATCAGAATAAGGCAACCGGGGATACTTTCTCCTCAGAACCAAGATTGGAAATCCAAAATGTACAAAAGAACAGCGAATGCAGCACTTCTAATGTGGAATCCTATTCCAGGCAGAGTGGGTACACTAATTCTTTTTTCAAGAACCCAATCTCTCTTGAGGGCTCTAGTGAAGATGAAGAACGATCAATCCAAGTACCTTCACATAAGAAGTATTTGGAGCATTCTAATCCCAAGATCTCTCCGGCACACTCCAGTAAGGAGAAGAACAAATCTGGCGGTTCTTCAGGTAAGAAAAAACACCCTTTTAAACGTCGTAAATGATAATCAGTTGCTGGAATATCAGAGGGCTTAACCAAGCCATCAAACAACAGGAAATTTCTAAGTTTGTCTTTACCCACAATATTGATGTTATGGGTATTGTTGAAACCAAAGTTAGAATGCCTAATCAAGACAAAATTCAGAGGACCTTGCTTCCTAATTGGAATTTTATTACGAATAGCCAACCGGATTCTGTCGACAGAATCTGGGTTGGCTGGAACCCTAATAAAGTCATTTTAACTGTCATACAATGTACTAGGCAGGTTATCCATGTTAAAATTAATTCTTTGGACCAAATACAATCTTTTGAAGTTTCTTTTATTTACGGATCTAACACCATCCAAGGTCGAAGACCCCTTTGGTCCACCTTGAGAAATATTGCAGCTAATATGGGTGATATCCCTTGGATTAGTCTCGGGGACTTTAACTCCGTTTTAAACTCTAATGAAATCTTCGAGGGTAATCCAGGGAGAGACCAAGGAGCTGTTGAATTTAATGATCTTGTTAATGCCACTTGTCTTGTAGATCTTAGATTCACAGGTGTGTTCTTCTCTTGGTGCAACCGACAATTTGATTCGGTTCAGTTCACCAAAAGAAAGCTTGATAGAGCTCTTGTTAATCCCAGATGGTTGGACGTGTTTCCATCAGCTTATGCAGATTTTCCCCCTTCTGGTATCTCTGACCACTCTCCTATTATTGTTTACTTATCTCCTTCTGCTAAACGGAAAGGTAAACCTTTTAAATTTTATAATTATTGGACAGAGCTGGAAAAATTTAATGATACTGTTAGCACCTCTTGGACCAAACACATTGAAGGCACTTTCCAGTTCCAGTTATTTCATAGCTTAAAAAATCTTAAAGGTGCTCTCAAAACTTTAACCAAGGATTCCTTAGGTAAGGAAAGCATTCTAGCAAATAAGGCTAGGGAAGACCTTAGATCTTGCCAAAGGAATCTCGATGATAATCCTGGTGACACTTCCCTTAGAATCCTCGAAAAAGAGCTTATGCAAGTTTTCTTAAAAGCCATTCACATTGAAGAAGAGATAATTAGGCAAAAATCTAGAATTCAATGGCTTAATGCTGGGGATAAGAACACTTCTTATTTTCACAATTCCATTAAGAATCGAAGGAACCACAAACGTATTGTGTCTCTTGTTAAGCCTGATGGTACCAAGACTACTAATGAAGGGGAAGCCAAAATTGAAGCGATTAGATACTTTAAATCCATGCTTGGCACCCCTGCGGCTAACCCCTACCCTGGTATCAGTGAATTGAGGAAGGTCATTCATAAACGTATCCCTATTGAGTTATATAACATCATGGATGACATTCCTAGTGATGATGATATTAAGGAAGCCCTCCTAAGTATCCATAGTAATAAAGCTCCGGGTCCTGATGGTTATAATGCTCATTTTTTTAAGAAAACTTGGACTACTACCGGACAGTTAGTTACTAAAGCTATCAAAGAATTTTTTACTTCTAGCCAAATGCTAACTGAGTCAAATACTACCCTTATTGCTCTTATCCCCAAGATCCCCAATCCTTCTAAAATGAGTGATTTTAGGCCTATCTCTTGTTGTAACACAGTCTACAAATGCATTTCAAAAATTATATCCAAGAGACTTCAAAAAGTTTTACCAACATTGGTTGATAATGCCCAATCTGCTTTTATCAAAGGTAGAAAAATCAGCGACAATGTTCTTCTGGCCCAGGATATTATGAGGGACTATCATAAGCCTTCTGGCCATCCTAGAGCTGCGGCGAAGGTGGACATTATGAAAGCTTATGATAGTGTGAGTTGGGAGTTTTTACTTGATCTCCTTGAGGTTCTAGGTTTTCCGCCTAGGATAAAAGGGTGGATTAGAGCCTGTATTACGAGCCCTAAGTACTCTATAAACTTTAATGGGGAATCTGTAGGGTACTTTGAGGGCGCTAAAGGTCTTAGGCAAGGGGATCCTATGTCACCTTACCTTTTTGTTCTTGTCATGGATACTCTTAGCCAATTGATTCAGCATAACATCCAACGATCCTCTAATTTTAAATACCATTGGAGATGTGATAAACTCAAAATTTCCCACCTCTGTTTTGCTGATGATCTTCTTTTATTTTTCAATGGTGATGTGAATTCTGCGTCAGTTATGAAAAATTCTTTAGGTCAATTTTATAACTTTACTGGCATGAAGGCTAATGATAACAAAAGCAGTTTGTTTATTGCAGGAATGGAGGAAAGCAATTCTTATGATATATGTCGCTGTCTCCCGTTTACCCGTGGTTCTCTCCCAATGAAGTACCTGGGTGTTCCATTGATCACCACTAGACTAAAGAAGGGAGATTGTGATGATCTCATCCAGAAAATCACTTCTAAGATCACTTCTTGGACTTCTAAATTTCTTTCTTATGCTGGCAGGCTCCAACTTATCCACTCGGTCCTTGGAGGGATACAAAACTATTGGGCTGCCATGTTTATTCTTCCTAAAAGTGTCCTTAAGAATATTGAGAGTTTAATGTGTAGATTCCTTTGGACCGGAGGAACTGATAAGGCACACAGTGCTAAAGTTGCTTGGGATTTAGTCTGTAGGCCTAAGAAGGAAGGGGGGCTTGGTCTTAAAAATCTTACTCAATTGAATTCTATATTAAACCTTAAACATATCTGGGCTATTTTTACTTCTAAATCCAAATCCCTTTGGGTGGACTGGATACATACTTACATGTTGAAAGGGAAAAGTTTTTGGGAAGTCAAGACCCCTTCCCAATGCTCCTGGTATTGGCGAAAGCTCCTTAAACTTAGGTCTATGGCTAGACCAATGCTTAAGCATAGGATTGGTAATGGGTGTGGTACCTCTCTCTGGTATGATAACTGGCATCCTATGGGTCCTATTTTGGACAGAGTTGGAAGACGTGCCCAATATGATGCTGCCATCCCTTTAAATGCTAAAGTTTCTGATGTTATTAATGGAAGTGAATGGAATTGGCCTCTTACAAACACTCTTGAATTAATGGATATTAGAGGCCAATTACATTCCTTGCCTCTCCCTACTACCACTAGTGATGTGATTCAATGGTTACCCTCCCCAAATAATGTGTTCTCGTCTGCCAACACATGGGATTACGTTAGAACTCACTATCCCAAAGTCCCTTGGCATGGCCTCACACGGTTCCCGGGTTATATCCCTCGTTATAGTTTTATTATGTGGTTGGCTATTCTTCATAGGTTATCCACACATGATAGAATCTATACTTACACACCAGGACCTCTTGCTTGTGTTCTTTGTCATAAAGCTTTGGAATCTCATGACCATTTATTCTTTAATTGCTCTTATACTTCTTATGTGTGGCAGGGAATTCTTAATAGGTTGGAAATCTCTTATTCCGGCCCCTCTTGGGATGCTCTTGTGACCTGGGCAGCAAACAAGTGGAAAGGCAAGACTCCAAGGCAGGTTGTTCCTAAAATGTGCATTGGTTTGGTTGTGTATAGCATTTGGAAAGAAAGGAATGCTCGAAGTTTCAAACTAGAAGTGAAGCCTAAGGAAAGAGTGTTACATGACATCTGTCTCCAGATTTCCTTACAGATTCAAGCAACTTGGAAGAACGATCCCCATCTTCCTCAGTACATTGAAAGATGGGCCATTACTACATAATTAGGGCATCTTGATTTGGTCCTCATGTTTTGACATTTGTCCTTGCCTTGCCTTGATGTCACTCTTGAGTTTTGCTTGTCTTGGCTTGTCTTGTTTTTGTTTGTGAGTTGTGTTAGTGTGTTTAGTGCTTTTGGTTGTTAGGATGGGTCACTCTCTGGTTTTTTGGCTTTTGTGTTTTGACTATCCTATGTTGCATTGTATGTATGCAGTTTCTTTTTTGTGCTGATTGTATATCCTGGGGAATGCCCCTTGTACTTTTGTACAGTGCCGTTTGGCTTCTTTTTCGTTAAATTAACCTTTTTCCGAAAAAAAATAGTTGTGACATTCAAACACCAATTCCACCTTCCTTTCCCATTCAAGATAAACCTCTGGATCATTTTTACCTTGAAATGACGGAATCTGCATCTTAATACTACCCAAATTGTTATCTTCCCTATTCCTAGCTTCTCTAAACCGCCCACCATTTCTCCTATTGTGGATATTTGGATCCCCATCATCTTCCTCACCAAACCCTTCCCCAAAGTATCCTTCCTCTTCATGAACTCTCTCCCTTCTTTGTGCATTAGGAGCAATTCGTGGCTGCCCCCGTTGTGTTCCCTCTTCTACCCTATCCATCCTATCATGCAACTGCTCTAGTTCCGCCCTCATCATCCGTCTCATTTCTCCCATTAAAGCTTGGATTTGCAGATTTGGAATAACCTGTTGTTGATCTTCTTCATTTGGGTTTTTATCTTGGTTTAGAGCCATGATTCCTGCAAAAGTGGGTTAGAAACAGATTCTCACTCCCTCACGTGTTTCACTCAAGAAATTTGGCTTTTACCCTCTAGTACGCTCACCTCTCTTGCCTTTTTCCACTCGTAGTAAATCTCGCTTGGTTCTTATCAAACTAATCAAACAAGAATCAGATTTCTTAGTAACAATCCCCACTCCCAAACTAGACCAATCGAATTTGGAAATTGAGAGCACGACTCAAACGAATGCGGAAGACTAGGTTTCCAATAGCACAAAAAATGGAATTTTCGGGAAATTTTTTTTTTTTTTTTTTTTTTTTTTTCACACTATGGAGTAAGGTCAGATTTGGACTTCTTAGTCCCCAAATATTGTAAAACAAAAATAAAATTTTAAGCCGAGTTTTTGTACTCTTTTTTTTTTTTTTTTTTTTTTTTTTTTTTTTTGCTTACCGATCTCTTCTCTTCTTTCCTTTTTTTTTTTTTTTTTTTTTTTTTTTTTGGCTTACCGATCTCTTCTCTTCTTTCCTTTTCTTCTCTTCTTTTTTTTTTTTTTTTTTTTTTAAAGATCACGTTCAATACAAGACCGATATGACCAATTTACCAAATACAGAACTACGAATCACTGAACTAGATGGCAGTGACACGAAAGGTACTGAAAAACAATACGAACAGTTTCAAAAACGATAGTGAAATAAGAAGTGCGAATCACAGATGGAGTCTTTTTTTTTTTTTTTTTTAATCAAACACGAATATAAAACTGAATACGGGACAAGATCAAGCAGAACCTAGGTACTGATAAAGATAAAACTGAAGAACAAACAGAACCTACAGAAACACAAATAAAGATAGTAACCTGACTTAGAGCCAGGCTCTGATACCAAATGATACGAACTCCGCCCACGAAGTGAAGGAACCCGTATGAAATTTGTTCCCAGATCGTTTCTCTAAGATAGGAATGGATGGTAAGTGATGACGCCACAAACAGTTGTGGAAGACTGCTTGATAAGTCGGAGTTAGAACGCCACAGATGGAAATCTGATAAGTTCAAAGAGTTCTAAAAGAACCAAAGAGGTTTACTCTCACTCAAAATGATTTTTATTCAGAACTGATTTGCTTATGATGGATACATCCCCTTTTATAACTGAATTACAAAGACAACTACAATAATAACAAGCAGTTACAATAAAGTAAGTAGTTGGAAGCTAAAATTAATGACAGGTAGTTGGCAGTTGGCAAGTAGCATCTTCAAATCATCTTCCAAATGCCAAAAACGTCCATTACACCTAATCAGCTCCTTCTATGGCCTGGATAACATTAGTCAACCCCTTATCATTATGTGGTCCCATCTTGGCCTTCACTACTTTGGAGTTAGCCCAAACTTCGTGGATCAGCCCATTAACTGCTTCTTTGAACCGTTTAGCCCTTGCCCTTGTAATTGGTCCAACTGGGACTTGTAATGGATCCTTTGGTGCTCCTTGATTCCCATCAATTACCATGGGGCTAAAGTTGCCTGGAACAAAGTTTTTTCCCCCAAAAAGGAAGGAGGGTTGGGTTTCAAAGATATCTACTTAACTAATACAGTCTTGAACTTCAAACATACAGGAAGCATTTTAGATCCCTCTAATAAATCTCTATGGAAAAATTGGATGCACTTGTACATGCTTAAAAATAAAAGCTTTTGGCAGGTCAAAGCTCCGTCCCAATGCTCTTGGTATTGGAGAAAATTATTAAAACTTAGACAGCTTGCTAAACCTTTACTTATTCATAAAATAGGTAATGGTGAACACACCTCTCTTTGGTTTGATAATTGGCTCCCTATGGGTCCATTGATGGAGGTTTACACTCATAGAATTGCCTATGATGCTGCTATTGATATTAATGCTAAGGTCAGTGCTATTATTAGAAATGGAGAGTGGGCTTGGCCTAGTTCTCATTCCATTGAGCTTGATGAAGTCAGAACCATCTTGTCTAATTTTTATCAGCCCTCTGATATTGAGGACAAAGTGAGTTGGATTACTACTCCTAAAGGGACTTTTAACTTTTCCCTTATTTGGGACCATGTAAGAGATCACTCTCCTTTAGTCCCTTGGCATGACATAGTTTGGTTCCAAGGTGGTATCCCGAGACAGAGTGTGATTCTTTGGTTAGCTGCCCAGTTTAGGCTCTCTACCCATGATCGCATCTTTGGGTTTACTTCTGGTCCCCTTGCTTGTGTTTTTTTCCATTCTCATATGGAAACCCATGATCATTTATTTTTTGCCTGCTCTTACTCCTCCTTTGTTTGGCAGGAAATTATGATCAGATGTGGCTTGATTTGGAATGGGAACTGCTAGAGTGATACGTTGCATTGGATGGCTCAGTACCTTAAGGGAAAGAAAATCCACCATGTGATCCCTAAAATCTGCTTGGGAGTTGCTGTTTATGGCTTATGGAAAGAGAGAAACAACAGAACTTTTAAACAGAAGTTCTGTCCTAGAGAGCTTACCTTGAAGAACTTGATCTCACAAATTAATGCTCTTCTAAGACTGAAATGGGAAAATCATAGTAATATTGATACTATAATTAGCAAATGGCTTTAAAGCCATTAGTGTGGTTTGTTTTTGTGGCTAGCCTGTTTTGTTTTGTTTTGTTTAGGCAGCCTTGTTGCTCTGTTGATTGAGTAGCCTCCTTGCTACAGGTCTTGTTTTGTCTTTCGCTCTTTATTGTATATCCTGGGGTATGCCCCTTGTACTTCTGTACATCCTCTTTTTGGAATATATTTACCAATTTTTCCGAAAAAAAGAAAGAAAAGAAAAAAAATGAAATTGAGGAGAAAGGGAGGGAATGGCCGGCTATTTAGTGGGGGGGGTGGGGCCCACTAATTTTTTTTTTGTCTTTTGTTTTGTCTTTGTTTGGTATTTAATGTGTAGAGGTGTAATGCATGTGTGTGTGTGCGTGGTCTACTACTACACACCCAATTTAAAATATGTACCCACTTTAACACCAAGTTAATAAAAAAATATAACCATAATAATAATAAAATATAAGAAAATAAGATAAGATAAGAAAATAAATAAATAAATATAATGGCACAAGTTAATATAAATTTAAATGCTACACCAAAAATTTAACAGGCTCGCACATAAGCATTTAAACACAGTTTTACCCTTTTTTTTTTTTGAAACATGACAATCTACCCCCCTTAAAAGGATTCCGTCCCAGAATCCGGAATGACAATCACACAAAGGGAGCAACGACTTGCTCACACCTTAAACAACAACAAAGGAAGAATCACAACATGACATCTAGCACCCAAAGGAACTTCCACTACTCGGAAAAGAGGTAAGCATAACTTTTCCTCACTTTACCCTCGTCCTCCCAAATCGACTCAGAAATACCATGATAATTCCACTGAATTCTCATCAACAGAATAATCCTACCTCGTAGCACACGGTCCTTCTTCTCAATGATACGGAAGGGTTGCTCTGCTTTTCATACTATAAGTCTTCATCAAGAGACACTACGGTCCAATCAAACACATGATACGGTCATGATCTCTCTGAGTATCTACACATGAAGCACATTGCACACTCTCAACGACTGAGGCGGAAAAGTCGAACAATACACAACTGCGCCATCCTCTCAAGGATCTCGAGCTGTTCAGCAAAGGCAGCACTAACTTACCGCTTGATTAAATAGTGCACCCCAGGATAGCAATCTCAAACACGAACGATTGATGACGACGATCGGCATACAATCTCCAGCGACTCTGAGCTGTAATTAATTTCTCTCTAATTACCTTGATCTTTTGGAAGTTTCTCGAACCATGTCGGGACCAAGAATAACATATTCACTTACCTCACCCCAACATAGTGGTGATCTACATGGACGACCATACTATGCCTCGGGCGATGTCATCTGATAATTTATGTTGGATGCAACTCGGCTAACAGAAATTGTTCTTCCCAATTACTACCAAGTGTCAATATGTTTTCCAAAATCAATCAGAATAGAAGGAGCTAAATACCCCATACTTACTGCAAATTCTACCAGGAAGGAAACACAACCTTTGTATCACGGTTAAAAGCATCGACATTGATACACTACGGAGTCTCATGATCGTACAAACGCGAATCACACTAAGGGAAACTATGATGTCGGTCACTCTGAACGACAATGAATGTGTAGATGTGGTCCAAACGATCTACAAGGATCCAAAAGAGTGTTGTCCTTATGCAAAGTCCTCAGAAATGCTGTAATAAGTAATTGAAAATGGTTGTAACAAACCTGTGATTCTCTGGTGTCGGTCTTTACCTGCTGGCAAATCAAACAAATTCAACAATGGATCCCTTTAACCCTTTCCACCAATACTGGCAATGCAAATCATGGTACATCTCCAGATGTGTGGCAAAACAGGAATGGCAAAACTCTTTCAACACATCTCCACGGCAAGCAACGGGAAATGAATACTTGGTCTCGAGGTCTCAAACCTCTAATGTCACCAAAAGTCCATCCTTGTCCTAAGTCTCTAGTAAGTATACGGAATGTCAAGGCAATGGTCTCGTCATCGAGTTTCTGTACGCTAATTACTTCAAGTCAAGACTTTCGATTACACACTCAAGTCAAATGAGGTGTACGCTAACTACTTCAAGTCAAGACTTTCGATTACACACTCAAGTCAAACGAGGAAATTTGGGCAAAAGTCTCTGAACCACAATTCTCAAAGTCATCACAACGTCTCAGTATTCTCCACTCTTGCACTGGTAAATACACTAGGGTACACACGAGTCTCAACATTTTCCACTTTTGCGTAGGTAAGGAAGCTGAGTCATAGTCATACTTCTCTGTCACGACATTGGCCTAGCTTGGGTGGCAATGCAATTCAAGTCATAGTCTGCTTATGTCTCAAGGTCACCCAAAGTTAAATTTATAGTCATAGTTATAATTACCCAATGGGGTTGTCCCAAATTAAGGTCTCTTTGAGTCAAAAATGCCTCATATATTATGTCTCCTAGTCCTAAGCCATGGGTAGCTCAATCCATGTTCAGGAAGCATACGGTATAGTTCAATCAACTCACACTCAATGCTCACAAGAACAAGTGCCGAAGTCAAACAAGTTTTGCAACTTTGGTATAACACATTCTCACCCAAAGCATCTCAAACAAAGTTCACCTCTATTTTAGTCAACTAAGTTAATTGCGAAACGGGAAAACGTTTCCAACAAAGTAATGGTAGTGACCTATTAGTCCCGAGAAACCATGAATCTCAGATACTAAGCAAATCTATAATGGTCCCAATGTTAAAAGGATTCACGGATACTCTATTACCAGAAACAACATATTCAAGAAACTTTTACCTCGGATAATCAATATCCACACTTAGATGATTTGACATATGTAGTCATCGGTGCACAATCACAACTTGTCCTAGCAAGGATTGAACACACGGCTTATCAAGTCTACTAAAGCAGCAGGTGCGTTCGTCAAACAGAATGGTATAACAAGGGATTCACAATGTCCATAATGCGGCGGAAAGTAGTCTTAGAAATCTCACGGTCCCTAGTGCACAACTGGTGGCAACTCTATTCAAATCAACATTTGAAACTAAACATGTTGAACCACGGAGTTGGTCAAAAGGATCTACTGATTCTTATAGTCACAAGATTCGATGCCATAAGCAATACTCAACTTAAGCGAATCACCTATCTTTTTGGCATAGAAAAATGGGTACTCTCCAAGGAGACGGATTACGACAGATGAAATCGCTAACCTGTAAGTTCTCCAACTGAGTCTTTAATTCTTTCAAACCTGCAGATGTCCTTCAATACGGCGGCGTCAAAATAGATGAAAGCACTGGGTATTATCTGTCACAACTCAATTCTTACGGATAGGAGACACGTTATGTAAATCCTCAGGGAACACATCGGTGTACTAATCCACATAGGGAGAGAACTCAATCAAATTTGGTTCATTCTCATTGGAAAACAAACAATCTATTTAAGGAGTCAATACGATTTTTACCGTTGCACAAACTGTGAAGAGGATATATCGGAGTCTCTATACGATCATCCACAAAATAATTAAGATTCCCAGATGGTAATACAAATGCTACCTTCCTCTCGAAACAAGTCACAAGTTCTCGGTAAGTACTCACTAGCCCATACTCACAATCACAAATCAAAGATGGTGTGTTGGTCAGCCATCACAGCTCGCAGTCACAACACACTCGATCCAAGGGAAGTAAGCCTCCAACGGAAGTATCAACTAACAACTAACAATGTAGGAACCGAATGACTCATTCCTCAACTCAATGATGATGCACAAGGTGGTATCCGAAGGGATACGATGCGCCGATATCTATAGGTATAGTGGCACTGGGACTAAAGACGAACGACTTACCTCGGATCACAGAAGCATCTGTATTACCCACTGAAGGTGCGACGGTAAAAATGTTAAACTGTTCTTATTGTCCCCCTAGGGACGCTCGGCCAAAAATCTGAGTTGAAGGAGTTGGATGTGGTAGTGACAAAGGTGGTCTACAAGCCTGCTGAAAAGGTGGACGAACTGGGGGTGGTCCAACTGACTGTTTTTAGTCGGTGCACGAAGTTCTCTAACTTTTTATTCGAACTCAAATGCCCAAATACTAATATCCTCTGAACCACTTTACTATGTACATTCAACTCGAATCCAACCACGTTGTTGCGTAGGCCTAAACGAAGTCCATTCTCAAAAGTTCTTACCTTCATTCTTGTGTCCAATGTTATATCGGAAATGAAACTAGCCTCATACTTAGGAACTGTCACGGTTCCCTAATGAAGATTTCAAAAATTCAATCCTCTTAGCTCGATGAACTACGAATGGAAAATACTACTCACGAAACAATCGGTTGAGGTTGCCCCATAACATACTCTCCAAAGTCGGTGTAGTCAACATTAACCCCGCACTTAAATTGACTGAAAGGTTGCAGTGTCTACTCGAAGAGGTTTCTCAAACAGTACCAAGGTACTCTAAATTATGAATACGTGCTCAAGCCACAGTTCCACGTGAACCGGGCACGAATCTATATAGGTTAAACATTAATTCACACACCAATTTGAGGATACGCATACCTAGCATGAGATCGCATAGCTCGCGACGTAAATTATGTTCACCAATGACATATAACGTTTCCCTTTATAATTCCATTTACATTTGCGAATGATGATACCATATTGTTTTGTAAATCAACTCGATACTTAACATAACCGGCAAGGATAGTATAGGAAAGGCAATCAACATTTATATGGATTACTAGCAACCTTAAGCAACTTATATTATAATTCATACTAATCAATGCCTATCATGACTCATGGGAACACATAGCACTGAGAATATGCACGGTCATAACATAACTGTATGGGCACATCAAACATTAATGTACTTGGCATGTACCCTGAACATATATAAATGTTGGAACCGATAAACTCATAGCACGTAGAACATGTACACATATCACGTGTAAACATTAACATAAACATCAAATTCACATAGAAGCATGCTCATCAATAATAAGGAATTACATTACTCAACATGCATCAATACATATTAGAACGATTTAAAATCATATAAATACTTAGCATATCGGGTATGGAACATGTAATCTTTGACATGTAAGCACCTAGCATATACGTACCTAGCCTCGAAGGCATTCAACCTTTAGCATGCTAACATTATACTCACTTTGCATGAAATACGTACTCTTCATATCATAGCCAATGGAAATGCACATCACAATACATAGAGCACGTAAGCTTCACATGAACTCACATAGCACGTAAGATATGAAACATGAAACACCTCGAACATGTAACCATGTAGGTCCTGAAGGAATTCAACCTCTACGCATGCCCACACGGCATCGTATCATCTCAACAAAAAAACCTCAACGAAATAAATGAAAAGCAATAAACAAACATAAGCATGGACGGAAACGAAACAAGCCCGAAGTAAACACCCATAGCCCCTAGGTATTCAAACCCGTTTAGCTTTGATACCAATCTGTCACACCCCGAAAATCGAAGCGCGAGGAGAGAGAAAAGATAGATAGAAAAGAATTAAAATCCAATCACAAGTGCAGAAGTGACTTTGGAATTCCACGGGAATTCCTACAAAGATGACTCACTAATACATAAATCCAAAATGGACTTACATGTTAACGAGTCCAACAAAGATGGAAGCACTTGAAAATTTAATTAAGAGACTATCCGGACAAGCACTAGTTCAAGGAGAGAAAGAAAAATACATTAAATTTGTTAAGGATCATTTTTGAATAGTTGATGAATTTTAAAACATCCGTAAGTAGTTGTGTTTTTGAAATTTTCACATTCTGTTCCCATTGGTCCATGTAAAATTTAATTCTGCACAACTTTCGTCAAATAGCATTTTTTCCAATTCCTCACCGTTTGGGCAGAAAACTGAGATAACAGTAGCAGTTTTTTTTTTTCCTTATGACAGCAACTTGACAGCATTTTGAAACATAACCAACTATGCCAAATTTTCAAGTTTAAACATTGGTACAAGACTAAACAAGTCCTAAACAACATATGACACGTGTCTAGCCCAACCGGAACTTCATGTACTCGAAATTTATTAAAAACGAGAAGTGAAAGAGATGAAGAGAGGAAGAATGGGAGAGGGAGAGATTGGGGGAGAGAGATTTTAAAACATTTCCTTTAAAAGCAAAATGGACAAATCCGGCAAGGATTTCATACAAATACAATGAGTCCGGCAAGGACAAAACCAAACATAAACGAATCCGGCAAGGAATCAAATCAACACCCATACATAAAACTTTAAAAGAGATTCTACGATCTCGGAAACATAATTTACATAACATAAGTAAGTTTAACAAGTAGGAAAGACAAGGACTAACATTTGTCCATCAAAATTACATCAAGGCTTCCCAAATGACAAAAATACGGAAGTCCAAACTCAAGAAGTTTTGTAATAAAACTAATACAACCATTTTCTTTTTAGAGCACTAATCTATTACAAACTTCCCAAAGACTAAAGTTCACATAAGAACTATTCATTTACATAGTTGAGCTCGGGTCTTCAAAATAGAACAAAAGATGTCAAGACCTATGAGTCGGGTCACATGTGCCCTTTGCCCTTATCAAGCTCACCTGAAAAATATTTTGTCATTTTTATGAGAACGACGGCTCGTAGAAAACATTGTAACAAGTCTATATGCTATCCATGACTAAAATGAAATGAGGTGCAATGGATCGCCACCACGGCTACTAGGGGTGAAACCAAACCGACGAAAACCGAAAATCGAAATCGAACCAAAAAAACCGAGGCTTTTCGGTCGGTTTTTTCAAATATGCAATAAGCCAAAAACCGAACCGAACTGAGAAAAAATCGAGCAAAACCGACAAAACCGCCCTAACCGAGCATAGTCGGTCGGTTTTTTTAGTGCCAAAAAACTAGAAAAACCGAACCGAACCGAACCGTTTCACCCCTAACGGCTACAATGAAATTATTAAAGTCGCAAGGCTATGCGTGATATATACACATCGCTCTCTCGTTACCGGACTATGAGCCACCCACGCATGGAGTGTAGCATACCAACTTCCAGGAGCTACCCGAATATAGTTTAGAGTTTGAATGTTTCTAAGGGTCATTCTCCCTGTCTCACATCACAACCCACGTCCGGATTTTCTTTAATCAAATTCCCTCACATGGGATTTTTCTCTCTTTTTCAAACAAAACCTTTATGTCGTGATACATGAATGCTTGCCGATTAGGCTTCAATGCACGTGATGCTAACAATGACATTAAGGATGATTCACTATAATAAATTAAGCAATAATTTAGTCCATTAGACATGATATCAAGAACTTCAAAGAATGTAATTAAATTTCACAATTTAACATTCCTAACAAGAATTTCCAAACCAATGCCCTAGTATGTTCTTACATACAAAGGGGGCATTCTAGGCACCTCTAGTATCACATAATATATTTCTACACCATCAAAGCTTATGAATCTCATTTAGGCAATTTACCCTAAAGTTTACAATTTGGGGAAAAATCCTAGTGCTTGTGACTAAGTTATCTTCCTAACTTTATAATTAGCACAATTTGAACATGCCAATCACAATTAGTCAAGAGATCCTAAATTTATAACTTTGGGGGAACAACTAATGCATGTGTCCAAATTATTATCTTAACATTATTCTAATCACATATAACACATCAAAATCACAACTTTCACAACTAAGGCATATAAATCACTCTAAATTTGAACGATCTATTAAATATGTCTAAGAAATTCTGTCTACACTAAAGAAATTCTCCTGAAGGATCTTATTTCTCAAGTTAATGCGCAAATTAGGGTCAAGTGGAAAAATCATGCTCATTTTGAAAGGCTTATATGTAATTGGTTTTAAAGTCCTATGTTGTGAATGTTTTCTTTCCTGCCAGTTGGTTTTGTAGCTAATTGGAGTTGACCTGTTTTGTAGCTAATTGGAGCTCATTTTTCGAGACGGCAGACGACATCCGTGGAAGGGTACGACCCAGGCTGCTGTAGAGTCAGATTGACAAGTGCACTCTGCTAAGCCCCGAGGCCATCATCGGCTGGCTATATAGCATCAGCCACATGGTAAGTCTCTTTGCAATGTGAACATTAACTTTTCCTCCATGCGCCTACTGACATCTTCTTATTCTTGTAGATTGGTTGTATTGCGGCCGGGGCTGAGACCAGCCTTCCCGGCGTTGTTGAGAGGTTGGCCGCTGCAAAGGCTAACCTTTTCATGGAAAGGGCTGCCCGGGAGTCCGTGGAGTTTGCTCTCACCATGGAGGAAGAAAAATCCCGGGCAACGGCCCTAGAGCTGGGTGAGACCCGTGATTCTCTGTCAACCGAGCGGACTGCCCAGAAGGTTGCGGAGAATAAGGCTGCAGCCGCGGAGGCCGGGAGGATCACCACCGAGAAGGACCTGGAAGCTATGTGGCCACGCTCTCGGAGCTTACTGCTGCTCAGGAGGTCGAAGCCAAAGATGCTGAGGAGGAATTCGAGGCAGGGTTCCTCACGGGCTACGCTGACCTAACGAAGCGGGCTGCTGCTGACCACCCTGACTGGGATCTGTCCGGGTACTCCTGGGCAAAATTCAGTTATTTGAAGGAGGGCTAGGCTGACTTTGAGATCGCCGCTGAAGCTGCACCGGCCGGGGACCCCTTCATGGATGAGCAGGCTGCGGAGGAGGGAGAAGTGGTGGTCGTAGACAACTAGTTTTTTTTTCTCTTTTTATTTTTGTTGTAGTTTTTTCTTTTTTGGGAAGGCTACTACAATTGCCCCCAGGCTTTGTATAGTTTCTTTTTTAATTAATGAAAAGGCCCCTGAGGTCAACCTTCCTTTCCATTAACTGTTTCTTTTTTCTGTACTTTGCCTGTTTGTAATTGCTAGTA
Organism: Hydrangea macrophylla; assembly: GCA_033977485.1. Taxonomy (NCBI): domain Eukaryota; kingdom Viridiplantae; phylum Streptophyta; class Magnoliopsida; order Cornales; family Hydrangeaceae; genus Hydrangea; species Hydrangea macrophylla. The sequence continues at coordinate 22,972,821 of CM066993.1, forward strand.
TCCGCTCGGTTTTTTGTTCGGTTTTTAGCCGACCTATCCCTCGCCTTAGCAAATGATTTAGGATCGTAACCAGCAGAACACCTAGTCTTCTTGACCTGTTTTAAAGGTAATTGACATAGGAACTTGTCCTGTTTAGCGTCCGGGATATCCCGGTGTATTATAGGCATACCCTGTTTTACCGTCCGGGATGTGCCGGTGTATTTTAGGAGTATTCTGTTTTACCGTCTGGGATATCTATCTCTGATCACTGCAAGCCCTTGGGAATATCTTCCAAGTTCTTTTAGTGACCGGTGTGATTTCCTGCTTTGGCCTAACATTCCCCTGCCCCCAAGCATTTTGCTAAGGCGGGAGTGCATGAGTGAGTGGCCGTAGGAAACTGACCTGGAACATGGGTGGTTGCAGGGTCCTTTGAAGCTTGCCATCGTTGGCCACCTAGGGGTTTGTCCCCATCGTTGGTTGGACCTAAGCGAAGCTTGGGTAATTTCCTGTTTGGGTCTGGCATCCCCTTGCCCCCCGAGCATCCTGTGAAGGCGGGGGCGTAGTGAGGAGTGACCGTAGGAAACCGACCTGGAACATGGGTGGTTATAGGGTCCTTTTGTGCCTGGGTTCGGAGCCCAAGGTCTTTTAGTGCCTGGGTTTGGAGCTCGAGGTCTTTTGGTGCCTGGGTTCGGATCCCAAGGTCTGTTGGTTTGTGGGTTTTTAGCCAAGGTCTTTTCTGCCTTGGGGTTAGACCCGAGGACTTTTCTGCATTGCACGGGGTACTGACAGGAGTGAATTTTCAAAGTAAACTATTCAATTTTATTTAAAAATAAAATTTTATAATGTTTGCTCAATCAGAGCTACAAAAACAAATTTCCCTATCAATACTAAACTCCTGCGGCCAAGTGCTACTGATAGTACTTGCAGAGGTGTTGCACATTCCAAGGGTGAGAGAGATCATGCCCGTCCATGCTCTGTAGCCAGTAAGTTCCTGGTCGGTTGATCCGGGTTACTTTATACGGGCCTTCCCAGTTTGGCCCCAATTTCCCATGGCTCGGGATTCGGGTAGACTAGTTTACTGCCTTGAGGATGAGGTCTTCGACTTGAAAACTGCGGTGCTTCACCTTGCTGTTGTAGTATCAAAAACCCCGTTGTTTGTAGGCCACCACCTTTAGGTAGGCCCGGTCTCTTTTTTCCTCCACCAGATCCAGTTCTGTCCTGAGAGCGTCTTCGTTATCCGGCGTACTGAAGTTAGCCACCCGATATGTAGGCAACCCGAGCTCTGTGGGGACCACCGCCTCAAATCTGTAGGTTAAAGAGAACGACGTCTCGCCTATTACCGCTCGGGGTATAGTGCGGTTAGCCCACAGGAGGGTTGGTAGTTCTTCTGCCCACAGCCCCTTGGCGCCTTCAAGCCTTGTTTTGATTGACTGCAAGATTGTCTGGTTGGTTACCTCAGCTTGACCGTTGGCTTGTGGGTGCTCGGGGGAGGAGTAATGATTCAGTATCCCGTAGCCCGAGCAGAACTGCCTGAAGATAGGGGTGTCAAATTGTCTACCGTTGTCACTGACCAGGACCCGGGGAATGCCGAACCTACTGAGAATATTCCTTTCCACAAAGCTTTCCATTTTCTGTTCGGTTATCATCGCCAAGGGCTCGGCCTCCGCCCACTTGGTGAAGTAGTCAACAGCGATCACGGCGAACTTGACCTGTCCTTTTCCCATCAGCAGGGGACCGACAATGTCGATACCCCACTAGGCGAACGGCCAAGGTCTGTGGATTGGTGTCTGGAGCTCCGCCGGTCGGTTGATCATGGGAGAGTATCTCTGACACTTGTCACACCTTCAGACGTATTCCTAGGAATCCCGAGCCATTGTTGGCTAGTAGCAACCTTGCAGTAGGGCCTTCTTGGAGAGTGCCCGGCCTCCGATGTGATTCTCGCACACTCCTTCGTGGATTTCAAACAGTATCGCTTGGACTTATACAGGGTGGACACAGCGGAGGTATGGGATAGTGAATCCCATCTTGTAGAGGATGCCATCAGCAAGATGGTATCGGGCCGCCCGATACTTGACCCGGCGGGCTTCTTCTTTCTCGTCTGTAGCGCCCCTATTGTCAAGAATGTCACAATTGGGTCCATCCAGCTGGGTCCCAGGATGACCAGATCTACTTCCATGCCTTCTGAGTTGATCACACTTGGCTCGGGTAGATATTCTATTCTTATCCCGGGCAAGTCTGACTCAGAAGATGAGGCAAGGCGAGCCAACCGGTCGGCCCTGGTGTTTTCTTCTCTGGGTATCTGCGTGATGGAAAATCCCCGGAACTTCTTGGAAACCGCTCGGACAAGGGCCAAGTAGGCTACCATGCTGTCTTCCCGCGCTTCGTACTCTTGGTTAACCTGGTTGACCATGAGCTGGGAATCGCTGTATCCCTGGACCTGCTGCGAACTCATAGAAATGGCCAATTGCAATCCGACCAATAGGGCTTTGTATTCAGCCTTGTTGTTAGAGGCACGGAACCCAAACCTTAACGCGTACTCAAGTTGGATACCGTCGGGGGTAGTCAGGATGATTCCCGCCCCACTGCCTTACTGATTGGATGAACCGTCCACGTGTAGTACCCAGGTAGGTATATCGGAGTGTAACCCGGGCGGTAGGGCCGGTGGCTCGGACTCTTCAATCGGGTCTTCTGGATATGTAAACTCCACCAGAAAGTCTGCTACGACTTGTCCCTTGATGGCGGTCCGGGGTCGGTAGATCACTTCAAATTCTTCTAACTCCAAGGCCCATTTGACGAGCCTCCTGGACGTGTCTGGACGGCTGAGGATTCTACGGAGAGGTTGATCTGCGAGGACCACAATGGCATGGGCCTGAAAGTAAGGACGGAGTCTCCTGGCCGAGGTGATGAGGGCGAACGCTAGCTTTTCGATACGGGAGTATCTGCTTTCCGCGCCCTGTAACGCCCGGTTAGTGTAGTACACTGGGAACTGTATCCCGTGCTCTTCCTGAATGAGTGCCAAGCTAACCGCTGATGGTGACACTGCCAAGTATAAGAATGGCTCTTCCCCCGGCACATGTGTTGAGAGCAAAGGAGGGGACGCCAAGTACTTCTTGAGTTCCTGGAACGCCTCTTCGCACTCTTTTGACCACTGAAATGCTTTGCGGAGGATTTTAAAGAATGACAGGTACCGGTCGGTAGCTCGGGAGACAAATGTGTTCAGTGTGGCCACCCGTCTGGCTAGGCTCTGAACCTCTTTCGTCGACTTGGGCGACCGCATGTTAATGATGGCTTTGATCTTCTCGGGGTTTGCTTCAATTCCCCGTTGTGGATATCGCATTTTTCTTACCCACAGCTTTTCTTATTTAAAATCTTTTTTTCAAATTTCAAATTCAAAACAAAAGAGTCGCCACTTAATTTTAAAGGAAAAATTAAGAAAACATTTCAAAAGGAAACTGATCTTTTGCGAAACCAAAGATTAACCGGGTCCGGGGATTATGGAATGAGAGAGGAAGGAGCCCGTCAGACTAAAACACCCTCTCTCATCCTATCTTGTGATAGGCCTCTACTCAACATCCTTTTAATCAAATTTATTAATCTAACCATTCCCTCAACTAATACATATATACATATACATCACAAAAACATGTCCAAAGGGTGCAAAATTGCTAATGACAAAATATCATTCATAAACCACATATTTCAAGTAGCAAGCAATATGACATGCTATTGGAACAAGAGAGCTTACCCGGGATCCAGCAGCGATATTAAACGTGCAATGCATACAAACAAAAGAAAATCCTAATAAAGCCTCTAGTCACATATACATATAAGGCAAGCTCCTAATTCTAAGGTGTCACGCATGAGATTGAAAAATCAATAAAATCAAGAAATGAAATAAACTAAAAGGGAGATGAAAAGTTGTACCTCAAGTGCGCTACAAAACAAAGGTCAGTACATATGCCTTAGACAAGATATAATATCAAAGGGTAATTAATCCTAAATCATGTTCAATTAGATTCAACTAAGACAAGAGATAAGTCCTACTTATGAATATTATCATGTATCAATGAATTCACGAATATGAACAAGCATGAGGTATGAATTTATTCACTAATTTGGATCCCTAAGCCTCTGGGTTTAATCTAGATTATCATTATTCAAAACATGGTTTGAGTCCTAAGACATTAAGAGACCATTTGAGTTGAAATAAATAAGATTAGACAAAAATAGTAGCAGTTTTTTATGAATTGCAGAGAGCAGACCAGATGTTCAAAAATAGAAATAAAATACTTCCAATGGTTGGATCTTAATGATTTTTGGATATGTTATGCCTCTGTGAGTCTAGTTTCTAACCCAGAAAGAACATCAAGGTTTGAACGGTTAGATCTCCGGGAATGTGAAAAACACTAAGCATCACTCAGCATTTTACAACTCTCTGTCCAGAGATCTTGTATGATTTTTTAAAAATAGCAAAAAAATCCGAATTGCTTCATTCTTTTTAGGGAACCTTCATAACACATTAAGGTTCTTATAAACAATTATTAGAGGTCATGAAAACTTGGTTAGAGCTCTGATCTATCAACTTTAAAACCGGTTAGCTGTTCTGAAACTATTCTGAAATTCTGGACAGATTGTGGTTGTCTCACAAAACCCATGATCAAACCTTTCTAAACATAAAACCACCTCAAAACCAAAATTACAGTGGTAAAACGATGTGTTATTAACACTTTCCCATTGGTTTCACTTGATTCCAACGGTTAGATTTCGAACTAAAAATCTTTGATCAAAAACAGTTTGTGAATCCACTATTTTCATTTTGCTATTTCAACTTTGTTGGTTAACCTCAACTATTGAAAACATGAAGTTGAGATTAAACCAAACTACTTTTCTTACCATTTGATGGTCCTTGAAGACTAAAAATTACTTTATGCTTATGGATTTTGATGAAGTGTGAAATGAACTTCTCAAAATTCCAAACAATGAACTCAAACTTTATAGATCAAAGCTTGAATTCAACTTTTTATTCCTACCATTTGATGGTCATGGGAGACAAAGACATGACTAATGCTCCTAAATTTCAAGAAGAATAAGGGGATGACTTCATTAAATACCAAGTTTAGAGGATCCAAGTCATAGGCATGGACTTGGATCCAACTATATAAAACAAAGTGATGATCAAATTTTGACTCTCATGTAGAGTATGAGCTTTACATGAGGTTCAAAGGATCATACTCAAGAGATCAAGAGAGATATTGAAGATCTCCAAGACTCTCAAGAGAAGAACATATACAAGAAATTGAAGGGAGAATTAGAAATAGAAACTCCTAAGCTTTCTTGACAAACAAAAATAACAAGAGATTTTAGTCCAAAAAGAAAAAGAGTAAACAAACAATCTATGGCATAGGGGATCACCTCCAAATTATCCTCAAAGTATTCTTTGAAGATCTTCCAAACTCTTCTTCTTAATTCTCTAAACTCTCTTCTCTTTTCTCTCCAAAAAATGTTGATGTAGTGGTCTCCCTCTTGTGTTATCTCTCCTTCTCTCTTATAGGCAAAATTACCAGGTATTTTTGGTGAATTTCAGAGCAAAAAATAGGTGTAATTCTCTCATTTGGTGGTACAATGTGTACTTTCTGAAATTAGGCAGACTGCTGCCCAGCGCGGCAGTCCAGAAACTGTCGCGGCAGTCCGTGGATGCCGTCGCGGCATTTCATGGCTGCCGTCGCGGCATTACGCGACTGCCGCGCGACATTCATCAAATGCCGCGTTAATTAATGGATTGCCGCGTTTTTGTCAGTCTTACTTTATCAATTTTTTGTTCTTATTCGCATACGCATACGTATTGCTCTGCAAAATACAGACTTTAAAAGTGAACGGCAGTCAGAAATTGCCGGCGGCACTTGGTGAATGCCGGCCCGGCACTCTATGACTGCCGGCCCGGCACTCTATGACTGCCGTGCGGCATTCAGTGAGTGCCGCGGCAGTCCGCCGTGTGTCGTTTTTAGCTAAGGTTCCCTCTTTTAGATTTTTCTTTTTTCAAAGCAAATGATACTTGAGGATATTTTCCGAAAATTGTGTTTTACACCTGAATTCTCTTAAATACCTGGTATTTTCTCTTTTCTGTGAAATTTTACCGCGTTTTAGATAACTTTCTGAAGAGCTTGGAATACTTCGAATCTTCCGGTCCTTGTTATCATCGGATACGGAGGCGGCACTCTCCTAAATTCGACGGTTGGTCAAAATTGGGGTGTCTACAGTTTGCCCCTCTTTGACAGAGCTTGTGGGGCAACGCGTTCCATAAGTGAATGTCAAAGCCTGTGTGAAGACAAGCCTTTGACCAGACTGCCGAATTTAGGTAAAAACAAAATGCGTTGCAAAAATCGGCTGTACGAACGGTTCATGCTGGTCGTGCTCGATGGCGAGTTGCCTGCGTATCCCATCGGGAATCAGACCAAAGCGTAGTTCAAACACGGGGGCCGAACACACACAAACGCAAGTAGTCACACGGATGAATGCACCTATCCAATCGTGATGCAAATGCCATGCCACGATTCTTTCTGAATTGAACCGGTTGTACAAATGTCATGCTCATCATGTCTCCCTTACGCATTTTGTGTGACGTGTTAGTTAGGGAAGATCACCTAATTCAGTGACCGATGCGAAGATCTCTTACAGGGGTCATGATTTTTTGATTTGATCTCGGGGGGAATATAAGTCTGTTATATTCCAAAAAACGGGGGTTAACGCAAGTCTGTTGCTAGAACTGAGAATATGAGTCTGTTATATTCCCAAAAATGGGGGTTAACGCAAATCTGTTGCGAGAACCGAGAATATAAGTCTGTTACATTCCCAAAACGGGGGTTAACGCAAATCTGTTGCAAGAACTGAGAATATAAGTCTGTTGTATTCCCAAAACGGGGGTTAACGCAAATCTGTTGCGAGAACCGAGAATATAAGTCTGTTATATTCCCAAAATGGGGGTTAACGCAAATCTGTTGTGAGAACCGAGAACATAAGTCTGTTATATTCCCAAAACGGGGGTTAACGCAAATCTGTTGCGAGAACCGAGAATATAAGTCTGTTATATTCCCAAAACGGGAGTTAACGCAAATCTATTGCGAGAACCGAGAATATAAGTCTGTTATATTCCCAAAACGGGGGTTAACGGAAATCTGTTGCGAGAACCGAGAATCTAAGTATGTTATATTCCCAAAACAGGGGTTAACGCAAATCTGTTGCGAGAACCAAGAATATAAGTCTGTTATATTCCCAAAACAGGGGTTAACGCAAATCTGTTGCGAGAACCGAGAATATAAGTCTGTTATATTCCCAAAACGGGGGTTAACGCAAATCTGTTACGAGAACCGAGAATATAAGTCTGTTATATTCCCAAAAATGGGGGTTAACGCAAATCTGTTGCGAGAACCGAGAATATAAGTCTGTTATATTCCCAAAAATAGGGGTTAATGCAAATCTGTTGCGAGAACCGAGAATATAAGTCTGTTATATTCCAAAATGGGGGTTAATGTAAATCTGTTGCGAGAACCGAGAATATAAGTCTGTTATATTCCCAAAACGGGGGTTAACGTAAATCTGTTGCGAGAACCTAGAATATAAGTCTGTTATATTCCCAAAACGGGGGTTAATGCAAATCTGTTGCGAGAACCGAGAATATAAGTCTGTTATATTCCCAAAAAGGGGGTTAACGCAAATCTGTTGCGAGAATCGAGAATATAAGTCTGTTATATTCCAATGTCTTTTTAATTTTCAAAAATCGGGGCCCACGGGTGATACGAACCCCGCCAATAATGTGACGAAACCCGTAACACGATTAATGTCTCGGACCGTTCTACTGTCAGATTCAATGGAAACCGCGACCCAACACCTATAACAGATGCGAACCTTGGTATAAAGGATGAAGACGCCACAATCAAGGATGGAAAACTCGATTGATAAGTCCAGGTATGAACGCCACAGAGTAAATCTGATAAGTTCGAATAGTTCTTCAAAGAACCAAAGAGAAAACTCTCACAATATTATTAATGATCAAAACTGAATATTACAAACCCTAAAACTGTTTAAATAGCTGAGGCTTAAAGTTGGGCCCTTTTAAGCCTACGAAATATTATGGTCCAATATAATTCATCCCAAAACTAAAATAAAAGGAAACTAATGAATATAAAAAATCCCTAAGTTGGCATGCAAGCCTATAATTTATTCTAGAGCTTGAATCATGGACACCCAGCCTTGTGGATCACTAGTATCCTCCTTTGGGCCACTCAGATTAGTCTCAACCCAAATTTGTTGAACCAGCCCATTGAGATTGTCCTTGAACCGCTTTGCTCGCGCCCTTGTAACTGGACCAATTGGCACGTGGTTCGGGTCCGCATTCCACCTTGTGCTAGCCGCCATGTTCTCATCAACGGGCTCAAATATTTTCACTTTTCAAAAATTGGGAGCCCATGGGCTCAAATATACTCTTAAATTTCGAAATTTGTAGTCAATGTGTACCTAAAAATGACCCCCGAGGGCAAAACGGGTAATGAGTGCAAATTTTGGGGGCCTCAAATTCAATTTTCAGGACTTGATTTGAAATTTTGGGGGGAAATGAAGCATCTTTGGACCGACTTAATCGCGGCACACGCGATTTTCTGCGGCAGTCCGTGACTGCCATGCGGCACTCACGGAGTGCCGTTGTGGCACTCGGCGAGTGCCGCTCTGCAGTTGACTGACTGCCGCGCACGGAAAAATGAGTGCCGCGTTTGAGCGGCAGTGGTTTAAACCGCCGGGTTCATTACATTTCTCTCATTCTCTCAACCTCATTTCTCTCGAAATCTCTCCAGAGAAAAATTTTCCCTTTTTCTTTTCTTGCTTGGATTGATCTACCGGAGTTTACAGGTTAGTTCTGCTCGATCAAAACTTGATTAATCTCTTTTATTTCATAGTTTTTCGGAATTTTTCATGAATTTAACCCGCGGATCTCTCTCTTCCTCTGACAGATTATGGCGAGCGGGTCAGGGAGGAAGAAGAAGGCCAGATACACGGCCACTCATCATCCGGACGCCACACTCTTGCTACGGGATCCGGATGAGCATTTGTCTGCCCGCGCGTTTAAGTGCGAGGTAAACGATTCTCTTGCTTTTTCGATTCTTTTCTTTTTTGAAATTCATGAATGCTATGTAATATAATTTCTCATGCCTCTTTATGCTCGTTGATCTTCTGGGTGTTCCAATCATATCTGTGATTGCTCGCTTATTTAATTTGTTCATCCCTTGACCTTATCTTGTTAATATTATTATTAAAGTTCATGAACACAAACCTGCTTTATTCGAAATTTCACCTTTCCTCATAAATACAATCATTGTGGTTACGAACTCCTGGGTGTTTCACCTGTATCTGTGCATATTTAATTTTCACTATCTTTTCTTCCTCAAAGGATTTCTGGGCGCGACTTATGTTAGTCAAGATCTTGCACATGCCCCTATTGCATAGCGACAATTTGTTTTTCGGGCGCCATTGCTGCTTTTTAATTTTAATTTTCGGCTTAAACATCTCTTGAATCCGAAATTCTTTTGAAACTGAATTTCTTTTGAAACTCCACGGAAGTGAACCATCTCTTCTTTTCCTTGTCTAAAAATCTCTTCAGTACTGTAAATGCTTTCACCTCTCACTTTTTTATTATTGTGTGAACGGCTGCTGAACTTAGTTTGAATGCAAACGAGTAGCATGCTTGTGAATTTTCCTGCGAGTATTTCCAAATTCTTCCTTTTTCTCTCTTAGTATTCATCCTTATGTTGCTTTTATCACCTGTTTATTTTTCTTGCTTTTTTCTTTCTTTATCCATTTACTGACATCAAATCTTGTGATTCTTTCTTGCAGTTGCAGCCCAAGGTGCTGAAGGGGCACGACAGTCTCGTCCACGGTTATGAGTGGTACACGGAGCTGGGTGGGACGGTGAGGGCCCTGGTAGATGCGGCTGGGTTTGGAGACTTCGTCAAACTTTTGACGAAGAGCTCCAACGACTTACAGCAGATATATGCACTGGCCGAGCGGTGGTGGGATACCACGAGCACCTTCCACTTCGATTTTGGGGAGATGACTATGACCCCGCTAGACTTCTCGATGATCACCGGGATCCCCTTCGGCGGAGAGCCTCTGCGACACTTGACAGATTAGGAGTGGGGCCAGGTGGAGCCCTTATTAGGAGTGGTCCCGGAGGAGGCCTTGGTCACGGCCCGGTGGTTTATGGATACGTTCCGGGGAAAACCCGGCTTCACCGACGAGCAGATGGCCCGAGGCTTTCTGATGTACATGCTGGGGTGCTCTCTGTTGAGCACCAAGGGTGATCGTGTTTCTATGTCCTTGGTTGCATCGCTGGAGCGCCTGGATCGGGTTGCGGAGTTTGATTGGGCTGGTACAGGATTAGCTATCCTGTACTATCATATGAGCGACATATCCCGGGACAGACCGGCATCCACTGGTGGTTATTGGAGAGCGTGGGAGGTATACCTTTTCCTATATTCCATTGCCCATTATTATTTTTATTAAAAAAAATGTGAGACTAATCCTCTTTCTTCCTTTTGTATCACATATTTGGTCCCACGAGTATCTTCGCATGATGTCTCCTCAGACACGTGACGCTGACGCCCTCGTCATGCCCCAGGGGCTGAAGTGGGCGAAGGACAGAGTCGGACGCAAGACCGGGGCCCACGATTTTGTTTCGTTCAGGAATTTCCTGACAAACCTGAGGGAGGAGCATGTGCATTGGTAGCCGTGGCTTAGGTTGCTGCCCGAGGCTAGTGCGGGGATTCGAGAGTCGGCCGGGTATGACCCGACGAGACGACTCCTTGATGGTGGGTCAGAGGGCCAGGCATGGTATCTAGGAGAGAGAGTGACCAGGCAGTCACTGGTGGCCCCTGGTTTTTTCGTGCTGTTCCCTCCTCCTGACTCCATGAGGGCCACGGATACACTCCAGGGCAACGAGTTCACGGCTGCTCGAGCCGGCTTCGGTATCCACGGCTTTTTGGACGACCCGTCAGGATACGCGGCTTTCCGTGCCGCCAAGCTGATGCCGAACTTCCCTCTGATGGAAGTGACTCGGGTGAGTAAATGATTCCTTCAACCTTTCTATGAATTATCTTTCATTCTTTATCCATGTTCTATTACTTTTGTTTGCAGCCTGTTCCTGCCGCGGTTCGACCTCCTGCCTTGCCCGAGTGGGACTGGACCATGTCGACCGTCTCATTCGGTGAGCCCCACGTGACGACGATCCCCTGGCTATCACGGGGCGCCCCTACTATTCCTATCCATTATGACGTTGTCCCGCGTGCCTACGCGGAGGAGGGTTTGGCGTATGCCCACAGCGTGCGACAGTGGGTCCTTGGGCGAGAGTGGATGGTAAGGGACTTCTTCCCGCCTTTCATTTTGGCTTTGATTGCTTCTTCTTTTACTAGCCTTTATTCTTGGTTCTCGTTCTTTTCAGGCTGAGGGGGCTCGGGCGATTGCTGCGACCCAGTTGAGAGCCCAGGTATGATCTTTGCACCCTTTTATTCTCGGTATTCTATCCGTCATTTCACCATTTCCTAAACTCATTTTTCTCATTTCAGGCGGAGGAGATCAGAGTCCTGTCTCAGCAGGTGGGTCAGCTCCAGCAGCGGCTTCGGCAGTTTGGCATCCCTCTCAGCGATGCCCCCGGAGGTAGCGGTGCTGGGCGTGGCGGAGGCGGCGGCGAGGGCACTAGCGGTGGCAGAGGCCGAGGCAGCGGACATGGAGAGAGTGGTGGAGGCAGCGGGACCGAGTCAGAGGAGGAGCCTCTTAGGCGCACGACTCGTCAGACTCGCGGCCGGGGTCGGGGTCGAAGCTGATCCTGCTTTTATCATTTTTTGTTTTTATTTATTTATTTAATTTTTTTTTTTTTTGAGAGGATTTATACTTTACTTTGGTGGATGACTGTATATATACACATATGCTTTATTTTGATGGCTGATCCCTGATAGTTGGTAGGATAGGCATTCCTAATACTTTTATTATTACATTATTGCTTTTCACCGTATGTGTGACCATAGCTTGGTCCAATTCTTGCCGTATGTGGGATCATGGCTTGATCCCGTCTTTATTTTTATCTTTGAATGCTCTTGTTTCTCTTATCTTTTGGAATGTACAAATAAATGAAATGAATGAATGAATGAATGTATTTGTACGTGCTGCATGATGCACACGTTTTATTGTTTTCTGTTTGCAGGTGGGCTGATCGTGTTACAAATAGATCCTGGCCAATGAAAAATTCAGAACGACACTCGGTTAGGCCTCCGCGGCACTCAGTGAGAGCCGCGACGGCAGTCAGTAAGTGCCGCAACGGCGTTCACTGACCGCCGTGCGGCACTTCACCGAGTGCCGCCGCACTTTATCGAGTGCCGCGGCGGGTAGGTAGACAGCCTTATTCTTCTATTTATATCCCTTCTTTCTCAAAGTTCCGCAAAACAATTCTCATTTCTTCTCATTTCCTCTCCAAATGGCCCCCATTAGTTCTCAAATCCTCTTCCCATGGATGGATACTCTCTCTGGCATTGACAAGCTCAATTTTGAGTGCTTCAAACTAAACGATCTCTTCTCTTTCCAACAGATGAATCTAAATGAGGGTCTACTTCACGCCGCCGTCCAATGTTGGGATCCTGTTCTCAATGTCTTTCGTTTCGGCTCTCAGGAGATTTGCCCCTTATTTGAGGAGTTTAGCGCTATTCTCCACACGGATCCTTCTGCTGAATTGATGGTTCCTCAGATTCAGGCCGGGTATGTTCGGGACTTAGCCACCCTTCTCCATATGTCTCGGAATGCGGCGTGCTCTTTTATTCATGATAGGCAAATCGACTTTGAGCGCCTTTCTTCTTTTTATGCTCCCATAGGGGACCCTTACAATGGTGAGTATCAGATCATTCGACGTAGTGCCTTGTCGATTGCTATGCTCTCTTACTTTCTCTTTCGATCATCTTCGGACACTCTCATACCCATCGCCAGCGGTTTGCGGGAGATGAAAAGTGCTGTTATGCTAGTCCTTGGTGAAACTCTGATTGGATTGGGCCATGCTCATGCTACTGCTGGGGTCATGTTATCCGCTGGGGCACCTTTTATCTTGCAAATTTGGCTCATGGAGCGTCTGGACCTCTTCATACATGCTTCCCATCTCCGTGGGTCACTTCCTTATGATCGCATGGAGATTCACAGCTTGTTTCAGTCTGCCGACGCGTGGCTTGGTTGGCTTCAGGGCCTCTCTTCTAGTGACATCTGTTGGGTTTGTCTGTCGTGGATCTGTCGCTCTGTTGCTGTACGCCTCCCTGGGCGACCTGGCATCTGGCTGCCGGGTTTGCATGCTACGACTTTCTACATTCCTGACCGAGTTGTCCGTCAGTTTGGACTTGTGCAAGATGCTACCGAATCTGTGACTGCTGATTTCACCAGGGGGTCCCCTTTGCGTCCTTCTATTGTGAAGGCTTTCATGGAGGCTTGGCCCAGCAGAATGGCTGCTCCTTTCCCGAGGGTTCCTGCTCTGACTGCGACTACTACCGAATATCTCCTAGAGATCCAAGCCTTGGTTGCGAGGTGAACTTGACGGACACATGCATAATAAAGTAGACGAAAACAGGGAAAAGCTTGCTATTTTACAAAACTCTCTGACAGACCCTGTCTACTCTTTGTTTACGCTTTTGAATGTGATTTTCCTTATTTTTCTCTTCAAAAAGTGGTGTTATCTTATAGGAAAGTTCTAACATGTTCAATCAAAGTGTTCCTCCCCTTCAATTAATCTTTTATGAAGAATTCTCCTTTCAAATGTCTTTTCTCGGCTCTTTACCTTGCTTTGAATTTGCTTTAGGATTTATTCTTTCTATACCATGAACTCTCATTTGTTTCTTTATAGTATGTATCTTGATAGCCAGGAGATCCAAAGACAGGTTTCAGACAGATATCTGGGTTCTTCGGCTAGCAAACGAAGTTTGCCCCTGGCTTTAGGGCTTTGAAGTAGTTCTGGGCAAACGCCAGTTTGCCCCTAGTTTAGCACGTTTTTTTTTTTTTTTTTTTTGAGTGGACCGAGGACTTTGGAGAGCCCGCCTACTTATCCCCGAGTGGGCGTCAGGTCCCGAGTAGTTTGGTTCAAGGTATGAAGGAAGACGCCGTTCGGGCGATTTTATTTAAGTGACCGAACCAAATAGGTTGCCTACGTATCCCCTAGCGGGAATCAGGTCAAGCGTAGTTCATCAAGGTAGGAGGCTTTGAAAAGAAAGGTTTCAAGCAAAATACTTCTTGAGGCGATCGAGGTTAATTGGTTGTTTAAATTCAACCCCGTCCAGGTCCATGAGATAAGCCGCTCCTCCGGAAAGGAGAGTCTTAATGATGTATGGCCCGACCCAATTGGGTTTGAACTTTCCTCTGGGGTCATAAACAGGCACTTTCAGTTCTTTGAGGACAAGGTCACCCTCAGCAAGCTTCCTTGGGCGGACCTTTTTGTTGAAAGCACGGGCTATCCTCTTCTGGTACCCCCGGGTATGGTTGATCGCGGCCAGCCTCTTCTCGTCGAGTAACATCAACTCCTCATACCTTCCTTGTACCCATTCTGATTCGGTTACTTCGCACTCTGCCAAGACCCTGAGAGAGGGTATTTCTACCTCAATTGGGAGGACCGCCTCCATTCCGTAGACCAATGAGTACGGCGTAGCACCTGTTGAAGCTCTGACCGAGGTCCGGTACCCCCACAAAGCAAATGGCAGCTTTTCATGCCAGTCCTTATATGTATCCGTCGTTTTCCCCAGGATCGCCTTAACATTCTTGTTTGCCGCCTCTACTGCTCCATTCGTCTGAGGCCTGTACGGGGATGATTGGTGACGAGTGATCTTATACCTTTCCAAAAGTGGGATGACTTCTCCTTGGAAATGACTGCCATGATCGGAGATAAACTCATTTGGGACCCCATACCTACAGATTATGTTTTTCTCGATAAAACTTACCACATCTTTGGCTTTCAAAGTTGTATACGAGGCTGCCTCTACCCACTTTGTAAAATAATCAATCGCCACGATTATGTACCGGTGCCCATTGGAAGCCCTCGGAACTATCTCACCAATGATATCGATCCCCCATACGAAAAACGGCCAAGGGGTGGTCATGCTATAAAGCTGTGACGGCGGGGTGTGCATTAGATTTGCATGAATCTGGCATTTGTGACACCTTCTAACGTATTCACAACAGTCTTTGTCCAAGGTTGTCCAATAGTATCCCTGTCAGATGATCTTCTTCGCTAGCATGTGCCCATTCATGTGGGGCCCACACACTCCCTCATGAATTTCCTCCATCATTCTCTTAGCTTCCCTTCCATATAGGCACTCTAGATTGTACCCGGTGTAGGATTTCTTCCATAACTTACCTGCATAGATCACAAATTGAGCGGCGAACCGCCGAATTGCCTTTCTATCCTTTTCTGAGGCTCCCTCGGGGTATTCTCCTTCTTTAATGAACTTCCACATATCCTCATACCATGGTACTTCCTCTTCGTCTTCCACGGCTGCGACCATTTCAAACGACGGTTGTTTCCTTACTTCTATGGATAGCGGGATCGTGGTAGTTTTGGAGGGGATTTGGATCATCGAGGCCAAGGTAGCCAATGAGTCGGCTAATTGGTTTTCTTCACGAGGGAGGTAGTAAAAAGAAATCATTTGAAATTGCGCTTTCAGACTTTCCATGTAATCATGGTAAGGTCTCAGTTTCTCATGCTTTACTTTCCAATCTCCCCGAACCTGGGATATGATCAAATTGGAATCTCCGAAGACATCAATCCGTCCGACTTTCAAAGCCAAGGCCGCTTCCATCCCAATTATGCAGGCTTCGTACTCCACGGTATTGTTGGTTGAGTTGTATTTGAGTTTGACAGCTAATGGGGTAGGGGTCCCATCAGGTGCTATGAGAATGATTCCGACCCCGTAACCTAATTGGTTGGCTGTTCCAT
The DNA here is from genome assembly GCA_033977485.1 of Hydrangea macrophylla. Taxonomy (NCBI): domain Eukaryota; kingdom Viridiplantae; phylum Streptophyta; class Magnoliopsida; order Cornales; family Hydrangeaceae; genus Hydrangea; species Hydrangea macrophylla. The sequence continues at coordinate 22,988,791 of CM066993.1, forward strand.
CAAAGTACATTTTCCACAACTCCTCCTTCACCTCCATTATTCCCTCATCTGGGAACCTGAATTCTCCTTCGTCCTCGGATTCCACAGCGAGATCGGCTAAAAACTCGGCGACAGCCCTCCCTTTCACGGACTTGGCAGTGACATATTTAATATCGAATTCAGCCAGCATCATGGTCCAACGGGAAATCCTACTGGTCAAGACGGGTTTTTCGAATAGGTATTTTAGTGGGTCCATTCGGGATATCAAGATCACAGGGAATGCTAGCATGTAGTGGCGAAGGCGACGGGTACACCAGACTAAGGCCCAACAGGCTTTTTCCAAGGGCGAGTACTTCAACTCGTATCCGATCATTCTCTTGCTCAAGTAATAAATGGCCTTCTCCACGTGCCCCTCTTCTCCTTCTTGGGCCAACATACATCCCATCGAATCTTCGGATACGGAGAGATAAAGCAACAATGGTTTCCCGGGTGATGGTGGTGATAGGACAGGGGGGTTCTGGAGGTAGGTTTTGATTTTGTCGAAGGCTTTTTGGCAAAGGGCGTCCCATTTGAATTTTTCTCCTTTTCTAAGCAGTTTAAACAATGGATCACAGGTCAAGGTGAGTTTGGAAATGAAGCAACTGATGAACTGTATTCTCCCCAAGAACCCTCTCAGTTCTTTCTCATTTTTTGGTGGGTTCATTTCGGTTAGGGTAATAAGGAACCCTAACAACTTTCCTGTGGTAACTCCGAAGGTACATTTCTGCGGGTTCAGTCTCATCTTAAACTCCCTCAATCTCCCAAAGAATTTTCTCAAAGCCACTAGGTGCCCTCCCCTCTCTTTGGACTTCACGATCATATCGTCCACATACACTTCCACCTCCTTGTGGATCATGTCGTGCAGTAAAGTGGTGGCAGCCCTTTGATAGGTCGCACCTGCATTCTTAAGTCCGAATGGCATAACCCTATAGCAATATGTCCCCCATGGAGTGATGAATGTGGTTTTCTCCCTATCCTCGGGTGCCATGAGGATTTGATTATACCCAGAGAATCCATCCATGAAAGATAGAAGCTCATGTCCCGCAGTGTTATCGACCAACACATCGATGTGGGGTAATGGGAAATCAACTTTAGGGCTTGCCTTGTTTAAATCTCGAAAGTCAACGCAAACCCTAACACGACCATCCTTCTTTGGGACAGGTACAATGTTGGCAATCCATTCTGGATACTCGGTGACCATCAAGAATCCAGCCTTTAGTTGCTTTTCAACCTCTTTTACTTTAAGTGCCCATTCTGGCCTCATTCGCCTCAATTTCTATTTTATGGGTTTCGAATTGGGAAAGAGAGGGATGTGGTGTTGGACTATCTTTGGATCAATACCTGGCATATCATTATAAGACCATGCAAAAACATCTTTGAATTCATTCAATAGATTGATTAGTTCTTTGCTTTCTTCATTGCTAAGTGTTGAGCCGATAAAGACATTTTGAGGATTATCTTCATTTCCTAGATTAATTGTTAGAGTGTCTTCAATGATTTTACATGCAGATTCTTTGTCAATTAACTTTTGCAATTCATTAGGTATTCCATGATCATCACATTCATTAAGCGCATTCGAGTAGGCGGAATCAGTCATACTTTCATTGATTTTGTTAGGAGTGATTACAACAGACATAGCAATAGTAAGACGCCTCATTTGGGCCATTACAGACTCTGGGTGAGGGGGATACTTATCACTAGACTCAAAGACCCACTCCTTGTTGGCTCCTTGCTTGAGCTCCATAGTGACGCAACCTGGTAGTCCTCCGATGTCTGTCTTCTCTCCCTCTTCTAGTTCCAGCTCTTCTTCCAGCGCATCCTCTTCCAGCACATCCTCAACATTCCCTTCCTCGGCCTTGACCTCCAAACCCTTGTTTTCTTCCCCTTTTCCTTCGACTTCTACCCCTTCCTTGCTCAACAGATTCTGCATGACCGGTCCTTCTAGTACACCGATCCAATCGTCGACAGTAACAGGCTTTTCAGGCACTTACAGAAACGGATCCTTGTGTTTGGAGAATTCGTGGGAGAAGAAGATTTCGAACCCCGGCTTTAAGTGCTTGTCCTTCTGGTCCACCCATGGCTCTGGGAAACCACAGAAAGGGAAGTCTTCTTCCTCCTTCACGAAGTATCCATTGAGCGTCTTGAGGTAAGGGTCTAGCGGCGCATCAAAAGCCTTCTTCTTTGCCCTTAGTTCCTTCTTCGTTGGCTGATACCCCAGGCCGTGAGTGTGAGTCTAAGTAGGAATTCTTGGAAACTCAAGCAGGCCCTGAAGGTTCTTTCCCAATCCTAATCCCGGAAAGAAGCCCATCTTCTTCATGATCCCTGCGACCACTGGACTGGCATGCTGATCAAAATAAAGCGGTAGGAACTCTCGCGACTTTCCCTCTTCCAGCATGTTAATGAACTCGAATCCCCCCAGACCTGTCCCCTCTTCTTGCAGCTGTACCTCTAAGACTGGTGCGCTTGATGAAGCTTCAGACGGACGAACCCAGCTATCCCCGAGGATGTCACAGACCCTGCTCTTCCAAACACATTTGACCTTCTGGTGGATTGTCGATGGTATGGCGCCCAAACTGTCTAACCACGACCTTCCAAGTAGCAGGTTGAAGGATGCAGGAATGTCGATGACCTGAAATTCGGCCTCCTTCTCAAGTGGACCGACAGCGAGGTGAAGAAGAATTATGCCCATGACAGTTCTCTGAGTGTTGTCGTACGCTCTCACCCTTTGCTCAGATGGCATGAAAGTTGATTCGTCCAAACCCATGCGCTTGGCAGTTCGAAATGGGCATACGTTTAAGGCTGATCCATTGTCCACCAGACAGGCAGGCACAGTGTTACCCAAGCATTCGACGGTGACATACAAAGGCTTGTTATGCACCGGCCCTCCGGGACGTAGGTCGTCGGACGAGAAGGTAATAACTAGAGCCGGGATCCTACTGATCATCCCCACGAGGTCTTCCGGCGCTGTATCGATAGAGACATCGGATTGGTTCAAAGCGTCCAAGACTGCCTGCTTGTGTTTTTTGGAGGCGATCAGCAGTCCCCAGATAGTGATGTTAGCTTGCGTTTTCCTCATCTACCTTAAAACCCTATCCTCTTCTTCTTCTTCATTCACCTTCCCTTTCCCTTTTTCCAGTTCCCTCCCCGGGTGATCCTCTTCTAGTTCGTGCGGCTTGAAGTGTCTGCCTGACCGGGTCAAGTGACTGACTTCTTCTCTCATCCATAGATTATTGGTTTCCGAATTAACTTTCAAAGTACTCTCTAACACCTCTGTTTCCTTGTCGCTTTCATACCAAAGGTCATCCTCCACCCGGCTCACGTCTTGCTCGTCGCCCTCTTGGATCCACCAATATGACTTTTCCATTTCATTTTCCCTTAGCTGATCCCCCAAAGCACAGATTATTGAGTCCTTAGGCGGCAGGTATGGTTTTCTTGGTGCCCCGGACTTAGTGATTAGCTCAGATGGATCAAAGGTTGCTTATTCTATCTCCAAAAAATAAAGGCCCCGCGGCGGCGGCACAACACGATGGTTTGGCAGAGGATTCTTGGTGACAATGGGGGCTTTGACAGGCGGTTCGAATATCACTTTGTTGTCAATGAGGTCTTGGATTTCATGCCTTAACCTCATGCATCGATCCGTCGAGTGGCCTTTCTGCTGATGAAATTTGCAGAAGAGGTCCCCTTGGAAATTTGGCGGAAGCGGACTTGGCAAAGGTCGTGGTTCCAACTGGCGGAGATGCCCCTTTGCTAAAAGCCTGTCAAGAGCGGTTGACAATGATACTCCCAGATCTGAGAATTTTCTTGGTTGCTTATCCCCTCCTCCTCTTGGCTGGTTTCTGGTGATATCAAATTTTCTTTCTGGCTCGCTAAGTGCATTGACATCGGTGGGGCCAGAGTGACCCCCTGAATGCCCTCCATTTGATCCATAACTGGGCCTCCGATACCGGTTTGGTTGTTCTTCTTTCTTGATCACTCCTTGAATCGCGTCTTCTATCCTGGTTCCCACATCGAACACCTCGGCAAAAGTGTTGATTGACTGAAACCTCATCTTCTCTTGATAGACTGGCTGCAGGTTTTTCATTAACATTTGGATTTGGTCTTTTTCTGATGGCCTCTGTACCATTTTTGCTGCTTTCCCTCTCCATCGGCTCAGATACTCAGCAAACAATTCTTTGTTCCCTTGCCTGGTTGTTTCTAGATCTCGAACAGTGACGTCCAGGTCTTGATTGTACTCATACTGGGCCACAAACGATTTCACGACTTCTTCCCAAACTCTGGTTTTGCTTGGCTCAAGTATAAGGTACCACGATAGAGCAGCTCCTGTTAAGGTTTCTGAAATAGAATGGCCATCATGGTAGTGCTTAGACCGCTAGGCTGAAAAGCTCCTATGCACATCCGGATATGACTGCGAGGATTCCCGGTGCCATCAAACTTATCAAAAACTGGCATTTTGAACCCGGCAAGCAGTGTTTCGCGTACTCCGTCATACAACCCTTCCAGTTCCATTAGGTAGGTATCCACTCCCTGAGCCTTGCGCATTACCCTTTCCAACTTTTCTATCTTTTCAGTCAGCAGCTTCTCCTTCTCATCTTTTTCTCTGTCCCTGTTGGCCCTTAGTGCGTCATTCCATTGTGCTTCCTGATCGTCGAACCAATCCCCGTCCCCTCCTCCCAAAGGCGGGTCCATAACAGGTGGATTCATTTGTGGTGGCGGCGATTCAGCTCTTCTATCATTCCCATCATGCGGTTCATGTTCTCGGCCTGTCTTCTCATCTGTTCCGCTTGCTGTTCGACTAATACCCTTAAACCGGACATTTCTTCGTTGTTTCTCTCTTCGGCCATGTCAACACGTCCTCTCCTTACTAGCCTTACTGTGGGGTCCCTAAACCACGCTTGATTTGCTATTTTCGCTCCTACAGTAAATTTTAAAATTTTTTAGAAGACCTTTTACCTTTATTTTTACAAAAACTTTTTTTTGTATATCATGCGGATGCAATGCATGTGTGCGTGTGTGCCTACTCTATATGCCAAAAAGAAGAAAAATCCTAATCCTAACACATAAGCACATAATCACATAAGATCTTCGCTCATGTCAAGTGCGCCAATTTCTCCTCTCATTGTGATCCTTACTACCCTCTCAGAGGTGAGATTTTTCAAAAATGATTCTCAAAGATTTTTAATCTTTTATTTTGGGTTTCTTTTAAAATTCATTTGGAGATTTTTTTTGAATTTATTTCTTTGCGAAATTGATCAAGTGAAAATATACCTTAACAAAGGAAATTTTGATTCGAAAGGAGAAGAAAGATTTTTTTGTATTTTCTTTGAAAGAGTGAATGAATAATAAAAACTTTGGAAAGAGAAATTCTTTAGGTAGGAGGATCACATGACCGGATTATCACCGTACTTTTCATGAATTCGGATGCATACAAGGTCAATGATGCTTAACTAAACATGATATAAGAAGTATAATCTTATAATCAAGGTTCGGCATGTTCTCCAAATGTCATGTAACACGAGGAGAAATTGCTAAAAGGTGATTAAAGGATTATTCATCTTTCATCAAGCAAGTATCATCATTATCTCAAGTAATCCCTCCCGGGCATACAAAACTTCCTAGCACATAACCCTAATCAAGAATTGATTTCCTAAGATTGAAATGTTCTATAGAAACTACTATGCAAAGGCTGGGTTTTGGTCAAATAAGGGACCCTTGACACACACCCAATAGGATGCTTCATATACCAAATCATGGTACGAGATCAAGGGTGATCACACAGTCCCATGATGACTTGACCGACCGGGTTGCCCCGAGCCTCCAAGGTCATAGTCCCGTGCAATCGACTGGCTGGACATGCAAGTGAAATGCAACAGGCACACAAAGATTAATTAATTTGATTAAAAGGACATTTTTCAAGTCTAATCCTCAAGTGAACCCAAAATCAGAAAATTCTGGTCTGCGAAACCAGAGATTCTGGGTTCGATCCCCAGCAGAGTCGCCAGATTGTGGATATCGCATTTTTCTTACCCACAGCTTTTCTTATTTAAAATCTTTTTTTCAAATTTCAAATTCAAAACAAAAGAGTCGCCACTTAATTTTAAAGGAAAAATTAAGAAACCATTTCAAAAGGAAACTGGTCTTTTGCGAAACCAAAGATTAACCGGGTCCGGGGATTATGGAATGAGAGAGGAAGGAGCCCGTCAGACTAAAACACCCTCTCTCATCCTATCTTGTGATAGGCCTCTACTCAACATCCTTTTAATCAAATTTATTAATCTAAGCATGCCCTCAACTAATACATATATACATATACATCACAAAAACATGTCCAAAGGGTGCAAAATTGCTAATGACAAAATATCATTCATAAACCACATATTTCAAGTAGCAAGCAATATGACATGCAATAAGGAACAAGAGAGCTTACCCGGGATCCAGCAGCGATATTAAACGTGCAATGCATACAAACAAAAGAAAATCCTAATAAAGCCTCTAGTCACATATACATATAAGGCAAGCTCCTAATTCTAAGGTGTCACGCATGAGATTGAAAAATCAATAAAATCAAGAAATGAAATAAACTAAAAGGGAGATGAAAAGTTGTACCTCAAGTGCGCTATAAAACAAAGGTCAGTACACATGCCTTAGACAAGATATAATATCAAAGGGTAATTAATCCTAAAGCAAGTTCAATTAGATTCAACTAAGACAAGAGATAAAGTCCTACTTATGAATATTATCATGTATCAATGAATGCACGAATATGAACAAGCATGAGGTATGAATTTATTCACTAATTTGGATCCCTAAGCCTCTGGGTTTAATCTAGATTATCATTATTCAAAACATGGTTTGAGTCCTAAGACATTAAGAGACCATTTGAGTTGAAATAAATAAGATTAGACAAAAATAGTAGCAGTTTTTTATGAATTGCAGAGAGCAGACCAGATGTTCAAAAATAGAAATAAAATAATTCCAATAGTTAGATCTTAATGCTATTTGGATATGTTATGCCTCTGTGAGTCGAGTTTCTAACCCAGAAAGAAAATCAAGGTTTGAACGGTTAGATCTCCGGGAATGTGAAAAACACTAAGCATCACTCAGCATTTTACAACTCTCTGTCCAGAGATCTTGTATGATTTTTTAAAAATAGCAAACAAATCCGAATTACTTCATTCATTTTAGGGAACCTTCATAACACATTAAGGTTCTTATAAAAAATTATTAGAGGTCATGAAAACTTGGTTAGAGCTCTGATCTATCAACTTTAAAACCGGTTTGCTGTTCTGAAACTATTCTGAAATTCTGGACAGATTGTGGTTGTCTCACAAAACCCATGATCAAACCTTTCTAAACATAAAACCACCTCAAAACAAAACTTACAGTGGTAAAACGATGTGTTATTAACACTTTCCCGTTGGTTTCACTTGATTCCAACGGTTAGATTTCGAACTAAAAATCTTTGAACGAAAACAGTTTGTGAATCCACTATTTTCATTTTGCTATTTCAACTTTGTTGGTTAACCTCAACTATTGAAAACATGAAGTTGAGATTAAACCAAACTACTTTTCTTACCATTTGATGGTCCTTGAAGACTAAAAATTACTTTATGCTTATGGATTTTGATGAAGTATGAAATGAACTTCTCAAAATTCCAAACAATGAACTCAAACTTTATAGACCAAAGCTTGAATTCAACTTTTTATTCCTACCATTTGATGGTCATGGGAGACAAAGACATGACTAATGCTCCTAAGTTTCAAGAAGAATAAGGGAATGACTTCATTAAATACCAAGTTTAGAGGATCCAAGTCATAGGCATGGACTTGGATCCAACTATATAAAACAAAGTGATGATCAAATTTTGACTCTCATGTAGAGTATGAGCTTTACATGAGGTTCAAAGGATCATACTCAAGAGATCAAGAGAGATATTGAAGATCTCCAAGACTCTCAAGAGAAGAACATATACAAGAAATTGAAGGGAGAATTAGAAATAGAAACTCCTAAGCTTTCTTGACAAACAAAAATAACAAGAGATTTTAGTCCAAAAAGAAAAAGAGTAAACAAACAATCTATGGCATAGGGATCACCTCCAAATTATCCTCAAAGTATTCTTTGAAGATCTTCTAAACTCTTCTTCTTAATTCTCTAAACTCTCTTCTCTTTTCTCTCCAAAAAATGTTGATGTAGTGGTCTCCCTCTTGTGTTATCTCTCCTTCTCTCTTATAGGCAAAATTATCAGGTATTTTTGGTGAATTTTGGAGCAAAAAACAGGTATAATTCTCTTATTTGGTGGTACAATGTGTACTTTCTGAAATTAGGCAGACTGCTGCCCAGCGCGGCAGTCCATAAACTGTCGCGGCAGTCCGTGGATGCCGCCGCGGCATTCATCAAATGCCACGGCAATTAATGGATTGCCGCATTTTTGTCAGTCTTACTTTATCAGTTTTTTGTTCTTATTTGCATACACATACGTATTGCTCTGCAAAATACAGACTTTAAAAGTGAACGGCAGTCAGAAATTGCTGGCGGCACTTGGTGAATGCCGGCCCGGCACTCTATGACTGCCGTGCGGCATTCAGTGAGTGCCGCGGTAGTCCGCCGTGTGCCGTTTTTAGCTAAGGTTCCCTCTTTTAGATTTTTCTTTTTTCAAAGCAAATGATACTTGAGGATATTTTCCGAAAATTGTGTTTTACACCTGAATTCTCTTAAATACCTGGTATTCTCTTTTCTGTGAAATTTTACCGCGTTTTAGAGAACTTTCTGAAGAGCTTGGAATACTTCGAATCTTCCGGTCCTTGTTATCATCGGATACGGAGGCGACACTCTCCTAAATTCGATGGTTGGTCAAAATTGGGGTGTCTACAGTTTGCCCCTCTTTGACAGAGCTTGTGGGGCAACGCGTTCCATAAGTGAATGTCAAAGCCTGTGTGAAGACAAGCCTTTGACCAGACTGCCAAATTTAGGTAAAAACAAAATGCGTTGCAAAAATCGGCTGTACGAACGGTTCATGCTGGTCATGCTCGATGGCGAGTTGCCTACGTATCCCATCGGGAATCAGACCAAAGCGTAGTTCAAACACGGGGGCCGAACACACACAAACGCAAGTAGTCACACGGATGAATGCACCTATGCAATCATGATGCAAATGCCATGCCAAGATTCTTTCTTAATTGAACCGGTTGTACAAATGTCATGCTCATCATGTCTCCCTTACGCATTTTGTGTGACGTGTTAGTTAGGGAAGATCACCTAATTCAGTGACCGATGCGAAGATCTCTTACAGGGGTCATGATTTTTTGATTTGATCTCGGGGGGAATATAAGTCTGTTATATTCCAAAAAATTGGGGTTAACGCAAGTCTTTTGCGAGAACCGAGAATATGAGTCTGTTATATTCCCAAAAACAGGGGTTAACTCAAATCTGTTGCGAGAACCGAGAATATAAGTCTGTTATATTCCCAAAACGGGGGTTAACGCAAATCTGTTGCGAGAACCGAGAATATAAGTCTGTTATATTCCCAAAACAGGGGTTAACGCAAATCTGTTGCAAGAACCGAGAATATAAGTCTGTTATATTCCCAAAACTGGGGTTAACGCAAATCTGTTGCGAGAATCGAGAATATAAGTCTGTTATATTCCCAAAATGGGGGTTAATGCAAATCTGTTGCGAGAACCGAGAATATAAGTCTGTTATATTCCCAAAATGGGGGTTAACACAAATCTGTTGCGAGAACCGAGAATATAAGTCTGTTATATTCCCAAAACGGGGGTTAACGCAAATCTGTTACGAGAACCGAGAATATAAGTCTGTTATATTCCCAAAACGGGGGTTAACGCAAATCTTTTGTGAGAACCGAGAATATAAGTCTGTTATATTCCCAAAAACGGGGGTTAACGCAAATCTGTTCCGAGAACCGAGAATATAAGTCTGTTATATTCCCAAAAATGGGGGTTAACGCAAATCTGTTGCGAGAACCGAGAATATAAGTCTGTTATATTCCAAAACTGGGGTTAACGCAAATCTGTTGCGAGAACCGAGAATATAAGTCTGTTATATTCCCAAAAACGGGGGTTAACGCAAATCTGTTGCGAGAACCGAGAATATAAGTCTGTTATATTCCCCAAAACGGGGGTTAACGCAAATCTGTTGTGAGAACCGAGAATATCAGTCTGTTATATTCCAATGTCTTTTTAATTTTCAAAAATCAGGGCCCACGGGCTCACATATTTTCACTTTTCAAAAATTGGGAGCCCACGGGCTCAAATATACTCTTATAATTCGAAATTTGTAGTCAATGTGTACCTAAAAATGACCCCGAGGGCAAAACAGGTAATGAGGGCAAATTTTGGGGGCCTCAAATTCAATTTTCGGGACTTGATTTGAAATTTTGGGGGGAAATGAAGCATCTTTGGACCGACTTAATCGCGGCACACGCGATTTTCTGCGGCAGTCCTTGACTGCCGTGCGGCACTCACGGAGTGCCGTTGCGGCACTCGGCGAGTGCCGCTCGGCAGTTGACTGACTGCCGCGCACGAAAAAACGAGTGCCGCGTTTGAGCGGCAGTGGCTTAAACCGCCGGGTTCATTACATTTCTCTCATTCTCTCAACCTCCTTTCTCTCGAAATCTCTCTGGAGAAAAATTTTCCCTTTTTCTTTTCTTGCTTGGATTGATCTGCCAGAGTTTACAGGTTAGTTCTGCTCGATCAAAACTTGATTAATCTCTTTTATTTCATAGTTTTTTGGAATTTTTCATGAATTTAACGCGCGGATCTCTCTCTTCCTCTGACAGATTATGGCGAGCGGGTCAGGGAGGATGAAGAAGGCCAGATACACGGCCACTCATCATCCGGACGCCACACTCTTGCTACGGGATCCGGATGAGCATTTGTCGGCCCGCGTGTTTAAGCGCGAGGTAAACGCTTCTCTTGCTTTTTCGATTCTTTTCTTTTTTGAAATTCATGAATACTATGTAATATAATTTCTCATGCCTCTTTATGCTCATTGATCTTCTGAGTGTTCCAATCATATCTGTGATTGCTCGCTTATTTAATTTGGTCATCCCTTGACCTTATCTTGTTAATATTATTATTAAAGTTCATGAACACAAACCTGCTTTATTCGAAATTTCACCTTTCCTCATAAATACAATCATTGTGGTTACGAACTCCTGGGTGTTTCACCTGTATCTGTGCATATTTAATTTTCACTATCTTTTCTTCCTCAAAGGATTTCTGGGCGCGACTTATGTTAGTCAAGATCTTGCACATGCCCCTAATGCATAGCGACAATTTCTTTTTCGGGCGCCATTGCTGCTTTTTAATTTTAATTTTCGGCTTAAACATCTCTTGAATCCGAAATTCTTTTGAAACTGAATTTCTTTTGAAACTCCACGGAAGTGAACCATCTCTTCTTTTCCTTGTCTAAAAATCTCTTCAGTACTGTAAATGCTTTCACCTCTCACTTTTTTATTATTGTGTGAACGGCTGCTGAACTTAGTTTGAATGCAAACGAGTAGCATGCTTGTGAATTTTCCTGCGAGTATTTCCAAATTCTTCCTTTTTCTCTCTTAGTATTCATCCTTATGTTGCTTTTATCACCTGTTTATTTTTCTTGCTTTTTTCTTTCTTTATCCATTTACTGACATCAAATCTTGTGATTCTTTCTTGCAGTTGCAGCCCAAGGTGCTGAAGGGGCACGACAGTCTCGCCCACGGTTATGAGTGGTACACGGAGCTGGGTGGGACGGTGAGGGCCCTGGTAGATGCGGCTGGGTTTGGAGACTTCGTCAAACGAGTATCTTCGCATGATGTCTCCTCAGACACGTGACGTTGACGCCCTCGTCATGCCCCAGGGGCTGAAGTGGGCGAAGGACAGAGTCGGGCGCAAGACCAGGGCCTACGATTTTGTTTCGTTTAGGAATTTCCTGACGAACCTGAGGGAGGAGCATGTGCATTGGCAGCCGTGGCTTAGGGTGCTGCCCGAGGCTAGTGCGGGGATTCGAGAGTCGACCGGGTATGACCCGACGAGACGACTCCTTGATGGTGGGTCAGAGGGCAAGGCATGGTATCTAGGATAGAGAGTGACCGGGCAGTCACTGGCGGCCCCTGATTTTTTCGTGCCGTTCCCTCCTCCTGACTCCATGAGGGCCACGGATACACTCCAGGGCAGCAAGTTCACGGCTGCTCGAGCCGGCTTCGGTATCCACGGCTTTTTGGACGACCCGTCAGGATACGCGGCTTTCCGTGCCACCAAGCTGATGCCGAACTTCCCTCTGATGGAAGTGACTCGGGTGAGTAAATGATTCCTTCAACCTTTCTATGAATTATCTTTCATTCTTTATCCATGTTCTATTACTTTTGTTTGCAGCCTGTTCCTGCCGCGGTTCGACCTCCTGCCTTGCCCGAGTGGGACTGGACCATGTCGACCGTCTCATTCGGTGAGCCCCACGTGACGACGATCCCCCGGCTATCACGGGGCGCCCCTACTATTCCTATCCATTATGACGTCGTCCCGCGTGCCTACGCGGAGGAGGGTTTGGCGTATGCCACAGCGTGCGACAGTGGGTCCTTGGGCGAGAGTGGATGGTAAGGGACTTCTTCCCGCCTTTCATTTTGGCTTTGATTGCTTCTTCTTTTACTAGCCTTTATTCTTGGTTCTCGTTCTTTTCAGGCTGAGGGGGCTCGGGCGATTGTTGCGACCCAGTTGAGAGCCCAGGTATGATCTTTGCACCCTTTTATTCTCGGTATTCTATCCGTCATTTCACCATTTCCTAAACTCATTTTTCTCATTTCAGGCGGAGGAGATCAGAGTCCTGTCTCAGCAGGTGGGTCAGCTCCAGCAGCGGCTTCGGCAGTTTGGCATCCCTCTCAGCGATGCCCCCAGAGGTAGTGGTGCTGGGCGTGGCGGAGGCGGCGGCGAGGGCACTAGCAGTGGCAGAGGCCGAGGCAGGACGTGGAGAGAGTGGTGGAGGCAGCGGGACCGAGTCAGAGGAGGAGTCTCTTAGGCGCACGACTCATCAGACTCGCGGCCGGGGTCGGGGTCGGGGTCGGAGCTGATCCTGCTTTTATCATTTTTTGTTTTTTTTTGTTTTTGTTTTTGTTTTTTTTTTAGAGGATTTATACTTTACTTTGGTGGATGACTGTATATATACACATATGCTTTATTTTGATGGCTGCTCCCTGATAGTTGGTAGGATAGGCATTCCTAATACTTTTATTATTACATTATTGCTTTTCACCGTATGTGTGACCATAGCTTGGTCCAATTCTTGTTGTATGTGGGATTATGGCTTGATCCCATCTTTATTTTTATCTTTGAATGCTCTTGTTTCTCTTATCTTTTGGAATGTACAAATAAATGATATGAATGAATGAATGTATTTGTACGTGCTGCATGATGCACATGTTTTATTGCTTTTCTGTTTGCAGGTGGGCTGATCGTGTTACAAACAGATCCTGGCCAATGAAAAATTCAGAACGGCACTCGGTTAGGCCTCCGCGGCACTCAGTGAGAGCCGCGACGGCAGTCAGTAAGTGCCGCAGCGGCGTTCACTGACCGCCGCGCGGTACTTCACCGAGTGCCGCCGCACTTTATCGAGTGCCGCGGGTAGGTAGACAGGCTTATTCTTCTATTTATATCCCTTCTTTCTCAAAGTTCCGCAAAACAATTCTCATTTCTTCTCATTTCCTCTCCAAATGGCCCCCATTAGTTCTCAAATCCTCTTCCCATGGATGGATACTCTCTCTGGCATTGACAAGCTCAATTTTGAGTGCTTCAGACTAAACGATCTCTTCTCTTTCCAACAGATGAATCTAAATGAGGGTCTACTTCGCGCCGCCGTCCAATGTTGGGATCCTGTTCTCAATGTCTTTCGTTTCGGCTCTCAGGAGATTTGCCCCTTATTTGAGGAGTTTAGCGCTATTCTCCACACGGATCCTTCTGCTGAATTGATGGTTCCTCAGATTCAGGCCGGGTATGTTCGGGACTTAGCCACCCTTCTCCACATGTCTCGGAATGCGGCGGGCTCTTTTGTTCATGACAGGCAAATCGACTTTGAGCGCCTTTCTTCTGTTTATGCTCCCATAGGGGACCCTTACAATGGTGAGTATCAGATCATTCGACGTAGTGCCTTGTCGTTTGCTATGCTCTCTTACTTTCTCTTTCGATCATCTTCGGACACTCTCATACCCATCGCCAGCGGTTTGCGGGAGATGAAAAGTGTTGTTATTCTAGTCCTTGTTGAAACTCTGATTGGATTGGGCCATGCTCATGCTACTTGGGTCATGTTATCCGCTGGGGCACCTTTTGTCTTGCAAATTTGGCTCATGGAGCATATGGACCTCTTCATACATGCTTCCCATCTCCGTGGGTCACTTCCTTATGATCGCATGGAGATTCACAGCTTGTTTCAGTCTGCCGACGCGTGGCTTGGTTGGCTTCAGGGCCTCTCTTCTAGTGACATCTGTTGGGTTTGTCCGTCGTGGATCTGTCGCTCTGTTGCTGTACGCCTCCCTGGGCGACCTGGCATCTGGCTGCCGGGTTTGCATGCTACGACTTTCTACATTCCTGACCGAGTTGTCCGTCAGTTTGGACTTGTGCAAGATGCTACCGAATCTGTGACTGCTGATTTTACCAGGGGGTCCCCTTTGCGTCATTCTATTGTGAAGGCTTTCATGGAGGCTTGGCCCAGCAGAATGGCTGCTCCTTTCCCGAGGGTTCCTGCTCTGACTGCGACTACTACCGAATATCTCCTATAGATCAAAGCCTTGGTTGCGAGGCGAGCTTGACGGACACATGCATAATAAAGTAGACAAAAACAGGGAAAAGCTTGCTATTTTACAAAACTTTCTGACAGACCCTGTCTACTCTTTGTTTACGCTTTTGAATGTGATTTTCCTTATTTTTCTCTTCAAAAAGTGGTGTTATCTTTTAGGAAAGTTCTAACATGTTCAATCAAAGTGTTCCTCCCCTTCAATTAATCTTTTATGAAGAATTCTCCTTTCAAATGTCTTTTCTCGGCTCTTTACCTTGCTTTGAATTTGCTTTAGGCTTTATTCTTTCTATACCATGAACTCTCATTTGTTTCTTTATAGTATGTATCTTGATAGCCAGGAGATCCAAAGACGGGTTTCAGACAGATATCTGGGTTCTTCGGCTAGCAAACGAAGTTTGCCCCTGGCTTTAGGGCTTTGAAGTAGTTATGGGCAAACGCCAGTTTGCCCCTAGTTTAGCACGTTTTTTTTTTGAGTGGACCGAGGACTTTGGAGAGCCCGCTTACTTATCCCCGAGTGGGCGTCAGGTCCCGAGTAGTTTGGTTCAAGGTATGAAGGAAGACGCCGTTCGGGCGGTTTTATTTAAGTGACCGAACCAAATAGGTTGCCTACGTATCCCCTAGCGGGAATCAGGTCAAGCGTAGTTCATCAAGGTAGGAGGCTTTGAAAAGAAAGGTTTCAAGCAAAATACTTCTTGAGGCGATCGAGGTTAATTGGTTGTTTAAATTCAACCCCGTCCAGGTCCATGAGATAAGCCGCTCCTCCGGAAAGGAGAGTCTTAATGATGTATGGCCCGACCCAGTTGGGTTTGAATTTTCCTCTGGGGTCATAAACAGGCACTTTCAGTTCTTTGAGGACAAGGTCACCCTCAGCAAGCTTCCTTGGACGGACCTTTTTGTTGAAAGCACGGGCTATCCTCTTCTGGTACCCCCGGGTATGGTTGATCGCGGCCAGCCTCTTCTCGTCGAGTAACATCAACTCCTCATACCTTCTTTGTACCCATTCTGATTCGGTTACTTCGCACTCTGCCAAGACCCTGAGAGAGGGTATTTTTACCTCAATTGGGAGGACCGCCTCCATTCCGTAGACCAATGAGTACGGCGTAGCACCTGTTGAAGCTCTGACCGAGGTCCGGTACCCCCACAAAGCAAATGGCAGCTTTTCATGCCAGTCCTTATATGTATCCGTCGTTTTCCCCAAGATCGCCTTAACATTCTTGTTTGCCGCCTCTACTGCTCCATTCGTCTGAGGCCTGTACGGGGATGATTGGTGACGAGTGATCTTATACCTTTCCAAAAGCGGGATGACTTCTCCTTGGAAATGACTGCCATGATCGGAGATAAACTCATTTGGGACCCCATACCTGCAGATTATGTTTTTCTCGATGAAACTTACCACATCTTTGGCTTTCAAAGTTGCATACGAGGCTACCTCTACCCACTTTGTAAAATAATCAATCGCCACGATTATGTACCGGTGCCCATTGGAAGCCCTTGGAACTATCTCACCAATGATATCGATCCCCCATACGGAAAACGGCCAAGGGGTGGTCATGCTATAAAGCTGTGACGGCGGGGTGTGCATTAGATTTGCATGAATCTGGCATTTGTGACACCTTCTAACGTATTCACAACAGTCTTTGTCCAAGGTTGTCCAATAGTATCCCTGTCGGATGATCTTCTTCGCTAGCATGTGCCCATTCATGTGGGGCCCACACACTCCCTCATGAATTTCCTCCATCATTCTCTTAGCTTCCCTTCCATATAGGCACTCTAGATTATACCCGGTGTAGGATTTCTTCCATAACTTACCTGCATAGATCACAAATTGAGCGGCAAACCGCCGAATTGCCTTTCTATCCTTTTCTGAGGCTCCCTCGGGGTATTCTCCTTCTTTAATGAACTTCCACACATCCTCATACCATGGTACTTCCTCTTCGTCTTCCACGGCTACGACCATTTCAAACGACGGTTGTTTCCTTACTTCTATGGATAGCGGGATCGTGGTAGTTTTGGAGGGGATTTGGATCATCGAGGCCAAGGTAGCCAATGAGTCGGCTAATTGGTTTTCTTCACGAGGGAGGTAGTAAAAAGAAATCTTTTGAAATTGCGCTTTCAGACTTTCCAGGTAATCATGGTAAGGTCTCAGTTTCTCATGCTTTACTTTCCAATCTCCCCGGACCTGGGATATGATCAAATTGGAATCTCCGAAGACATCAATCCGTCCGACTTTCAAAGACAAGGCCGCTTCTATCCCAATTATGCAGGCTTCATACTCCGCGGTATTGTTGGTTGAGTTGTATTTGAGTTTGACAGCTAATGGGGTAGGGGTCCCATCGGGTGCTATGAGAATGATTCCGACCCCGTAACCTAATTGGTTGGCTGCTCCATCAAAGTACATTTTCCACAACTCCTCCTTCACCTCCATTATTCCCTCATCTGGGAACCTGAATTCTCCTTCGTCCTCGGATTCCACAGCGAGATCGGCTAAAAACTCGGCGACAGCCCTCCCTTTCACGGACTTGGCAGTGACATATTTAATATCGAATTCAGCCAGCATCATGGTCCAACGGGAAATCCTACTTGTCAAGACGGGTTTTTCGAATAGGTATTTTAGTGGGTCCATTCGGGATATCAAGATCACAGGGAATGCTAGCATGTAGTGGCGAAGGCGACGGGTACACCAGACTAAGGCCCAACATGCTTTTTCCAAGGGCGAGTACTTCAACTCGTATCCGATCATTCTCTTGCTCAAGTAATAAATGGCCTTCTCCACGTGCCCCTCTTCTCCTTCTTGGGCCAACATACATCCCATCGAATCTTCGGATACGGAGAGATAAAGCAACAATGGTTTCCCGGGTGATGGTGGTGATAGGACAGGGGGGTTCTGGAGGTAGGTTTTGATTTTGTCGAAGGCTTTTTGGCAAAGGGCGTCCTATTTGAATTTTTCTCCTTTTCTAAGCAGTTTAAACAATGGATCACAGGTCAAGGTGAGTTTGGAAATGAAGCGGCTGATGAACTGTATTCTCCCCAAGAACCCTCTCAGTTCTTTCTCATTTTTTGGTGGGTTCATTTCGGTTATGGCTTTTATCTTGGCTGGGTCTACTTCGATCCCCCTTTGGGTAATAAGGAACCCTAACAACTTTCCTGTGGTAACTCTGAAGGTACATTTCTGCGGGTTCAGTCTCATCTTAAACTCCCTCAATCTCCCAAAGAATTTTCTCAAAGCCACTAGGTGCCCTCCCCTCTCTTTGGACTTCACGATCATATCGTCCACATACACTTCCACCTCCTTGTGGATCATGTCGTGCAGTAAAGTGGTGGCAGCCCTTTGATAGGTCGCACCTGCATTCTTAAGTCCGAATGGCATAACCCTATAGCAATATGTCCCCCATGGAGTGATGAATGTGGTTTTCTCCCTATCCTCGGGTGCCATGAGGATTTAATTATACCCAGAGAATCCATCCATGAAAGATAGAAGCTCATGTCCCGCAGTGTTATCGACCAACACATCGATGTGGGGTAATGGGAAATCGACTTTAGGGCTTGCCTTGTTTAAATCTCGAAAGTCAACACAAACCCTAACACGACCATCCTTCTTTGGGACAGGTACAATGTTGGCAATCCATTCTGGATACTCGGTGACCATCAAGAATCCAGCCTTTAGTTGCTTTTCAACCTCCTCTTTTACTTTAAGTGCCCATTCTGGCCTCATTCGCCTCAATTTCTGTTTTATGGGTTTCGAATTGGGAAAGAGAGGGATGTGGTGTTGGACTATCTTTGGATCAATACCTGGCATATCATTATAAGACCATGCAAAAACATCTTTGAATTCATTCAATAGATTGATTAGTTCTTTGCTTTCTTCATTGCTAAGTGTTGAGCCGATAAAGACATTTTGAGGATTATCTTCATTTCCTAGATTAATCGTTAGAGTGACTTCAATGATTTTACATGCAGATTCTTTGCCAATTAACTTTTGCAATTCATTAGGTATTCCATGATCATCACATTCATCACATTCATTAAGCGCATTCGAGTAGGCAGAATCAGTCATACTTTCATTGATTTTGTTAGGAGTGATTACAACAGACATAGCAATAGTAAGACGCCTCATTTGGGCCATTACAGACTCTGGGTGAGGGGGATACTTATCACTAGACTCAAAGACCCACTCCTTGTTGGCTCCTTGCTTGAGCTCCATAGTGACGCAACCTGGTAGTCCTCCGGTGTCTGTCCTCTCTCCCTCTTCTTCCAGCGCATCCTCTTCCAGCACATCCTCAACATTCCCTTCCTCGGCCTTGACCTCCAAACCCTTGTTTTCTTCCCCTTTTCCTTCGACTTCTACCCCTTCCTTGCTCAACAGATTCTGCATGACCGGTCCTTCTAGTACACTGATCCAATCGTCGACAGTAACAGGCTTTTCAGGCACTTGTAGAAACGGATCCTTGTGTTTGGAGAATTCGTGGGAGAAGAAGATTTCGAACCCCGGCTTTAAGCGCTTGTCCTTCTGGTCCACCCATGGCTCTGGGAAACCACAGAAAGGGAAGTCTTCTCCCTCCTTCACGAAGTATCCATTGAGCGTCTTGAGGTAAGGGTCTAGCGGCGCATCGAAAGCCTTCTTCTTTGCCCTTAGTTCCTTCTTCGTTGGCTGATACCCCAGGCCGTGAGTGTGAGTCTGAGTAGGAATTGTTGGAAACTCAGGCAGGCCCTGAAGGTTCTTTCCCAATCCTAATCCCGGAAAGAAGCCCATCTTCTTCATGATCCCTGCGACCACTGGACTGGCATGCTGATCAAAATAAAACGGTAGGAACTCTCGCGGCTTTCCCTCTTCCAGCATGTTAATGAACTCGAATCCCCCCAGACCTGTCCCCTCTTCTTGTAGCTGTACCTCTAAGACTGGTGCGCTTGATGAAGCTTCAGACGGACGAACCCAGCTATCCCCGAGGATGTCACAGACCCTGCTCTTCCAAACATATTTGACCTTCTGGTGGATTGTTGATGGTATGGCGCCCAAACTGTCTAACCACGGCCTTCCAAGTAGCAGGTTGAAGGATGCAGGAATGTCGATGACCTGAAATTCGGCCTCCTTCTCAAGTGGACCGACAACGAGGTGAAGGAGAATTATGCCCATGACAGTTCTCTGAGTGTTTCGTACGCTCTCACCCTTTGCTCAGATGGCATGAAAGTTGATTCGTCCAAACCCATGCGCTTGGCAGTTCGGAATGGGCATACGTTTAAGGCTGATTCATTGTCCACCAGACAGGCAGGCACAGTGTTACCCAAGCATTCGACGGTGACATATAAAGGCTTGTTATGCACGGGCCCTCCGGGACGTAGGTCGTCGGATGAGAAGGTAATAGCTAGAGCCGGGATCCTACTGATCATCCCCACGAGGTCTTCCGGCGCTGTATCGATAGAGACGTCGGATTGGTTCAAAGCGTCCAAGACTGCCTGCCTGTGTTTTTTGGAGGCGATTAGCAGTCCCCAGATAGTGATGTTAGCTTGCGTTTTCCTCATCTGCCTTAAAATCCTATCCTCTTCTTCTTCTTCATTCACCTTCCCTTTCCCTTTTTCCAGTTCCCTCCCCGGGTGATCCTCTTCTAGTTCGTGCGGCTTGAAGTGTCTGCCTGACCGGGTCAAGTGACTGACTTCTTCTCTCATCCATAGATTATTGGTTTCCGAATTAACTTTCAAAGTACTCTCTAACACCTCTGTTTCCTTGTCGCTTTCGTACCAAAGGTCATCCTCCACCCGGCTCACGTCTTGCTCGTCGCCGTCTTGGATCCACCAATCTAACTTTTCCATTTCATTTTCCCTTAGCTGATCCCCCAAAGCACAGATTGTTGAGTCCTTAGGCAGCAGGTATGGTTTTCTTGGTGCCCCGGACTTAGTGATTAGCTCAGATGGATCAAAGGTTGCTTCTTCTATCTCCAAAAAATAAAGGCCCCGCGGCGGCGGTACAGCACGATGGTTTGGCAGAGGATTCTTGGTGACATTGGGGGCTTTGACAGGCGGTTCGGATATCACTTTGTTGTCAATGAGGTCTTGGATTTCATGCCTTAACCTCATGCATCGATCCGTCGAGTGGCCTTTCTGCTGATGAAATTTGCAGAAGAGGTCCCCTTGGAAATTTGGCGGAAGCAGACTTGGCAAAGATCGTGGTTCCAACTGACGGAGATGCCCCTTTGCTAACAGCCTGTCAAGAGCGGTTGACAATGATACTCCCAGATCTGAGAATTTTCTTTGTTGCTTATCCCCTCCTCCTCTTGGCTGGTTTCTGGTGATATCAAATTTTCTTTCTGGCTCGCTAAGTGCATTGACATCGGTGGGGCCAGAGTGACCCCCTGAATGCCCTCCATTTGATCCATAACTGGGCCTCCGACACCGGTTTGGTTGTTCTTCTTTCTTGATCACTCCTTCTTGAATCGCGTCTTCTATCCTGGTTCCCACATCGAACACCTCGGTAAAAGTGTTGATTGACTGAAACCTCATCTTCTCTTGATAGACTGGCTGCAGGTTTTTCATTAACATTCGGATTTGGTCTTTTTCTGATGGCCTCTGTACCATTTTTGCGGCTTTCCCTCTCCATCGGCTCAGATACTCAGCAAACGATTCTTTGTTCCCTTGCCTGGTTGTTTCTAGATCTCGAACAGTGACGTCCAGGTCTTGATTGTACTCATACTGGGCCACAAACAATTTCACGACTTCTTCCCAAACTCTGGTTTTGCTTGGCTCAAGTGTAAGGTACCACGATAGAGCAGCTCCTGTTAAGGTTTGCTGAAATAGAACGGCCATCATGGTAGTGCTTAGACCGCTAGGCTGAAAAGCTCCTATGCACATCCGGATATGACTGTGAGGATTCCCGGTGCCATCAAACTTATCAAAAACTGGCATTTTGAATCCGGCAGGCAGTGTTTCGCGTACTCCGTCATACAACCCTTCCAGTTCCATTAGGTAGGTATCCACTCCCTGAGCCTTGCGCATTGCCCTTTCCAACTTTTCTATCTTTTTAGTCAGCAGCTTCTCCTTCTCATCTTTTTCTCTGTCCCTGTTGGCCCTTAGTGCGTCATTTTATTGTGCTTCCTGATTGTCGAACCAATCCCCGTCCCCTCCTCCCAAAGGCGGGTCCATAATAGGTGGATTCATTTGTGGTGGTCGGCGATTCAGCTCTTCTATCATTCCCATCATGCGGTTCATGTTCTCGGCCTGTCTTCTCATCTGTTCCGCTTGCTGTTCGACTAATACCCTTAAATCGGACATTTCTTCGTTGTTTCTCTCTTCGGCCATGTCAACATGTCCTCTCCTTACTAGTCTTGCCGTGGGGTCCCTAAATCACGCTTGATTTGCTATTTTCGCTCCTACAGTAAATTTTAAAATTTTTTAGAAGACCTTTTACCTTTATTTTAACAAAAACTTTTTTTTTGTATATCATGCGGATGCAATGCATGTGTGCGTGTGTGCCTACTTTATATGCCAAAAAGAAGAAAAATCCTAATCCTAACAGATAAGATCTTCACTCATGTCAAGTGCGCCAATTTCTCCTCTCATTGTGATCCTTACTATCTCAGAGGTGAGATTTTTCAAAAATGATTCTCAAAGATTTGTAATCTTTTATTTTGGGTTTCTTTTAAAATTCATTTGGAGATTTTTTTTGAATTTATTTCTTTGCGAAATTGATCAAGTGAAAATATACCTTAACAAAGGAAATTTTGATTCGAAAGGAGAAGAAAGATTTTTTTGTATTTTCTTTGAAAGAGTGAATTAATAAAAACTTTGGAAAGAGGAAATTCTTTAGGTAGGAGGATCACATGACCGGATTATCACCGTACTTTTCATGAATTCGGATGCATACAAGGTCAATGATGCTTAACTAAACATGATATAAGAAGTATAATCTTATAATCAAGGTTCGGCATGTTCTCCAAATGTCATGTAACACGAGGAGAAATTGCTAAAAGGTGATTAAAGGATTATTCATCTTTCATCAAGCAAGTATCGTCATTATCTCAAGTAATCCCTCCCGGGCATACAAAACTTCCTAGCACATAACCCTAATCAAGAATTGATTTCCTAAGATTGAAATGTTCTATAGAAACTACTATGCAAAGGCTGGATTTTGGTCAAATAAGGGACCCTTGACACACACCCGATAGGATGCTTCATATACCAAATCATGGTACGAGATCAAGGGTGATCACACAATCCCATGATGACTTGACCGACCGGGTTGCCCCGAGCCTCCAAGGTCATAGTCCCGTGCAATCGACTGGCTGGACATGCAAGTGAAATGCAACAGGCACACAAAGATTAATTAATTTGATTAAAAGGACATTTTTCAAGTCTAATCCTCAAGTGAACCCAAAATCAGAAAATTCTGGTCTGCGAAACCAGAGATTCTGGGTTCGATCCCCAGCAGAGTTGCCAGATTGTGGATATCGCATTTTTCTTACCCACAACTTTTCTTATTTAAAATCTTTTTTTCAAATTTCAAATTCAAAACAAAAGAGTCGCCACTTAATTTTAAAGGAAAAATTAAGAAACCATTTCAAAAGGAAACTGATCTTTTGCGAAACCAAAGATTAACCGGGTCCGGGGATTATGGAATGAGAGAGGAAGGAACCCGTCAGACTAAAACACCCTCTCTCTTCCTATCTTGTGATAGGCCTCTACTCAACATCCTTTTAATCAAATTTATTAATCTAAGCATACCCTCAACTAATACATATATACATATACATCACAAAAACATGTCCAAAGGGTGCAAAATTGATAATGACAAAATATCATTCATAAACCACATATTTCAAGTAGCAAGCAATATAACATGCAATAAGGAACAAGAGAGCTTACCCGGGATCCAGCAGCGATATTAAACGTGCAATGCATACAAACAAAAGAAAATCCTAATAAAGCCTCTAGTCACATATACATATAAGGCAAGCTCCTAATTCTAAGGTGTCACGCATGAGATTGAAAAATCAATAAAATCAAGAAATGAAATAAACTAAAAGGGAGATGAAAAGTTATACCTCAAGTGCGCTACAAAACAAAGGTCAGTACACATTCCTTAGACAAGATACAATATCAAAGGGTAATTAATCCTAAATCATGTTCAATTAGATTCAACTAAGACAAGAGATAAGTCCTACTTATGAATATTATCATGTATCAATGAATGCACGAATATGAACAAGCATGAGGTATGAATTTATTCACTAATTTGGATCCCTAAGCCTCTGGGTTTAATCTAGATTATCATTATTCAAAACATGGTTTGAGTCCTAAGACATTAAGAGACCATTTGAGTTGAAATAAATAAGATTAGACAAAAATAGTAGCAGTTTTTTATGAATTGCAGAGAGCAGACCAGATGTTCAAAAATAGAAATAAAATACTTCCAATGGTTGGATCTTAATGATTTTTGGATATGTTATGCCTCTGTGAGTCTAGTTTCTAACCCAGAAAGAAAATCAAGGTTTGAACGGTTCGATCTCCGGGAATGTGAAAAACACTAAGCATCACTCAGCATTTTACAACTCTCTGTCCAGAGATCTTGTATGATTTTTTATAAATAGCAAACAAATCCGAATTACTTCATTCTTTTTAGGGAACCTTCATAACACATTAAGGTTCTTATAAAAAATTATTAGAGGTCATGAAAACTTGGTTAGAGCTCTGATCTATCAACTGTAAAACCGGTTTGCTGTTCTGAAACTATTCTGAAATTCTGGACAGATTGTGGTTGTCTCACAAAACCCATGATCAAACCTTTCTAAACATAAAACCACCTCAAAACAAAAATTACAGTGGTAAAACGATGTGTTATTAACACTTTCCCGTTGGTTTCACTTGATCCAACGGTTAGATTTCGAACTAAAAATCTTTGATCGAAAACAGTTTGTGAATCCACTGTTTTCATTTTGCTATTTCAACTTTGTTGGTTAACCTCAACTATTGAAAACATGAAGTTGAGATTAAACCAAACTACTTTTCTTACCATTTGATGGTCCTTGAAGACTAAAAATTACTTTATGCTTATGGATTTTGATGAAGTATGAAATGAACTTCTCAAAATTCCAAACAATGAACTCAAACTTTATAGACCAAAGCTTGAATTCAACTTATTATTCCTACCATTTGATGGTCATGGGAGACAAAGACATGACTAATGCTCCTAAGTTTCAAGAAGAATAAGGGAATGACTTCATTAAATACCAAGTTTAGAGGATCCAAGTCATAGGCATGGACTTGGATCCAACTATATAAAACAAAGTGATGATCAAATTTTGACTCTCATGTAGAGTATGAGCTTTACATGAGGTTCAAAGGATCATACTCAAGAGATCAAGAGAGATATTGAAGATCTCAAAGACTCTCAAGAGAAGAACATATACAAGAAATTGAAGGGAGAATTAGAAATAGAAACTCCTAAGCTTTCTTGACAAACAAAAATAACAAGAGATTTTAGTCCAAAAAGAAAAAGAGTAAACAAACAATCTATGGCATAGGGGATCACCTCCAAATTATCCTCAAAGTATTCTTTGAAGATCTTCCAAACTCTTCTTCTTAATTCTCTAAACTCTCTTCTCTTTTCTCTCCAAAAAATGTTGATGTAGTGGTCTCCCTCTTGTGTTATCTCTCATTCTCTCTTATAGGCAAAATTACCAGGTATTTTTGGTGAATTTCGGAGCAAAAAACAAGTATAATTCTCTCATTTTGTGGTACAATGTGTACTTTCTGAAATTAGGCAGACTGCTGCCCAGCGCGGCAGTCCAGAAACTGTCGCGACAGTCCGTGGATGCCGCCGCGGCATTTCATGGCTGCCGTCGCGGCATTACGTGACAGGCAATTAATGGATTGCCGCATTTTTGTCAGTCTTACTTTATCAGTTTTTTGTTCTTATTTGCATACACATACGTATTGCTCTGCAAAATACAGACTTTAAAAGTGAACGGCAGTCAAAAATTGCTGGCGGCACTTGGTGAATGCCGGCCCGGCACTCTATGACTGCCGTACGGCATTCAGTGAGTGCCGCGACAGTCCGCCGTGTGCCGTTTTTAGCTAAGGTTCCCTCTTTTAGATTTTTCTTTTTTCAAAGCAAATGATACTTGAGGATATTTTCCGAAAATTGTGTTTTACACCTGAATTCTCTTAAATACCTGGTATTTTCTCTTTTCTGTGAAATTTTACCGCATTTTAGAGAACTTTCTGAAGAGCTTGGAATACTTCGAATCTTCCGGTCCTTGTTATCATCGGATACGGAGGCGACACTCTCCTAAATTCGACGGTTGGTCAAAATTGGGGTGTCTACAGTTTGCCCCTCTTTGACAGAGCTTGTGGGGCAACGCGTTCCATAAGTGAATGTCAAAGCCTGTGTGAAGACAAGCCTTTGACCAGACTGCCGAATTTAGGTAAAAACAAAATGCGTTGCAAAAATTGGCTGTACGAACGGTTCATGCTGGTCGTGCTCGATGGCGAGTTGCTTACGTATCCCATCGGGAATCAGACCAAAGCGTAGTTCAAACACGGGGGCCGAACACACACAAACGCAAGTAGTCACACGGATGAATGCACCTATCCAATCGTGATGCAAATGCCATTCCACGATTCTTTTTGAATTGAACCGGTTGTACAAATGTCATGCTCATCATGTCTCCCTTACGCATTTTCTGTGACGTGTTAGTTAGGAAAGATCACCAAATTCAGTGACCGATGCGAAGATCTCTTACAGGGGTCATGATTTTTTGATTTGATCTCGGGGGGAATATAAGTCTGTTATATTCCAAAAAATGGGGGTTAACGCAAGTCTGTTGCGAGAACCGAGAATATGAGTCTGTTATATTCCCAAAAACGGGGGTTAACGCAAATCTGTTGCGAGAACCGAGAATATAAGTCTGTTATATTCCCAAAACGGGGGTTAACGCAAATCTGTTGCAAGAACCGAGAATATAAGACTGTTATATTCCCAAAATGGGGGTTAACGCAAATCTGTTGCGAGAACCGAGAATATAAGTCTGTTATATTCCCAAAATGGGGGTTAACGCAAATCTGTTGCGAGAACCGAGAATATAAGTATGTTATATTCCCAAAACGGGGGTTAACGCAAATCTGTTGCGAGAACCGAGAATATAAGTCTGTTATATTCCCAAAACGGGGGTTAACGCAAATCTGTTGCGAGAACCGAGAATATAAGTCTGTTATATTCCCAAAACGGGGGTTAACACAAATCTGTTGCGAGAACCGAGAATATAAGTCTGTTACATTCCCAAAAATAGGGGTTAACGCAAATCTGTTGCGAGAACCGAGAATATAAGTCTGTTATATTCCCAAAAATAGGGATTAATGCAAATCTGTTGCGAGAACCGAGAATGTAAGTCTTTTATATTCCAAAACGGGGGTTAACGCAAATCTGTTGCGAGAACCGAGAATATAAGTCTGTTATATTCCCAAAACGGGGGTTAACGCAAATCTGTTGCGAGAACCGAGAATATAAGTCTGTTATATTCCAAAACGGGGGTTAACGCAAATCTGTTGTGAGAACTGAGAATATAAGTCTGTTATATTCCCAAAACGGGGGTTAACGCAAATCTGTTGCGAGAACCGAGAATATAAGTCTGTTATATTCCCAAAACGGGGGTTAACGCAAATCTATTGCGAGAACTGAGAATATAAGTCTGTTATATTCCCAAAACGGGGGTTAACGCAAATCTGTTGCGAGAACCGAGAATATAAGTCTGTTATATTCCCAAAACGGGGGTTAACGCAAATCTGTTGCGAGAACCAAGAATATAAGTCTGTTATATTCCCAAAACGGGGGTTAACGCAAATCTGTTGCGAGAACCGAGAATATAAGTCTGTTATATTCCAATGTCTTTTTAGTTTTCAAAAATCAGGGCCCACGGGCTCAAATATTTTCACTTTTCAAAAATTGGGAGCCCACGGGCTCAAATATACTCTTAAATTTCGAAATTTGTAGTCAATGTGTACCTAAAAATGACCGTGAGGGCAAAACGGGTAATGAGGGCAAATTTTGGGGGCCTCAAATTCAATTTTCGGGACTTGATTTGAAATTTTGGGGGGAAATGAAGCATCTTTGGACCGACTTAATCGCGGCACACGCGATTTTCTGCGGCAGTCCGTGACTGCCGTGCGGCACTCACGGAGTGCCGTTGCGGCACTCGGCGAGTGCCGCTCGGCAGTTGACTGACTACCGCGCACGAAAAAACGAGTGCCGCGTTTGAGCGGCAGTGGCTTAAACCGCCGGGTTCATTACATTTCTCTCATTCTCTCAACCTCCTTTCTCTCAAAATCTCTCTGGAGAAAAATTTTCCCTTTTTCTTTTCTTGCTTGGATTGATCTACCGGAGTTTACAGGTTAGTTCTGCTCGATCAAAACTTGATTAATCTCTTTTATTTCATAATTTTTTGGAATTTTTCATGAATTTAACTCGCGGATCTCTCTCTTCCTCTGACAGATTATGGCAAGCGGGTCAGGGAGGAAGAAGAAGGCCAGATACACGGCCACTCATCATCCGGACGCCACACTCTTGCTACGTGATCCGGATGAGCATTTGTCGGCCCGCGCGTTTAAGCGCGAGGTAAACGCTTCTCTTGCTTTTTCGATTCTTTTCTTTTTTGAAATTCATGAATGCTATGTAATATAATTTCTCATGCCTCTTTATGCTCGTTGATCTTCCGGGTGTTCCAATCATATCTGTGATTGCTTGCTTATTTAATTTGGTCATCTCTTGACCTTATCTTGTTATTATTATTATTAAAGTTCATGAACACAAACCTGCTTTATTCGAAATTTCACCTTTCCTCATAAATACAATCATTGTGGTTACGAACTCCTGGGTGTTTCACCTGTATCTGTGCATATTTAATTTTCACTATCTTTTCTTCCTCAAAGGATTTCTGGGCGCGACTTATGTTAGTCAAGATCTTGCACATGCCCCTAATGCATAGCGACAATTTGTTTTTCGGACGCCATTTCTGCTTTTTAATTTTAATTTTCGGCTTAAACATCTCTTGAATCCGAATTTCTTTTGAAACTGAATTTCTTTTGAAACTCCACGGAAGTGAACCATCTCTTCTTTTCCTTGTCTAAAAATCTCTTCAGTACTGTAAATGCTTTCACCTCTCACTTTTTTTATTATTGTGTGAACGGCTGCTGAACTTAGTTTGAATGCAAACGAGTAGCATGCTTGTGAATTTTCCTGCGAGTATTTCCAAATTCTTCCTTTTTCTCTCTTAGTATTCATCCTTATGTTGCTTTTATCACCTGTTTATTTTTCTTGCTTTTTTCTTTCTTTATCCATTTACTGACATCAAATCTTGTGATTCTTTCTTGCAGTTGCAGCCCAAGGTGCTGAAGGGGCACGGCAGTCTCGCCCACGGTTATGAGTGGTACACGGAGCTGGGTAGGACGGTGAGGGCCCTGGTAGATGCGGCTGGGTTTGGAGACTTTGTCAAACTTTTGACGAAGAGCTCCAACGACTTACAGCAGATATATGCACTGGCCGAGCGGTGGTGGGATACCACGAGCACCTTCCACTTCGATTTCGGGGAGATGGCTATGACCCCGCTAGACTTCTCGATGATCAACGGGATCCCCTTCGGCGGAGAGCCTCTGCGACACTTGACAGATCAGGAGTGGGGCCAGGTGGAGCCCTTATTAGGAGTGGTCCCTGAGGAGGCCTTGGTCACGGCCCGGTTGTTTATGGATACGTTCCGGGGAAAACCCGGCTTCACCGACGAGCAGATGGCCCGAGGCTTTCTGATGTACATGCTGGGGTGCTCTCTGTTGAGCACCAAGGGTGATCGTGTTTCTGTGTCCTTGGTTGCATCGCTGGAGCACCTGGATCGGGTTGCAGAGTTTGATTGGGCTGGTACAGGGTTAGCTATCCTGTACTGTAATATGAGCGACATATCCCGGGACAGACCGGCATCCACTGGTGGTTATTGGAGAGCGTGGGAGGTATACCTTTTCCTATATTCCATTGCCCATTATTATTTTTATTAAAAAAAATGTCAGACTAATCCTCTTTCTTCCTTTTGTATCACAGATTTGGTCCCACGAGTATCTTCGCATGATGTCTCCTCAGACACGTGACGCTAACGCCCTCGTCATGCCCCAGGGGCTGAAGTGGGCGAAGGACAGAGTCGGGCGCAAGACCGGGGCCCACGATTTTGTTTCGTTCAGGAATTTCCTGACGAACCTGAGGGAGGAGCATGTGCATTGGCAGCCGTGGCTTAGGGTGCTGCCCGAGGCTAGTGCGGGGATTCGAGAGTCGGCCGGGTATGACCCGACGAGACGACTCCTTGATGGTGGGTTAGAGGGCCAGGAATGGTATCTAGGAGAGAGAGTGACCAGGCAGTCACTGGCGGCCCCTGGTTTTTTCGTGCCGTTCCCTCCTCCTGACTCCATGAGGGCCACGGATACACTCTAGGGCAGCAAGTTCACGGCTGCTCGAGCCGGCTTTGGTATCCACGGCTTTTTGGACGACCCGTCAGGATACGCGGCTTTCCGTGCCGCCAAGCTGATGCCGAACTTCCCTCTGATGGAAGTGACTCGGGTGAGTAAATGATTCCTTCAACCTTTCTATGAATTATCTTTCATTCTTTATCCATGTTCTATTACTTTTGTTTGCAGCCTGTTCCTGCCGCGGTTCGACCTCCTGCCTTGCCCGAGTGGGACTGGACCATGTCGACCATCTCATTCGGTGAGCCCCACGTGACGACGATCCCCCGGCTATCACGGGGCGCCCCTACTATTCCTATCCATTATGACGTCGTCCCGCGTGCCTACGCGGAGGAGGGTTTGGCGTATGCCCACAGCGTGCGACAATGGGTCCTTGGGCGAGAGTGGATGGTAAGGGACTTCTTCCCGCCTTTCATTTTGGCTTTGATTGCTTCTTCTTTTACTAGCCTTTATTCTTGGTTCTCGTTCTTTTCAGGCTGAGGGGGCTCGGGCGATTGCTGCGACCCAGTTGAGAGCCCAGGTATGATCTTTGCACCCTTTTATTCTCGGTATTCTATCTGTCATTTCACTATTTCCTAAACTCATTTTTCTCATTTCAGGCGGAGGAGATCAGAGTCCTGTCTCAACAGGTGGGTCAGCTCCAGCAGCGGCTTCGGCAGTTTGGCATCCCTCTCAGCGATGCCCCCGGAGGTAGCGGTGCTGGGCGTGGCGGAGGCGGCGGCGAGGGCACTAGCAGTGGCAGAGGCCGAGGCAGCGGACGTGGAGAGAGTGGTGGAGGCAGCGGGACCGAGTCAGAGGAGGAGTCTCTTAGGCGCACGACTCGCCAGACTCGCGGCCGGGGTCGGGGTCGGAGCTGATCCTGCTTTTATCATTTTTTGTTTTATTTATTTATTTAATTATTTTTTTGAGAGGATTTATACTTTACTTTGGTGGATGACTGTATATATACACATATGCTTTATTTTGATGGCTGCTCCCTGATAGTTGGTAGGATAGGCATTCCTAATACTTTCATTATTACATTATTGCTTTTCACCGTATGTGTGACCATAGCTTGGTCCAATTCTTGTCGTATGTGGGATCATGGCTTGATCCCGTCTTTATTTTTATCTTTGAATGCTCTTGTTTCTCTTATCTTTTGGAATGTACAAATAAATGAAATGAATGAATGAATGAATGAATATTTGTACGTGCTGCATGATGCACACGTTTTATTGCTTTTCTGTTTGTAGGTGGGCTGATCGTGTTACAAACAGATCCTGGCCAATGAAAAATTCAGAACGGCACTCGGTTAGGCCTCCGCGGCACTCAGTGAGAGCCGCGACGGTAGTCAGTAAGTGCCGCAACGACGTTCACTGACCGCCGCGCGGCACTTCACCGAGTGCCGCCGCACTTTATCGAGTGCCGCGGGTAGGTAGACAGCCTTATTCTTCTATTTATATCCCTTCTTTCTCAAAGTTCCACAAAACAATTCTCATTTTTTCTCATTTCCTCTCCAAATGGCCCCCATTAGTTCTCAAATCCTCTTCCCATGGATGGATACTCTCTCTGGCATTGACAAGCTCAATTTTGAGTGATTCAGACTAAACGATCTCTTCTCTTTCCAACAGATGAATCTAAATGAGGGTCTGCTTCGCGCCGCCATCCAATGTTGGGATCCTGTTCTCAATGTCTTTCGTTTCGGCTCTTAGGAGATTTGCCCCTTATTTGAGGAGTTTAGCGCTATTCTCCACACGGATCCTTCTGCTGAATTGATGGTTCCTCAGATTCAGGCCGGGTATGTTCGGGACTTAGCCACCCTTCTCCACATGTCTCGGAATGCGGCGGGCTCTTTTGTTCATGACAGGCAAATCGACTTTGAGCACCTTTCTTCTGTTTATGCTCCCATAGGGGACCCTTACAATGGTGAGTATCAAAACATTCGACATAGTGCCTTGTCGATTGCTATGCTCTCTTACTTTCTCTTTCGATCATCTTCGGACACTCTCATACCCATTGCCAGCGGTTTGCGGGAGATGAAAAGTGCTGTTATGCTAGTCCTTGGTGAAACTCTGATTGGATTGGGCCATGTTCATGCTACTGGGGTCATGTTATCCGTTGGGGCACCTTTTGTCTTGCAAATTTGGCTCATGGAGCGTCTGTACCTCTTCATACATGCTTCCCATCTCCGTGGGTCACTTCCTTATGATCGCATGGAGATTCACAGCTTGTTTGAGTCTGCCGACGCGTGGCTTGGTTGGCTTCAGGGCCTCTCTTCTAGTGACATCTGTTGGGTTTCTCCGTCGTGGATCTGTCGCTCTGTTGCTGTACGCCTCCCTGGGCGACCACGCATCTGACTGCCGGGTTTGCATGCTACGACTTTCTACATTCCTGACCGAGTTGTCCGTCAGTTTGGACTTGTGCAAGATGCTACCGAATCTGTGACTGCTGATTTTACCAGGGGGTCCCCTTTGCATCCTTCTATTGTGAAGGCTTTCATGGAGGCTTGGCCCAGCAGAATGGCTGCTCCTTTCCCGAGGGTTCCTGCTCTGACTGCGACTACTACCGAATATCTCCTATAGATCCAAGCCTTGGTTGCGAGGCGAGCTTGACGGACACATGCATAATAAAGTAGACGAAAACAGGGAAAAGCTTGCTATTTTACAAAACTTTCTGACAGACCCTGTCTACTCTTTGTTTACGCTTTTGAATGTGATTTTCCTTATTTTTCTCTTCAAAAAGTGGTGTTATCTTTTAGGAAAGTTCTAACATGTTCAATCAAAGTGTTCCTCCCCTTCAATTAATCTTTTATGAAGAATTCTCCTTTCAAATGTCTTTTCTCGGCTCTTTACTTTGCTTTGAATTTGCTTTAGGCTTTATTCTTTCTATACCATGAACTCTCATTTGTTTCTTTATAGTATGTATCTTGATAGCCAGGAGATCCAAAGACGGGTTTCAGACAGATATCTGGGTTCTTCGGCTAGCAAACGAAGTTGGCCCCTGGCTTTAGGGCTTTGAAGTAGTTCTGGGCAAACGCCAGTTTGCCCCTAGTTTAGCACGATTTTTTTTTGAGTGGACCGAGGACTTTGGAGAGCCCGCCTACTTATCCCCGAGTGGGCGTCAGGTCCCGAGTAGTTTGGTTCAAGGTATGAAGGAAGACGTCGTTTGGGCGGTTTTCTTTAAGTGACCGAACCAAATAGGTTGCCTACGTATCCCCTAGCGGGAATCAGGTCAAGCGTAGTTCATCAAGGTAGGAGGCTTTGAAAAGAAAGGTTTCAAGCAAAATACTTCTTGAGGCGATCGAGGTTAATTGGTTGTTTAAATTCAACCCCGTCCAGGTCCATGAGATAAGCCGCTCCTCCGGAAAGGAGAGTCTTAATGATGTATGGCCCGACCCAGTTGGGTTTGAATTTTCCTCTAGGGTCATAAACAGGCACTTTCAGTTCTTTGAGGACAAGGTCACCCTCAGCAAGCTTCCTTGGGCGGACCTTTTTGTTGAAAGCACGGGCTATCCTCTTCTGGTACCCCCGGGTATGGTTGATCGCGGCCAGCCTCTTCTCGTCGAGTAACATCAACTCCTCATACCTTCCTTGTACCCATTCTGATTCGGTTACTTTGCACTTTGCCAAGACCCTAAGAGAGGGTATTTCTACCTCAATTGGGAGGACCGCCTCCATTCCGTAGACCAATGAGTACGGCATAGCACCTGTTGAAGCTCTGACCGAGGTCTGGTACCCCCACAAAGCAAATGGCAGCTTTTCATGCCAGTCCTTATATGTATCCGTCGTTTTCCCCAGGATCGCCTTAACATTCTTGTTTGCCGCCTCTACTGCTCCATTCGTCTGAGGCCTGTACGGGGATGATTGGTGACGAGTAATTTTATACCTTTCCAAAAGCGGGATGACTTCTCCTTGGAAATGACTGCCATGATCGGAGATAAACTCATTTGGGACCCCATACCTGCAGATTATGTTTTTCTCGATGAAACTTACCACATCTTTGGCTTTCAAAGTTGCATACGAGGCTGCCTCTACCCACTTTGTAAAATAATCAATCGCCACGATTATGTACCGGTGCCCATTGGAAGCCCTCGGAACTATCTCACCAATGATATCGATCCCCCATACGGAAAACGGCCAAGGGGTGGTCATGCTATAAAGCTGTGACGGCGGGGTGTGCATTAGATTTGCATGAATCTGGCATTTGTGACACCTTCTAACGTATTTACAACAGTCTTTGTCCAAGGTTGTCCAATAGTATCCCTGTCGGATGATCTTCTTCGCTAGCATGTGCCCATTCATGTGGGGCCCACACACTCCCTCATGAATTTCCTCCATCATTCTCTTAGCTTCCCTTCCATATAGGCACTCTAGATTATACCCGGTGTAGGATTTCTTCCATAACTTACCTGCATAGATCACAAATTGAGCGACAAACCGCCGAATTGCCTTTCTATCCTTTTCTGAGGCTCCCTCGGGGTATTCTCCTTCTTTAATGAACTTCCACACATCCTCATACCATGGTACTTCCTCTTCGTCTTCCACGGCTGCGACCATTTCAAACGACGGTTGTTTCCTTACTTCTATGGATAGTGGGATCGTGGTAGTTTTGGAGGGGATTTGGATCATCGAGGCCAAGGTAGCCAATGAGCCGGCTAATTGGTTTTCTTCACGAGGGAGGTAGTAAAAAGAAATCTTTTGAAATTGCGCTTTCAGACTTTCCAGGTAATCATGGTAAGGTCTCAGTTTCTCATGCTTTACTTTCCAATCTCCCCGGACCTGGGATATGATCAAATTGGAATCTCCGAAGACATCAATCCGTCCGACTTGCAAAGCCAAGGCCGCTTCCATCCCGATTATGCAGGCTTCGTACTCCGCGGTATTGTTGGTTGAGTTGTATTTGAGTTTGACAGCTAATGGGGTAGGGGTCCCATCGGGTGCTATGAGAATGATTCCGACCCCGTAACCTAATTGGTTGGCTGCTCCATCAAAGTACATTTTCCACAACTCCTCCTTCACCTCCATTATTCCCTCATCTGGGAACCTGAATTCTCCTTCGTCCTCGGATTCCACAGCGAGATCGGCTAAAAACTCGGCGACAGCCCTCCCTTTCACGGACTTGGCAGTGACATATTTAATATTGAATTCAGTCAGCATCATGGTCCAACGGGAAATCCTACTGGTCAAGACGGGTTTTTCAAATAGGTATTTTAGTGGGTCCATTCGGGATATCAAGATCACAGGGAATGCTAGCATGAAGTGGCGAAGGCGACGGGTACACCAGACTAAGGCCCAACGGGCTTTTTCCAAGGGCGAGTACTTCAACTCGTATCCGATCATTCTCTTGCTCAAGTAATAAATGGCCTTCTCCACGTGCCCCCTCTTCTCCTTCTTGGGCCAACATACATCCCATCGAATCTTCGGATACGGAGAGATAAAGCAACAATGGTTTCCCGGGTGATGGTGGTGATAGGACAGGGGGGTTCTGGAGGTAGGTTTTGATTTTGTCGAAGGCTTTTTGGCAAAGGGCGTCCCATTTGAATTTTTCTCCTTTTCTAAGCAGTTTAAACAATGGATCACAGGTCAAGGTGAGTTTGGAAATGAAGCGGCTGATGAACTGTATTCTCCCCAAGAACCCTCTCAGTTCTTTCTCATTTTTTGGTGGGTTCATTTCGGTTATGGCTTTTATCTTGGCTGGGTCTACTTCGATCCCCCTTTGGGTAATAAGGAACCCTAACAACTTTCCTGTGGTAACTCCGAAGGTACATTTCTGCGGGTTCAGTCTCATCTTAAACTCCCTCAATCTCCCAAAGAATTTTCTCAAAGCCACTAGGTGCCCTCCCCTCTCTTTGGACTTCACGATCATATCGTCCACATATACTTCCACCTCCTTGTGGATCATGTCGTGCAGTAAAGTGGTGGCAGCCCTTTGATAGGTCGCACCTGCATTCTTAAGTCCGAATGGCATAACCCTATAGCAATATGTCCCCCATGGAGTGATGAATGTGGTTTTCTCCCTATCCTCGGGTGCCATGAGGATTTGATTATACCCAGAGAATCCATCCATGAAAGATAGAAGCTCATGTCCCGCAGTGTTATCGACCAACACATCGATGTGGGGTAATGGGAAATCGTCTTTAGGGCTTGCCTTGTTTAAATCTCGAAAGTCAACGCAAACCCTAACACGACCATCCTTCTTTGGGACAGGTACAATGTTGGCAATCCATTCTGGATACTCGGTGGCCATCAAGAATCCAGCCTTTAGTTGCTTTTCAACCTCTTCTTTTACTTTAAGTGCACATTCTGGCCTCATTTGCCTCAATTTCTGTTTTATGGGTTTCGAATTGGGAAAGAGAGGGATGTGGTGTTGGACTATCTTTGGATCAATACCTGGCATATCATTATAAGACCATGCAAAAACATCTTTGAATTCATTCAATAGATTGATTAGTTCTTTGCTTTCTTCATTGCTAAGTGTTGAGCCGATAAAGACATTTTGAGGATTATCTTCATTTCCTAGATTAATCGTTAGAGTGTCTTCAGTGATTTTACATGCAGATTCTTTGGCAATTAACTTTTGCAATTCATTAGGTATTCCATGATCATCACATTCATCACATTCATTAAGCGCATTCGAGTAGGCGGAATCAGTCATACTTTCATTGATTTTGTTAGGAGTGATTACAACAGACATAGCAATAGTAAGACGCCTCATTTGGGCCATTACAGACTCTGGGTGAGGGGGGATACTTATCACTAGACTCAAAGACCCACTCCTTGTTGGCTCCTTGCTTGAGCTCCATAGTGACGCAACCTGGTAGTCCTCCGGTGTCTGTCTTCTCTCCCTCTTCTAGTTCCAGCTCTTCTTCCAGCGCATCCTCTTCCAGCACATCCTCAACATTCCCTTCCTCGGCCTTGACCTCCAAACCCTTGTTTTCTTCCCCTTTTCCTTGACTTCTACCCCTTCCTTGCTCAACAGATTCTGCATGACCGGTCCTTCTAGTACACCGATCCAATTGTCGACAGTAACAGGCTTTTCAGGCACTTACAGAAACGGATCCTTGTGTTTGGAGAATTCGTGGGAGAAGAAGATTTCGAACCCCGGCTTTAAGCGCTTGTCCTTCTGGTCCACCCATGGCTCTGGGAAACCACAGAAAGGGAAGTCTTCTCCCTCCTTCACGAAGTATCCATTGAGCGTCTTGAGGTAAGGGTCTAGCGGCGCATCGAAAGCCTTCTTCTTTGCCCTTAGTTCCTTCTTCGTTGGCTGATACCCCAGGCCGTGAGTGTGAGTCTGAGTAGGAATTCTTGGAAACTCAGGCAGGCCCTGAAGGTTCTTTCCCAATCCTAATCCCGGAAAGAAGCCCATCTTCTTCATGATCCCTGCGACCACTGGACTGGCATGCTGATCAAAATAAAGTGGTCGGAACTCTCGCGGCTTTCCCTCTTCCAGCATGTTAATGAAATTGAATCCCCCCAGACCTGTCCCCTCTTCTTGCAGCTGTACCTCTAAGACTGGTGCGCTTGATGAAGCTTCAGACGGACGAACCCAGCTATCCCCGAGGATGTCACAGACCCTGCTCTTCCAAACACATTTGACCTTCTGGTGGATTGTCGATGGTATGGCGCCCAAACTGTCTAACCACGGCCTTCCAAGTAGCAGGTTGAAGGATGCAGGAATGTCGATGACCTGAAATTTGGCCTCCTTCTCAAGTGGACCGACAGCGAGGTGAAGGAGAATTATGCCCATGACATTTCTTTGAGTGTTGTCGTACGCTCTCACCCTTTGCTCAGATGGCATGAAAGTTGATTCGTCCAAACCCATGCGCTTGGCAGTTCGAAATGGGCATACATTTAAGGCTGATCCATTGTCCACTAGACAGGCAGGCACAGTGTTACCCAAGCATTCGACGGTGACATACAAAGGCTTGTTATGCACGGGCCCTCCGGGACGTAGGTCGTCGGACGAGAAGGTAATAGCTAGAGCCGGGATCCTACTGATCATCCCCACGAGGTCTTCCGGCGCTGTATCGATAGAGACATCGGATTGGTTCAAAGCGTCCAAGACTGCCTGCCTGTGTTTTTTGGAGGCGATCAGCAGTCCCCAGATAGTGATGTTAGCTTGCGTTTTCCTCATCTGCCTTAAAACCCTATCCTCTTCTTCTTCTTCATTCACCTTCCCTTTCCCTTTTTCCAGTTCCCTCCCCGGGTGATCCTCTTCTAGTTCGTGCGGCTTGAAGTGTCTGCCTGACCGGGTCAAGTGACTGACTTCTTCTCTCATCCATAGATTATTGGTTTCCGAATTAACTTTCAAAGTACTCTCTAACACCTCTGTTTCCTTGTCGCTTTTGTACCAAAGGTCATCCTCCACCCGGCTCACGTCTTGCTCGTCGCCCTCTTGGATCCACCAATCTGACTTTTCCATTTCATTTTCCCTTAGCTGATCCCCCAAAGCACAGATTGTTGAGTCCTTAGGCAGCAGGTATGGTTTTCTTGGTGCCCCGGACTTAGTGATTAGCTCAGATGGATCAAAGGTTGCTTCTTCTATCTCCAAAAAATAAAGGCCCCGCGGCGGCGGCACAGCACGATGGTTTGGCAGAGGATTCTTGGTGACATTGGGGGCTTTGACAGGCGGTTCGGATATCACTTTGTTGTCAATGAGGTCTTGGATTTCATGCCTTAACCTCATGCATCGATCCGTCGAGTGGCCTTTCTGCTGATGAAATTTGCAGAAGAGGTCCCCTTGGAAATTTGGCGGAAGCGGACTTGGCAAAGTTCGTGGTTCCAACTGACGGAGATGCCCCTTTGCTAACAGCCTGTCAAGAGCGGTTGACAATGATACTCCCAGATCTGAGAATTTTCTTTGTTGCTTATCCCCTCCTCCTCTTGGCTGGTTTCTGGTGATATCAAATTTTCTTTCTGGCTCGCTAAGTGCATTGACATCGGTGGGGCCAGAGTGACCCCCTGAATGCCCTCCATTTGATCCATAACTGGGCCTCCGATACCGGTTTGGTTGTTCTTCTTTCTTGATCACTCCTTCTTGAATCGCGTCTTCTATCCTGGTTCCCACATCGAACACCTCGGCAAAAGTGTTGATTGACTGAAACCTCATCTTCTCTTGATAGACTGGCTGCAGGTTTTTCATTAACATTCGGATTTGGTCTTTTTCTGATGGCCTCTGTACCATTTTTGCGGCTTTCCCTCTCCATCAGCTCAGATACTCAGCAAACGATTCTTTGTTCCCTTGCCTGGTTGTTTCTAGATCTCGAACAGTGACGTCCAGGTCTTGATTGTACTCATACTGGGCCACAAACGATTTCACGACTTCTTCCCAAACTCTGGTTTTGCTTGGCTCAAGTGTAAGGTACCACGATAGAGCAGCTCCTGTTAAGGTTTGCTGAAATAGAACGGCCATCATGGTAGTGCTTAGACCGCTAGGCTGAAAAGCTCCTATGCACATCCGGATATGACTGCGAGGATTCCCGGTGCCATCAAACTTATCAAAAACTGGCATTTTGAACCCGGCAGGCAGTGTTTTGCGTACTCCGTCATACAACCCTTCCAATTCCATTAGGTAGGTATCCACTCCCTGAGCCTTGCGCATTACCCTTTCCAACTTTTCTATCTTTTCAGTCAGCAGCTTCTCCTTCTCATCTTTTTCTCTGTCCCTGTTGGCCCTTAGTGCGTCATTCCATTGTGCTTCCTGATCGTCAAACCAATCCCCGTCCCCTCCTCCCAAAGGCGGGTCCATAACAGGCGGATTCATTTATGGTGGTCGGCGATTCAGCTCTTCTATCATTTCCATCATGCGGTTCATGTTCTCGGCCTGTCTTCTCATCTGTTCCGCTTGCTGTTCGACTAATACCCTTAAACCGGACATTTCTTCGTTGTTTCTCTCTTCGTCCATGTCAACACGTCCTCTCCTTACTAGCCTTGCTGTGGGGTCCCTAAACCACGCTTGATTTGCTATTTTCGCTCCTACAGTAAATTTTAAAATTTTTTAGAAGACCTTTTACCTTTATTTTAACAAAAACTTTTTTTTTTGTATATCATGCGGATGCAATGCATGTGTGCGTGTGTGCCTACTCTATATGCCAAAAAGAAGAAAAATCCTAATCCTAACACATAAGCACATAATCACATAAGATCTTCACTCATGTCAAGTGCGCCAATTTCTCCTCTCATTGTGATCCTTACTACCCTCTCAGAGGTGAGATTTTTCAAAATTAATTCTCAAAGATTTGTAATCTTTTATTTTGGGTTTCTTTTAAAATTCATTTGGAGATTTTTTTTGAATTTATTTCTTTGCGAAATTGATCAAGTGAAAATATACCTTAACAAAGGAAATTTCGATTCGAAAGGTAAAGAAAGATTTTTTTGTATTTTCTTTGAAAGAGTGAATGAATAATAAAAACTTTGGAAAGAGGAAATTCTTTAGGTGGGAGGATCACATGACCGGATTATCACCGTACTTTTCATGAATTCGGATGCATACAAGGTCAATGATGCTTAACTAAACATGATATAAGAAGTATAATCTTATAATCAAGGTTCGGCATGTTCTCCAAATGTCATGTAACACGAGGAGAAATTGCTAAAAGGTGATTAAAGGATTATTCATCTTTCATCAAGCAAGTATCGTCATTATCTCAAGTAATCCCTCCCGGGCATACAAAACTTCCTAGCACATAATCCTAATCAAGAATTGATTTCCTAAGATTGAAATGTTCTATAGAAACTACTATGCAAAGGCTGGGTTTTGGTCAAATAAGGGACCCTTGACACACACCCGATAGGATGCTTCATAAACCAAATCATGGTACGAGATCAAGGGTGATCACACAGTCCCATGATGACTTGACCGATCGGGTTGCCCCGAGCCTCCAAGGTCATAGTCCCGTGCAATCGACTGGCTGGACATGCAAGTGAAATGCAACAGGCACACAAAGATTAATTAATTTGATTAAAAGGACATTTTTCAAGTCTAATCCTCAAGTGAACCCAAAATCAGAAAATTCTGGTCTGCAAAACCAGAGATTCTGGGTTCGATCCCCAGCAGAGTCGCCAGATTGTGGATATCGCATTTTTCTTACCCACAACTTTTCTTATTTAAAATCTTTTTTTCAAATTTCAAATTCAAAACAAAAGAGTCGCCACTTAATTTTAAAGGAAAAATTAAGAAACCATTTCAAAAGGAAACTGATCTTTTGCGAAACCAAAGATTAACCGGGTCCGGGGATTATGGAATGAGAGAGGAAGGAGCCCGTCAGACTAAAACACCCTCTCTCATCCTATCTTGTGATAGGCCTCTACTCAACATCCTTTTAATCAAATTTATTAATCTAAGCATGCCCTCAACTAATACATATATACATATACATCACAAAAACATGTCCAAAGGGTGCAAAATTGCTAATGACAAAATATCATTCATAAACCACATATTTCAAGTAGCAAGCAATATGACATGCAATAAGGAACAAGAGAGCTTACCCGGGATCCAGCAGCGATATTAAACGTGCAATGCATACAAACAAAAGAAAATCCTAATAAAGCCTCTAGTCACATATACATATAAGGCAAGCTCCTAATTCTAAGGTGTCACGCATGAGATTGAAAAATCAATAAAATCAAGAAATGAAATAAACTAAAAGGGAGATGAAAAGTTGTACCTCAAGTGCGCTACAAAACAAAGGTCAGTACACATTCCTTAGACAAGATACAATATCAAAGGGTAATTAATCCTAAATCATGTTCAATTAGATTCAACTAAGACAAGAGATAAGTCCTACTTATGAATATTATCATGTATCAATGAATGCACGAGTATGAACAAGCATGAGGTATGAATTTATTCACTAATTTGGATCCCTAAGCCTCTGGGTTTAATCTAGATTATCATTATTCAAAACATGGTTTGAGTCCTAAGACATTAAGAGACCATTTGAGTTAAAATAAAT
Organism: Hydrangea macrophylla; assembly: GCA_033977485.1. NCBI lineage: Eukaryota > Viridiplantae > Streptophyta > Magnoliopsida > Cornales > Hydrangeaceae > Hydrangea > Hydrangea macrophylla. Next base: position 23,031,003 of record CM066993.1, read on the forward strand.
AAGATTAGACAAAAATAGTAGCAGTTTTTTATGAATTGCAGAGAGTAGACAAGATGTTCAAAAATAGAAATAAAATACTTCCATTCGTTGGATCTTAATGATTTTTGGATATGTTATGCCTCTGTGAGTCTAGTTTCTAACCCAGAAAGAAAATCAAGGTTTGAACGGTTAGATCTCCGGGAATGTGAAAAACACTAAGCATCACTCAGCATTTTACAACTCTCTGTCCAGAGATCTTGTATGATTTTTTAAAAATAGCAAACAAATCTGAATTGCTTCATTATTTTGAGGGAACCTTCATAACACATTAAGGTTCTTATAAAAAATTATTAGAGGTCATGAAAACTTGGTTAGAGCTCTGATCTATCAACTTTAAAACCGGTTTGCTGTTCTAAAACTATTCTGAAATTCTGGACAGATTGTGGTTGTCTCACAAAACCCATGATCAAACCTTTCTAAACATAAAACCACCTCAAAACAAAAATTACAGTGGTAAACGATGTGTTATTAACACTTTCCCGTTAGTTTCACTTGATTCCAACGGTTAGATTTCGAACTAAAAATCTTTGATCGAAAACAGTTTGTGAATCCACTGTTTTCATTTTGCTATTTCAACTTTGTTGGTTAACCTCAACTATTGAAAACATGAAGTTGAGATTAAATCAAACTACTTTTCTTACCATTTGATGGTCTTTGAAGACTAAAAATTACTTTATGCTTATGGATTTTGATGAAGTATGAAATGAACTTCTCAAAATTCCAAACAATGAACTGAAACTTTATATACCAAAGCTTGAATTCAACTTATTATTCCTACCATTTGATGGTCATGGGAGACAAAGACATGACTAATGCTCCTAAGTTTCAAGAAGAATAAGGGAATGAATTCATTAAATACCAAGTTTAGAGGATCCAAGTCATAGGCATGGACTTGGATCCAACTATATAAAACAAAGTGATGATCAAATTTTGACTCTCATGTAGAGTATGAGCTTTACATGAGGTTCAAAGGATCATACTCAAGAGATCAAGAGAGATATTGAAGATCTCCAAGACTCTCAAGAGAAGAACATATACAAGAAATTGAAGGGAGAATTAGAAATAGAAACTCCTAAGCTTTCTTGACAAACAAAAATAACAAGAGATTTTAGTCCAAAAAGAAAAAGAGTAAACAAACAATCTATGGCATAGGGGATCACCTCCAAATTATCCTCAAAGTATTCTTTGAAGATCTTCCAAACTCTTCTTCTTAATTCTCTAAACTCTCTTCTCTTTTCTCTCCAAAAAATGTTGATGTAGTGGTCTCCCTCTTGTGTTATCTCTCCTTCTCTCTTATAGGCAAAATTACCAGGTATTTTTGGTGAATTTCGGAGCAAAAAACAGGTGTAATGCTCTCATTTGGTGGTACAATGTGTACTTTCTGAAATTAGGCAGACTGCTGCCCAGCGCGGCAGTCCAGAAACTGTCGCGGCAGTCCGTGGATGCCGCCGCGGCATTTCATGGCTGCCGTCGCGGCATTACGCGACTGCCGCGCGGCATTCATCAAATGTCGCGGCAATTAATGGATTGCCGCGTTTTTGTCAGTCTTACTTTATCAGGTTTTTGTTCTTATTCGCATACGCATACGTATTGCTCTGCAAAATACAGACTTTAAAAGTTAACGACAGTCAGAAATTGCTGGCGGCACTTGGTGAATGCCGGCCCGGCACTCTATGACTGCCGTGCGGCATTCAGTGAGTGCCGCGGCAGTCCGCCGTGTGCCGTTTTTAGCTAAGGTTCCCTCTCTTAGATTTTTCTTTTTTCAAAACAAATGATACTTGAGGATATTTTCCAAAAATTGTGTTTTACACCTGAATTCTCTTAAATACCTGGTATTTTCTCTTTTCTTTGAAATTTTACCGCATTTTAGAGAACTTTCTGAAGAGCTTGGAATACTTTGAATCTTCCGGTCCTTGTTATCATCGGATACGGAGGCGACACTCTCCTAAATTCGACGGTTGGTCAAAATTGGGGTGTCTACACCCGTCTGCTAACTAGATAGCCCAGAAATTTCCCGAACGAGACACCGAAGGTGCATTTGGCTGGGTTCAACCTCATCCTAAATTTTCTCAAAATGCTGAAGGCCCCGACCAGATGCTCAAGGTGGTCGGACTTGTCCCGGCTCTTGACCAGCAGATCATCCACATATACTTCCATAGACTTCCCAATCAGGTCCTTGAACATGTAGTTGACCAGGCGTTGGTAGGTGGCCCTGGCGTTCTTGAGACCGAATGGCATAACCTTGTAGCAATACGTTCCCTAGTCAGTGACGAATGTTGTCTTCTCTTCGTCCCCAGGGTACATGCTGATCTGGTTGTACCCCGAGTATGCGTCCATGAACGAGATGAGTGAATGACCTACCGTAGAATCTACAAGGAGATCTATCCTGGGCAACGGATAGCAATCCTTGGGGCAGGCCTTGTTGAGGTCGGTGAAGTCCACGCACATTCTCCACTTCCTGTTGCTTTTCTTGACAAGAACAACATTAGCTAACCAGTCGGGATAGTGGACCTCTCGGATGGACTTCGCCTTCAGGAGCTTCTCGACCTCCTCGCTCACTACTTTTTGTCTCTCGGGGGCCAAGCCCCTTCTCTTCTGCTTCACTGGTCGGCAATCTGTGCTGACATTTAGACGATGGGACATTACCCGGGGGTCAATCCCGGGCATATCCTCATGACTCCAAGCAAAAACGTCCTGATTTTGCCTCAGGAACTGAGTTAGTTTCTCCTTCAGGGCGAGCTCCAGTAGGGTACCAATGCTGACCGTGTGGTCTAGGTACTCAGGATCCAGCGTCACTCTTTCCAATTCTTCCACCGGACCTATCGTATCACTCTGGTCCCGGGGGTCCATCTCTTGGACGTTCAATGTTTTGGTGATTGTCCCCCGGCGCAACAAGATGAAATAATAACTCCGGGCGGTAGTCTGATCTCCACGCAAGCATCCGGGTCCCTGAGGAGTCGGGAACTTCACTGTTAAGCTGTAGGTGGAGATGACCGCCCTGGCCTCGTTGAGGGTCGGCCTCCCAAGAATGACATTGTAGGCTGACGGGGCTTCTACGATCACAAAATTGGTTAGCACGGAAGCCTATTGAGGGTAGGTCCCCATGAGACCTGGTAGCTCGATTATCCCGAGCAGTTGTGTGCTGGAGCCGTTGAATCTGACCAGTGGGGTAGCGACCGGCCGGAGCCGATCCCTGGATATCCCGAGCTAATCGAATGCCGACATGAACATAATGTCGGACGAGCTGCCTGTGTCCAATAGCACCCTCTTGACCATATAGTTGGCTATGGAAAGCGTCACTACTAGCAGGTTATCATAGGGGCAGTGGACGCCCTGCAAGTCGTCGGATGTGAACGTTAGAACATCAGTTGGGGAGGAGCTGGTGGATTGGACCTGCCAGACATCCTCCCGGGATGCCCGAGAATGCCTCTTCTGTGCCGACTATGAATCCCCTCCGCCTGACGTTCCTCCGAAGATCACATTGATTTGGCCAAGTGGTAGTGGCTGATCGAGAGCTCGGGTGTCCTGCTGGGGTCGTCTATCTGCTATGACAAACTCAGCAAGGTGTCCCTGCTCGATCAGCTTCTTGATTACTATCTTTAACTTGAAGCAATCCTCCGTTTCATGGCCGTGGTCTCTGTGGTAGCGGCAAAACTTGTCCCGGTTCCTCTTACCGGGCGGGGCTCTGAGCTTTGCCGACTGCTGGAGCAGTCTTTATGCCTCGGCGGCGGCCATGACTTCTTGTATGGGCCGGGAAAGGGGTGTGAAAGTAATCGGGGGCTGACCCCGGACATCCTTCTGCTCTTGCTTCGGCTTATTTCCCGAGCCCTTCTCAAATCCTTCACGCTTGCGCTTGGCCTTCAGGGATTCGTCTCCCGCCTGGCTGGCATGCTTCGCCTTCAGGAACTCCTCAGTGTCTATATACTTTTTGACCCTCTCCGAGAGCTCCACCAGGGTTGCAGTCGGTCACGATGGAACGACGTGGCAACCTTGGTGTGTTGAACTCCCGAACAGAAGGCCATAATTACGGCCGTTTCATTGAGGTTGCGAATCAGGAGCCTTTGCTGGTTGAAACGGTCCACATACTCCCTCAAGGACTCCCCTTTGCGCTGCTTGACGATCAGCAGCTGAGTGTCTGGTTACGACCGGTCGAGCATCCCAACAACCTGGCTGATGAACAGCTTGCTGAGAGCTTTGAAGTTATCGACCGTCCGGGGTTTCAAAGAATGGAACCACTGTGCTGCTAGCCCTTTGAGGGTAGCTCGTCCACCATGGTGACTAGTGCCATCTGTGCCTTATAGGTGCGAATGTGGTCCACCGGGCTCCCTGTGCCGTCATAGGAGCTGAGGTGAGGGGGTTTGAACTTCCGTGGAATAGGAAACAGAGTCACCCGAGCGGTATAGGGTGATTCCATCTCCGTGTTGGTGAGGTCGTGACCAGACTTTTGGTTCAACCTCTCAATCTGCTGCTGCAGTTGCTCGAACTGGGCCTTGACGTCATCCCGACCGGTTCTCCTCTCTGTATCCGAGAGGTAGGTCGGATCGGATGACGAGGCCTCTTCCTCGAAGCGCGTCAACCTTTGGGATTGAGCCCGACTCCGAGTTCGAGTAATCGTGTGTCGAAGGTCCCCCTGGCTCCTGGTCGGGGGGTCCTCGGCTGATTCCCGGGCTCTCCGTCCGGACTCCTCCCCTCTGGCCGCACGCCGTCGGTTGATGATAGTTCTGGCGTCCTCCACTCGATGAGGATCGGGCCGAGCTCACCTTTGTGAGCGTATGGTCGCCTGGCTACGCTCACCGTCACCGAGGTGTTCCCGGTCCGGTGGAGACACCGGGGCGGAACGGGCTTGCCTTCGTGCCTAAGCGGGCCTTTGAATAGGGGCACTTTTTTCAGGCTGATTTTCTGATGCGGGACGCTTCTCCTGCCGAGCCAAAAGCGCATCCATCTATTCCTGTGTTCGGCTCTGGCCCTCCAAGAGTTGTGCCAGCGCTGCCGTTATCTGTTCGGTGGTCATGGAGGCAGCCGGCTGCTCAAGCTGCAAGCTCTCCTGACCGGTCGGAACAGTAGTTTTCTTACCCGTCTTTGGCGGCATGTTGATCAGTCAAGAATTTGTTGATGAGAAGACTCTGTCGGTTCCCACAGAAAGGGCCAAACTGATGCTGCCGTAAATTGGTAAGAAGGGTTTAGAGAGAGAAAAGGACAAGAACAATTTATATGTGGTTCGGTCCCGTTAACAAGGTGACCTACGTCCACGGTTGCGTCTGTGCGCGTTCACTAGCAGATCACCGGCGGGCCTGGTGAGCCAACAAAGAGGAGCGACACTACCAGTAATACCGGCCGGGTATATGAGTATTGATGGTGAGTTCTCTGTTGTATGCTTGTGAGCTAGAGAATTATTTTCGGGTCCCTGTAGACAGGGTAGGTGGGCTCTTTTATAGGCACAAGAGTCCACCCTTACATGGTAAGTTAATTGGATTAGGAAGCCTAATCTAATTAGAATTGAATTGCATGATTTGGGGGAGAGTTTCCTAAGTAGTTTAGGAAACTGACACATTCCATCTTGCAGACTTGTAGCTAGTTTAGGAAACTGCTGGATAGACCAGGACCACGGGATGCCGCTGTCTTCCTTTCCCGGCCTGTTGGCAGGAATCGCACGATTCTGACGAACGCCTCGGGATTGCTCGACTATTGGCGCCTCTACTGGAGTAATCAGCACCTCTTGATGACGTGGCAGACTGGCTTCATGGCTGGATAATTTTGGACATATCATTTCTATTAAAGATTTAGATTCAATATTTATAGTCTAGTAGTAGTTGTAGTTGTCCCCTAAAATAGTTTGAAACCCCAAATTTCCATAGCAATATTTTCATTCACTAGAAGACAGATTTTGCAAGTAAATACCAGATTTCTTAACTACATAATTGTTATAATCACATCTAAAGTCCAAAGCACACCATACCCATGTCTCACTCCAAAATTAGATTAGGATTCGGTTTGACCTTATTTGTGTTCTTGGAGTTCAACCACTGTGACCCCACAAGAATCCAAAGTCAAAGGTTTAGTATTTTATTATTAATTCAGTATTTTCATTTATTTATGTTTTATTAGCCTAGTTGTACTAAACTTTGTTATTTTGCAGATTCCACAAATTCAACCCCAACTCATGTTAAGTGATGAAAAAAATATATTAATATTATATTTCACCCGTACCTTAGTTTTATAACTTTAATTTTAATTGCGCAGTCACTGTGTATATCTATTTAATCTTTCTTTAAAAGATTATTTGGAAGACAGTTTCAATTCCAAAATAGTAGGCTAAAACTTTAATTGGGGATATGCAACAAAAACATAGAAACCACAGCTTCTGTGAACAATCTTAAATGAGCAAATTTATCTAGATGGGTTGCTTTTCCATTTATGTTAAAAAAATATCTATGTATCTATAGTTTATGACCATTTAACATGTTTATATACTATGGTTATATTGGGCTCAAAAAATTACACATTTAAAATAAGAATATAATTATGTGGATTGTCAAACTATGTCTTTTGTCAGAAAAAATACCTAGCATACTCAAACAATTCATATGACAAAGTTTATATTTCAAATATGCGTTTATATATATATATATGTGTGTGTATATTTCTATCCACTAATGGACAGGCAATTGTGTAGTGGCAGAGTAGTGGGGACTGGGCGCCGAATAACCCACGTCCGCGCCAGGTCACGGTTCGAACCTGGCTACTGCCCAATTGCCTTTATATTTTTCTTTAAACCAAACGATGTCGTTTCATATCAAACCTGACACACTTGATATGACCCTGACTAATGAAAGTTTAATTTCAAATAAAGAATGACTCTGCGGTCTTAAATGCCAAATCCTTTTCAAATGCACAAAAGTTGTGGAGTCTTGTGTTGGTTTGCATATTCTCAATTCCTTTAAATCATTTCTCTCAAGTTAATTAATATTTCCTGTTTTTAATAGCTTTGCTTAAATATTTGTATTATTTCCATCTTTCGCTATAATGATATCCATAAAGTCATTTGATGTAAATTTAGTTTTTATTTAATTTTCTTCCTTTTCTTACTAGTATCTTAGATTAATTTATTTTGCACTGTTAAAATCTTTACTGTAAACTACTTAGGAAAAAATAGCTTTTAATTAGTTTTATTACAAAAATATAAAAATTAGTAGTTTAGTAAAACCCCACAAAAATCCATCATCTTTTATTTTCTTTTTAGTGACAAAATAGTTATTGCCTATCTTTGTTTCCCATTCCCTGTTGGTTCGACCTGGACTTCCAGAACTTTATTACTTGTACGGTCACCTACACTTGGGTGTGATAAGAAAATGCGTCAATAGGATGTCGTCAAGTTTTTGGCGCCGTTGCCGGGGAACGGTTAATAAAAATATATAAATAAAAAAAAAGTTAGGTTTAAAACTATTTCTTCCACTACATCTATATTTATATATATACCTATTCTACCTTATAAATAATCTAGTTTTCCTTTTAAGAAAATGAAAAGAAAAAAAAAATTCTATATAATTTTTTCTTGTGAAATATCTATAAATAATTATATATTTATAAGTATGTAAGTGTTTATCTTCTAAAAAAAAGAGCATTTATATACATATCTAAATCTATCTTCTAAAAAAATAAATATGTAAAAAAAGAGTTTTATTTTTACTATAGCTATAAATAATAATAATAACGATATTTTTAAATCTTAGTTTTTCTTTTATTTCATATGTCCTTAGATACTACTGAAGCTTTATATCAAGTACCACATAATTCTAATATTTCTAGTGAATCATCTAGTATATAGTTTCCTAGAATCATGGCTGAAATTGAAGGCATAGAAGGAATAACTGATGATACTCATAATGAATATGGGGATAATATACCACAACCTGTCTTATCAGAGCGTGAACGATGGTCTTTACGTAATCTATTTATCCCATAAATAATCATCACTCCTTCTTGCATCACTCTACCTAGACATACAGAAAATTTTCATTTTTGACATAACATGCTACCATGCTTACCAACTTATCACGGAATTAAAAAAGAATATGCTTATTTTCATATTCGTGAATTTGAAGAAGTTTGTGATACATTTGCTGATCAAACTTGTCCTATTAAGAAATCTATCTCAAAAATTTTCCTTTTTCTTTAAAAGATGAAGCTGAATCTTGGCTTTTATCTCTCCATCCTGGATCTATAACTTCATGGCATGATATGAATGAAGCTTTTCTAAATAAATTCTGATATGTACAAAAATATCAGGTCAAAGTCAAACCTCGCCACCTCAGCAAAGGACAGCCAAGTCACCTAGGGTCTGGGCTAACTACTCAACCATCCCGGGCAGTTTCACAAAACCGCCCAGTTTGGCAAAAGCCCGGGTGTTCACTCCAGACTGGCCCTGGCCCCAAATGGGCGCACCTTTCGGAGGTCGTAGTTATTTGCCCGACAAGCTTCCAGACGGTTTCCTATCCCAAATAGAAGACTAAATGGAAGGAGCAAGTGATTTCCTAAACCACTTAGGAAACTCTCCTAAATTCATGTAAACCGATTGTAACAGGTTAAGCTTCCTAATCTGCAGATTTACCTTGTACGGGTGGTCTCTTGCACCTATAAAAGAGGCCACCCACCCCCGTTGAAGGGGGAGGGAATTCCTAGCATAGAGAATAGCAAATCATATCACTATTACGCATATACCCCGCTGGTTTCTGGTAGTGCCGCCCACTCTGTTGACTCACCAGTCCCCGCCGGTGATCTGCTAATGAAAGCGCACCGACGCACCCGTGGACGTAGGTCACCTCATTAACGGGGCCGAACCACATCCAAACTCCATTGTGCCCATCTCTCTCATATAATTACTCTTACCCAGATTTTGGCATCATCAAATTCTATCACAAAAATTTAACTTATAGCTTGATGCGAGAATATAAACTTTTCACTCAAAAAGACAAGGAACCATGCATTGAAGAAGGTGAATTTTTTATAGATCTCCTACAAACCTGTCCACATCATGGATTTAAAAAATGGCGTATAATTCATTTCTTTTATGAAATATTAGATCCAGAATCAAAGGAAATAATTGAAGCCATGTATCAAGGGGAATATTTTTAAAATGCTGAGAAAGCTGAATCATACTTTGATTGGCTTGGCGAAGACGCTCCAAAATGTGAAAAAGAAGAAGTTTCTAGGAAAGAAAAGGCTAAAAGTTCACCGCAATCACAAACAGAAGATGAATTAGTAATAAAAATTGAAGAATTAGCTCGCAAGCTAGTAGCTCTTAAATTGGAGAAAGAAAATCCTCCTTTATCTAAGAAGAAATTAGAACTTTGCAGTACATGTCATATGATGGGGTACTCTATAGAAAAATGTCTTAATACTCCTGTTTATCAAAGATTTACCTCCGCGCAAAAAGTTCTATTATATAACTCAAAACGGCATCTTCTTAAAAGAAAAATGAAATCTCGATGGACTGGTTCATATATTGTAAAAAATGTTTATCCTTATGGAACTATCATGATTGAGGACCCTAAAGATGGAAATACATTTAAAGTTAGCAGGCATAAATTAAATCCATTCTTATGAGATTTTGAAACTGAGTTGGAGCCTTTCCTTTGGAGGACCCCCAACTATGATACCTCTTAAATTCATAAATCATGATTAGAAATGTTTTTTTTTTTGGAAAATGGTAAATAGATTCCAAAAAGGGTGTACAAAAGTACAAGGGGCATACCCCCAGGATATACAAAGAGGAGCAGGGCACTGAAAAGGAAAATGTAGCAAAGAAAGCTACCAATCAAGGGAGTTTAACCCAAAACAGCCAAAGACAAATCAATACAAAGCAAAGGCCATCAACAAAATAATGACATTAAAGCCAATTACTAAGAATGGAATTAAGATTACTATGGTGCTTCCAGTTAACCCTTATGAGGTCATGGATTTGAGAAATTAAGCTCTTGAGGATAATCTCTTTAGGACAAAAAAATGTGTTTGAAGGATCTATTGTTTCGCTCTTTCCATAATCCATAAACAGTAACTCCCAAGCAAAGTTTGGGGATTTGATGAAGAATCGTCTTTCCTTTAAGGTGTTGAGCCATCCAAAGCAAAGTGTCATTCCAACCTTGACCATTCCAAGTCAAGCCACACCTTTGCATAAGATCCTGCCAAATACCACCAGAGTAAGAGCAAGAAAAAAACAAGCGATTATGTGTTTCCATATGAGAGTGGCAGAAAACACAAGCCAGGGGACCACAGGTGAAAGAAGATATCCTATCATGGGTAGACAATCTGTTATGAGCTGTTAACCAAAGAATAATACTCGACCTAGGGGTACCTCCTTTAAACCACACACTGTCATACCAAGGAACCTTGGGGTGATGGTACCTTAAATGATCCCAAATAAGGGAAAATTTAAATTTACTAGATGGAGTGACCTGCCAACTAACTTTGTCCTGAAGAAAAGAAGGTTTATAGAGGTTGGTGAGCATAGTTCTAACTTCATCCAATTCGATGGAGTGAGAGCTAGGCCAATCCCATTCCAAACCCCTAATAATGGTACTAACTTTAGCATTAATGTTAATGGCAGCATCATAAACAATCCTGACTGTATATTTATCCAACAAAAGCCCAATAGGGAGCCAATTATCAAACCAGAGAGAAGTGTTATCACCATTCCCAATTCTATGAATAAGCAAAGGTTTGGCAATATATCGAAGTTTTAATAATTTTTGCCAATACCAAGAGCATTGGGAAGGAGTTTTAACCTGCCAGAAACTTTTGTTTTTAAGCATATGCAGGTGGATCCAATTTTTCCATAGAGAGGTATTGGAAGGATCAAGAATACTTCCACTATGTTTGAGGTTCAAAATGGTGTTAGTTAAATTGATATCCTTGAACCCCAAGCCTCCTTCTTGCTTGGGTCTACAAACTGTATCCCAAGCTATTTAGCACCATGTTTAATTTCAATGTTACCAGCCCATAAGAATCTAGCCATAATTTGAGCCACTTATTTGAGAACTCCTTTTGGAAGAATAAACATGCCAGACCAATAAAGTTGAATACCTGTCAAAACAGAATTTATCAATTGAGCTCTTCCAGCATAAGATAGAAATCTAGACTTCCAAGAATTAATTCTAGCACAAATTTTGCTAATCAACACTTCACAGTCTTGTTTTTTGAGCTTAGAAGTAATAAGGGGCACCCCAAGGTACCTGACAGGTAAATTACCTTTCACAAAGTTGAGGGTGGAAAGAATATTTTCAGTTATTTCCTCTTTAACATTACAAGAGAAAAGGAAACTTTTAGCATTATTAGCTTGGAGCCCAGTGAAATGATAAAATTGGTTAAGGGCTTCCTGAATCACTGTAGCAGTTTCCACATCTCCATTAAATAAAATAATAAGGTCATCAGCAAAACAGAGATGAGATATTTGAAGCTTATCACATTTCCAATGATAGGTAAAGGGTCTCGTATTAATGAAATGATGGAGCAATTGACTAAGGGTATCCATGACAAGGACAAAAAGATAGGGAGAGATGGGGTCTCCTTGTCTGAGCCCCTTAGCCCCTTCAAAAAAAAACCCCACAGATTCACCATTAAAATTGATTGAGTACTTTGCAGTAGTAATACAAGCAATGATCCGTTTCTTTAAATTTGGGGAAAATTCATGAACATCCAAGATATCAATGAGAAACTCCCAACTAACACTATCATACGCTTTCATAATATCCACCTTAGCTGCTACTCTAGGTTTACCCAAAGGTTTGTGGTAATCCCTAAGAAGGTCTTGAGCAAGGAGGATGTTATCACTAATTTTCCTACCTTTAACAAAGGCAAATTGGGCTTGGTCAACCAATTTAGGGAGAATCAACTGAAGCCTATTGGCAATAATCTTAGAAATGCATTTGTAAATAGTATTGCAGCAAGAAATTGGCCTGAAATCTCCCATCCGGGTAGGATTGGGGACTTTAGGAATTAAAGCTATAAGAGTAGTGTTAGAAACTTTAAGCATCTCTCCATTTTGAAAGAACTCCCTAATAGCAGCAATAACAAGAGGACCAGTAATAGTCCAAGAGCTTTTGAAGAAAAAATAATTATAACCATCAAAACCAGGGGCTTTATTACTATGCATGCTAAAGAGGGTATTCTTTATTTCAATATCTAAAGGAATCCTATCCACCTCAGCCATAAGTTCTACAGGAATTTTTTTGTGGATAACACTTCTAAGAGCTTCTTTACCTGGATGGCAGTGATTAGAAGTAGTGCCAAGCATGCTTTGTAAATACCTAATAGCTTCATCTTTAGCTTCATTACAATTGGAAGTTAAAGTCCCATTAGGTTTTTCAAGTAAAAAAATTCTTTTCATGTTCCTTCTAGCTTTAATAGACATATGAAAATATCTAGAATTTTTATCCCCAGCTTCTAACCATTGTATCCTGGATTTTTGTTTGAGAACTTCCTCTTCAATCCAAATAGCTTCATGAAAGGTTTTCAAAGACTTATTATGCATATCAATGAGGTCAGAGTTGTTAGGATCTCTGATTAAAAGGGTTTGGAGTCTCTTTAAGTCCTCTCTAGCTTTGTTAGCATTAATCCTCTCTAGGCCAAGAGTACTTTTGCTAAACTGTTTGAGATCCTTTTTCAGGAATCTGAGCTTTTGGCAAAGTTGGAATTGGGCAGTACCTTCAACATTAATTTCCCAGGCATTTTGAACAATATCATTATAGGAGTCCAATTTAGTCCAGTAGTTGAAGAATTTAAAAGCCCTCCCTTTCCTATAATGCTTTTTATCAATATGAACAACAATAGGAGAGTGGTTAGAGGTACCTGGAACCTGGAAATGGGCAAAAGAATCGCTGAGATTATCCAACCAAGCTTGATTGACCAGAGCTCTATCAAGTTTTCTCTGGGTAAAATCTTCCTTCCCATACCTTCTGTTACTCCAAGTAAATTGTTCACCAATATATCTAAGATCCACTAGACAACACTCATTAATAGTTTTTTTAAATTCCTTCATCTCGTTATTCCAACCAAAGTATGCATCAGAGACTTCATCTGGGCTTAAAGGCACATTAAAGGCACCTAGTGCAATATAGTTAGTGGTCTTATTACACTGTGAAATGGACCTTAGGTCAGACCATAGGTCCAATCTGGCTTGGCCAGTGTTAAAACCATAAATGAAATAAGCTTCAAAGGAAAGGGATTTATCATCCTTTTCAATGCTAACATGAATAAGTTGGGAAGGGATTTTAAGAATAGTGAGATTAATAGTGTCAGCATTCCAACCAACCCAAATTCTACCAACCAAATTTGAACTACTATTGGTAACAAAATTCCACTGTTTAAAACATTTAGTTTTAATAAAATCTTCATTAGCCTGTCTAACTTTGGTTTCGATTTTTTCCGAAAAAAAACTTTGGTTTCGATTAACCCCAAAATGTCAATATTATTCTCATAGATAAATTTGGCAACTTCGGATTGCCTAGAGGGCTGATTAAGGCCCCTAATGTTCCAGCAGCTAAATATCATTAAGAACTGGTAATGGGAGAGTTAACTTACCTAAAGAGCCAGAGGGGGGATTCTTCAAAAGTTCCTGTTTACCAAGTTCAGGCTGACAAGAAGCAGTAGAAGGGTCAGCAGCAAGGGCAGTGGGACTGTCCAGAATTCCTTGGGTGTTTGTGAGTTCCTCTAATTTATGAGGTGCTATAGGTAGGACATCCAGGCCAACTTTGGGTAGGTCAACATTCTGATCATAGGTAACATTTAGCTCTTTTTTTAATATGTTCACATTCAAGATCTTCTAGTAAGGCGTATTAATTTTTCTTAGTAACTTCAGGTCCATGCAGTTTGAGGAAACTGGTATCACTACCATTGGTGACAGTTGTACGGAATGGGGTAAAATTTGAGCAAAACCTTTAATTCCCTTGAGTGGGGAAGTAATATTAAGAACAGGTTGAATAGGCTCAATAAGATCCTTTTCAACCAGGTTAGGACATTCATGAGGCAGGTTAGCTACTTCATTGGGAGAATCAGTTTGGTTATCAGCCGTATACACAATAACTGTAGACACATTATCAGTTGAGGAAGCAACCACATTAGAGGATGTATCAACCGTATCTTCCCTTTTACCTTTTCCTTTTCCTTTCCCCATCCAAACTCCATCAGTCTCACTCTCAGTGGAATTCACAATGGTGGGGATAATGGCCTTCTTAGTGAGGGGTTGGTTATTATAGACCCTAGCACAATCATGGCCAAACCGTTTGCATTTAGCACATCTGACTGGGTTCCATTGATATTCAATAGTCAAGCCTATCCTCTCAGGTTCCTTAGTAATAGGGTCAATGACTTCAATCTCAAAATTTTTCAATAATTCAAACTCAGCACTTACCTCAGTACAGATCCGAGCATATGAGATTCTCCTACATGTTGCTGTCATTCAGTCAACATGTATAGGCCTCCCAATAGTGCTAGCTATGTGGCTAAGGCCCTCCACATTCCAAAATTCCAACTGAATTCCATATATATGGACCCAAACAGGGACAGTAGCAGGGACTTCCTTATCAAGTACCATCCCAGTTCGCCAATTTCAAAGAAGGATGGGCTGTCTAGCAACATGCCATGGACCATTCTCCAGCACTGCTTCACTTTCTTCACTGGTGTTGAACTTGAAGATATAGTGGCCCAAATCAGTAGCAAGCATGTCATTCAATCCTTTTTTAGCCCAGTGTCTTGAAGTAGCATTTCTAACAAGAGTGTAGGGTAGCTTTTTACCAATAAAATAACCCACAAGGGTATTGTCCCAAGCTCTACTGCCCTGAGTTGTGAGGTCCTCAGAGAGTTTTAGCAGTTTCCTATCTGATAACTCCTTGGGTTTAAAATAGCTGAGTTTGACACTAGAAGGTTCAGCCTTTCTGACTAAAGAAGCCCATGAATTTTGGGGGAAAGACGTGGCCATGTTGGCAGTAGCACGCAGGCTACGCCCAGGGGACTTCGCATGGCTAATGGATGGGACCACAGATGAAAGGAAAAAATGACCTCCCTCTTCCACAGGTTTTTGAGGAGCTTGGTTCAAAATACACGAAGAATGGGTATTATCCAACACATGGTGCAAGGAGAACTAGGCTGTGCCCGCAGCAAAGGAACTCACATGGTCACCATGTTTAGTGCTATCAAGTACATGGGGGGGGACCCACTTTTTGCAAGGTATGCTGCAGGAGACTTACTTTAGCATACGACTGGGGTCCACAGTTGAAAACTACAGCACTATCCACAAGAACATCAACTTTAGCCCCTCTATCCAAATGGGCATGTAAGCCCTTACTCTGCTGCATGCGGGTAGGGGCATCATCAGACAAAGCGCCGAATTTTTAGGCGCTCATGTGACTACCAGTGCCAGGAATTGCAGGAATTTGGGCTGTGCCCATGTGCGCACATGGGCCAACAGTAGAAGTAAGTATATTATAATCTTGGTCCTTCTCCACGTAGGCATCAAGCATAGTGACCACTGATGTGTGGGCAGATTTAGAATCTATGAACTCTTGGTTAATAGAACAATGGCCCACCAGATTTAACAAGTTTAATTTGGCAGACGTTGAGGTGTCACTGCCAGATTGTGCCACGTGGAATGTACTACCGATCAAACTATTTGCGTGCGCTGAACAGGTGGTGCCTTGAGTAGACAACACTCCAGAATTTTCGGTTAAAACTGTACAACCTATGTGCTTACCCACACCTTTTTGCAGCGAGGGAGTGAGAAAAATGTGACCGTTGCAATCCTTAGTGCGTGGGACGTGCAGCTCACTCTCAGCAAACACAGTGGGCTTGGAGCTTGATGCATTTTTTGGATCAAAAGCTGTCTCGTCCTTGAAATTTGACTCAAATGTAGAATTTCCAGTATTAGTGTTAATACCTTTGGATTTTGCCTTAAGCTTTAAAATTTCATTTTCCAACTCAGTAATACGCCTTAGGGAAGCCACACATTCCATAGATTTATCACTTTCCAATTCCCTTGACTCATCTGTTCCTTTGGAAAGCACAATGATATCATCATTGGTTAAGCCAACTATTTCAGATCAAGATGGGTTTGAAATAATGAAGCCATGACCAGAATCCTCTACTTCACTCACAAGGCCAGAGGCCACTTCTTTCAAGTTATTGGCTAGCTTTTTCCTTTTAAGAATTTCTGTCGAATCTTGAAGAGATTTGAAAGTAATATTTTGGACAAGCCTTCCACCCTCAAGCTCAGCTTGGTCTTTCCATTCTTCTTCAAGTTCAAGGTCCTCAACAGAGAATCCATGACCATTAGCAGGGAAGGAGAGACAGGATCAATGTTAACATAAGAGGAAGCTTTGGTAACATTTAGAGCATGAACCATTCCACCAGAGAGAGATCCTCTTGTTGTAGACCCATCTTGGAACTACACAGATCCATCACCTTTGACATTTTTACTAGCCAAATCAGAGGGGACATCAGATTGAGCACCCATCTTTGAATTTCCAAAGCTAATAGAAATATCATTCTTATCTTTAAGCTAGGGGGGTTTGATTTAGCAACATTGAGAACTTGGACCTTCCCTTCATAGATGACACCACCAGGTTGGGATCCATCCTTTCGTAGCACTGATCCATCCCCTTTAAGAGAGTATTTGCTCTCCAGATCAGGAGCAATATTACCCAAAATAGAGGGAACTCCAACAGTAGTTGGTACATTAACAGTATGACCCACCTCTTCCTTAAGGGGAGATTTACTAGCACCTTGACTACGTTTTTTCTTGTTAGACCCCATTGATTGATTTTTCATCACACAAAAAAGAAAAAGAGATGGAGACAGGATGGAGATGGGATACTGGGAAAGAGAGAGAGAGAGAGAGAGAGAGAGAGAGAGAGAGAGAGAGAGAGAAGAAGGGAGGAAATGGGATGAAGAAATCAAGCTTAACCATATTCTAGAGAGAGGAGGGAGCTTCTCTCACTAGACATTTTGTCAAAGCTAGCATTGTTAACATTGATCCATGATTAGAATTGTACATAGTAGGAATTTTATTTTAATTTTTATTTTAAATTTGTTTCCTTACTAATTAATATTTTTCATGAATTATAACATATTATCTGATGTCACAAGTAACAAAGAGATATGAATCCATCTCATCATCGTAGAGGTGCAAGAATGAGTATAAACCATTCCAATTTGTCTAACAATAACAACTATCTTTCAATGGATAGAACTTCATCAGATGATGATACACGCCCACATTTCGAATATATCATGGACTCTGACGAGGATGAAATGATCTACGCTAGGTGTGTCGATAAAATTTATGACAACAGTGATGAAGAAATTGATTATCTAGTGGAACCTAACCAACCTAGGGAGTGGAATGCTGAACCAGTATTTGATGGATTAGATGACTGGCAGAATATTAGTACAAACTACGATGAATGGGAACAAGCTCAATATGAGGCGTTCCAAGAATTATATCATGAATATGAAGAAAATGAATGGGAGAGATACCTAACATCCTTAGTACAATTCCCCATCTATGATAAAAATGACACTATTTTTGGATGGAGGCGTTTGTTAACTAGAGTTGTTAATGGAGAAATGTTAAGGTACGCCTTTCAGAGGGATTGGTTCCTTTTCTTACTCGAATGGGGGACATCTCTAAGTCCCTGTCTTCATTTGAACAATTCATTCCTCAAAGAGTCACTGTCGAATATAGTATATTCATGGAAATAACAGTGTATGATGATTCTGACATATGTGATTATGACACCTACTTGAGATTTCGAGTCTACTGTCCTAGACCGCGAAATGATCACCTTTCATGAGCAATAATCCCAGTCAATGTCTAGATATGTTAAGAAATTCCTGTCTTTATTTTTATTGTAATTGTCCTTTTTTATTTGTTATATATACATATATAAATCATCATTGTGTTTTAAATATCAAAACCGCTTGCACTTATTATTTTATGAGTTCTGATTTTTATCAAGTCTTACAAATCTCAAACAATGTTATCTCATAAATGTACTAAATTGTATGTTTAAACTATCCCATTACAGTCCAAAAAAAAAAAAAAAAAAGCACATCAGAAGTATTGCTGGTTTAAAAACTATGTTGCTAAAACTGCCAAATAGCAAAATTTGAATACAAGATCGATCATTTGAAACTGCAGTTCAAAAGATCAATTGTACAATAATTCTTGATAACTTTATCTCAACACAGTGATAGTACATTTATTTATATATATATATATATAAATTTTGTCATTATTATTGTATCTTTTCTTTGTCTATTTCTTTTTATTACAAGTGTTATCCTTGGCTTCTTTTTCTCATCTCACTCATTGAGGACAATGTCAGACTCAGTTGGGGGGGACGGTTTCACGATTAACACTTGTTTGTTTGTTTTACCTTTATTTCTTTATAAAAAAAATTTAATCTTTTTAGAGAGAGATACACTGAAAAGGAGAAAATGGCTATATATAGGACTTCAAACCCTAAAAACTTTTCCCTCTCTCTTTTTCCTTTCTTTTTCTTTTCTTCTTCCCTCTCGCTGCGATCTCTCTCTCGTCTCCTCTCTGCAACTCTCACTCTCCCCCCGATCTCTCATTCTCTCTCATTTTCTTTTCATTTTTTTTTCTCGATCCAAAATCAAGACCAACTCTAGTGATCACTAAAGGTAAGATCTATAATCCAGAAAAAAGCTTGATTTTAAGTTTATTCTCTACTTTTTTCGATTTCGGCTTAATTCTTAATTTTTTTAGTTTTTTTAGATTTTGATTTTCTCTCTTTTCCATTATTTAACAAAAATATAATATATATATATATATAAGTTGTAGGTACCCACTCACCAAAGAAGCTTGAAAATATCACTCGATCTACGACCCTACCAGGTTCTCAGATTTCCAAGAGCCAGGTGATATTTTTCCTTTTCTTATAAATAAATAAAAATAAATAAATAAATAAACAAAACAAAATTTAAAAAATGGACGACGCGCTAGCTATTGGTCTTATGTATTTTGAACTTTGCCTTGTCATTTTCTTAATTGCTGTTATGATAATGATGTGTTGCCCTTGTTAAAAAAAAATCTAATTTTGTTTTTCTTCCAAGTTTTTTTTTTTTTTTTTAAATGAATGACGAACACATCAGCGCTCTTTTGATTTTTGAACTTTATATTATAATTTTCCTTATTATCATTATTCTACTAATACGTTGTCTATGACTTTTCTACAAAAAAAAAAAGAGAGAGAAAAATGTAGTTTCTAGTTTTCTATTTTTTTATAAAAAAAAAATGTAGTTCTTCTTTCTAAGTTTTCTGTTTTAAAAATATATATATGTATATTTTTTTTTTAGTTTCTGTATATATTTCTTAACATAAATATTTTTAATTTTTAAATAAAATTCCCATCCACCTCCTCTAAGCTCTCTTTAATTAGATCTTAGTTGATAGTTGGAAGGAGTGGAGGGTAGAGTCTAGCCTCTCTTGTTGGCTGAGAGTATAAAAAATGGATCCAATAGTTGATGACCAGACGTTAATGGGTCGCTCACTTGTTTTTTTTTTTTGGTAATCGGGGGTGTCCGGGTCAGCTTGCGCGCACCTCGACTAATCCCCCGAGGCCTGGAGGCGCCGGGTGAATACTCCAGTGGCCACGCCCCCCATGACTCGAACACTAAACCTCTTGGGTAGTACACCCAAGAAGCTCACTTGTTTCCAAGCAGAAGAAACCCTTTGCTTTATGCCATCAAAAGGAAAGCTAAAAGGTTAGGATGGTGTTTGAATTGTTATAGAGAAAAATGTCCTGGGTTAGTTGCTCATAATGGCAGATCTTTTAAAGTTTATTACTGCTACAAAAGACAATTCAAATCAAAACAAAAGAAAATTTTGGTTGAGAAAGAGGACTGGATCCTTTGATACCCAAATAAATTTTGTTTTCCCATCCCTCATTTCCTTTTATTTTTATTATTATTTGTTTTTAAATTTATTTTCAGTACATTCAATAATTTTCAATCAGGTCAGACTTTAAAATGATCCTACGTGTACACTGGCTTTCATTAACTGGTTTGATAGGAGTAATTTGCATGATCCCAACATCACTAGTTATGTCTAGTGCGGTGAATGACTCTAGAGGTAGCGAAAAACTAGGTAAAGCCAGAGTTATCTCCTAGCCTCTTACTGACATTTTAGCTTAATAGTAATTCTAGACCCATCTCTTTTATTAGAGGTGGATGGGCTATCATGACAACTTGTACGCTCCGGATTGCGTAGCCTCTTTTGTATAGATGCAGAGGATACTAGTCGCACCATATATGTATCCAACTTAGTGGATGCGCTTAGGATTTTTCAGAAGTTTTTCTTTTACTCTATATAAGATAAATTTGACACATTAATGTTATTTTGGGTATATTAATAGCATACAACACATTGTCACATGTTTAACTATTTTTAAATGCTAGAAACACTTTAAACTTTAAATCATTTTGAAATAGTGTGAAAATATTTACTCAATCTAAATGGATGAGTAAGTATAAACTATGCAGCTTAAAGACAAGTAGTAGAAACTAATTAACCCATGCGAGCTTTTTTGTCAATCTTTCTTTATGAGGGCTACTATTCTTTTCAGTCTCATTTTATTCTTTTTATCATATCACTCGTTGAAAGTCTCATTTTTATCTTTTTCTTTAACTGATCATTAGAAGAGAACGTTCAGGATTTACCATTAGAACGTCTAAATTGCTTGAATGAACAAAGTCAATCTATTTTTAAAAATAATTTAGGCCATCTTTTCTTTCAAATGCACCCCCCTTCACCTAATATTGCCTTATGTTCAGTTCTCTCTAAATCATGCCTTGCTCTACCTGGGAGTACATACCTCACTTTTATATCCAGGTATGTGATTGGACTGTAATGATATTGCAAGAAGTGGTAAAGAAAGAAAGGAGTTGATTTCAAAAAAAATATATGAGAAACTAAAAATAAAAAATAAAAAATAAAAAAATCAACTGTACAAATGATAAAAAGGAGAAGAAAAAGAAGATGTTGGAATGAACTGCGCAAACACTCCAATCACATGCTTAGAACAAATACACCCCAAATCTCCTACTCATCTTAATTTCTAACCTACCAGTCAAAGTCCTAATGATTTAAAAGAAATTGATTTTTAAATTTAAGTAATAAGGATGTTCTCCACAGTAGATCGCTCTTCTAATACTAAGTATTCTTTCATGAGACTTATTGTACTCCAAATGCCTATATATTGAGTCATAAAAAAAAAAGAAAAAAAAATGGAAGCAATTCCTCTATCTTTGCTTCCCTGCCAAGTGAGATGTTCTCTACACCGGTTTCTGGGAGTTTCTCATTAAAAGAGTGAAATCCTAGTGAGATTTGAGTTAAAACTACAAATTTTATGACTGCTAATAGTTATGTAAACTTTGAAGTTAAGATTAGTTGCTTGACTTTTCAAGCACACACTGTAAGTTTAAAGAGTGTAAAAATGCTACCATTGACAAACTGAGAGTATATGTGTTGCATTACTACAACATACTTGAAATTTTCATTTTATTGTCAAATTTAATCTTATCTGTTGTAAAAGGAGAAAATCTACCTTTATTTTTATTTTACTTTATTTTTACATTAAAAAAAACAAAATTTGAATTTTGTGGGTATATTCACTGCAAACCCTCACGAGACAACACTCGTCCACTAGGGGTACCCTAGGGTTTTAATGGCTTGTTGCATACGCTAAATGCAATCGCGATTCCTGCAACAGTGAGTTAGGTTTTGTTTTCCTTAGTCTACTCCTACTTTTTAATAAAACTTCTAGAACAATTTCTCTTTTCACTTCATTGCTAGGGACTAGCAATAAGTTAGTTGAGGGGTGTGACAAACACTGAATTTTGCACATTCCTGTGCCAATATAATAGATATAGTGCTCATTTAATCCCCCAAATTCCTAGTTTTACATGCATTTTGGAATTAATATAATTTAATGGTCATGTCACTCAAATGCGTGTAATTATTTATTTTTACATATTTTATATGTTTAGGTGAAAATGAAGTAAAATAAAGGGAAAGAAAGAAGTAGCAACCACACCATAGTATATCCCATACACTCAAAAACTTCCAAAAAAAAAAAATAGTGGCCAACGAATTCAACATCCAAGCTATTGCATGGATGTTGATAGTATAATATATATATATATATATATATTGTTTTTGTCCTTTCCTCTTTTTTTTCTTCTCTCTCTCTCTCTCTCTCTCTCTCTCTCAGTTGCAGGATCAATTTCAAAAATTGTCAGAGGCACAAAGAAAAAAATGGGAAGACGTAAAGAAGAAATTGCTAGCTGACGAGTGAAGTGACGAAATTCATCAAAAACTTCACCAATAAAAAGGCAAGCAGCAGCTTCAACAAAGAACACACTGAGACAACAATTAACAAGCTGCAACAGATTCACACACACTGTTAGGGAGAGAATAGTTTAGGGAGGTTATCATGTGAGCACTTCATATTGTCCCTAGAAGTAGGAAATTTTAGTTTTTCTTTGCTTTTTCTAGTTCTAGTAGTTGTAAAAATTTACTTTTATGTAATTGATGATTTCATGTTCAAAAATATGTAGCAAAACTTGGTATACTGTATTTCTCAAATTTAAAATATTTATTTTCTTGTACAACCTTTGTCACATTGTAGTAGTAAAATATTTCTATTAAAGATTTAGATTTAATATTTTTAGTCTAGTAGTAGTTGTAGTTGTCCCCTAAAATAGTTTGAAATCCCAAATTTCCAATTTTTATAGAAATATTTCCATTCACTAGAAGACAGATTTTGCAAGTAAATGCCAGATTTCTTAGCCACATAGTTGTTATAATCAACTACTAAAGTCCAAAGCACACCATACCCATATCTCACTTCAAAATTAGATTAGGATTTAGTTTGGCCTTATTTGTGTTCTTGGAGTTCAACCACTGTGACCCCACAAGAATCAAAAGTCAAAGATTTAGTATTTTATTATTAATTAAGTATTTCCATTTATTTATGTTTTATTAGCCTAGTTGTACTAAACTTTGTTATTTTGCAGATTCCACAAGTTCAACCCCAACTCATGTTAAGTTAGGAAAAAAATATATTAATATTATATTTCACCCATACCTTAGTTTTATAACTTTAATTTTAATTGCGTAGTCACTGTGTATATCTATTTAATCTTTCTTTAAAAGATTATTTGGAAGACAGTTTCAATTCCAAAATGGTAGGCTAAAACTTTAATTGGGGATATGCAATAAAAACTTAAAAACCACAGCTTCTGTGCACTAATCTTAAATGAGCAAATTTATCTAGATGGGTTGTTTTTTTTATTTATGGCCAAAAATATCTATGTATCTATTGTTTATGACCATTTAACATGTTTATGTACGATGCCTATATTGGGCTCAAAAGATTACATATTTGAAATAAGAATATAATTATGTGGATTGTCAAACTATGCATTTGGTCATAAAAAAAAACACCTAGCATACTGAAACAATTCATATGACAAAGTTTACATTTCAAATATGTGTTTATATATATCATCCACTAATGCACATGCAATTGTGTAGTGGCAGAGTGGTAGGGACTGGGCGCCGAATAACCCACGTCCTCGGCGGGTCATGGTTTGAACCTGGCTACTGCCCAATTGCCTTTTTATTTTTCTTTAAACCAAACGACGTCGTTTCATATCAAACCTGACACACTTGATATGACCCTTACTAGTGAAAGTTTATTTTCAAAAAAAGAATGACTAGCGGTCTTAAATGCCAAATCCTTTTCAAATGCACAAAAGTTGTGGAATTTAGTGTTGGTTTGCATATTCTCAATTCCTTTAAATCATTTCTCTCAAGTTAATTAATATTTCCTGTTTTTAAAAGCTTTGCTTAAATATTTGTATCATTTTCATCTTTCGCTATAATAATATCCATGAAGTCATTTGATGTAAATTTAACTTTTATTTAATTTTCTTCCTTTTCTTACTAGTATCTTAGATTAATTTATTTTGCACTGTTAAAATCTTTACTGTAAACTACGTAGGAAAAAATAGATTTTAATTAGTTTATTGCAAAAATATAAAAATTAGTAGTTTAGTAAAACCCCACAAAAATCCATCTTTTATTTTCCTTTTAGTGACAAAATAGTTATTACCTATCTTTGTTTCCTGTTCCCTGTGGGTTCGACCTGGACTTCCAGAACTTTATTACTTGTATGATAACATAAACTTGGGTGTGGTAAGAAAATGTGTCAATAGGATATCGTCAGTGATGCCAGGCAACAAGAATGTGCAAGGTAGCCTCAAACTTTTTCATTCCAATGTTCGTGTTTTGTTTGATTTGGGTGCATTCCACTCTTTTATTTCTCTTCAGTTTGTTTTGAGATAGAGTATTCCTGTTATGCCTTTACTTGTTCCTATGAGCGTAGGAACACCTCTAGGGGGTTCAGTTACTCTATATGAGCATTGCAAAGATTTTGTGATGGACTTTGGGGATAGGACTTTCCTCGTTAATTGTATTGTATTGGATTTTGAAGGGTTTTCCATTATTTTGGGAATGGATTGGCTTAGGGAGAACCATGTTATCCTTGATTATGCTAAGAGGAGCATTCATATAGATACCCCCAGGATTACCTCATTTCTCTCATACGTATCCAGATAGTGGAGAATTGGTTATGTCCAGTTTCCTATATTCGGTGGAGATACCGAAGAAGGATAATAGTGATGTGGAAGTGGTATGCGACTTTGAGGATGTTTTTTTGGATCTCCCTGGACTGTCACCTAAGAGAGAGGTGGAATTCTGGATTGATCCCACCAATTTCTAAGGCAGCATATTGTATGACGCCCAAGGAATTGAAAGATATGAAAAAGCAGTTGGATGAGATGATTCAGAAACGGTGCGTCAATTATTTTTTTCTGGTAGATTCATTTTCTTTGTAGTTGATCTTTCTTTCTAGTAGTGTAATTCTTTTGAGGTGTGCATGAATCAGGTTCATATGCCCTAGTAATTCACCGTGGGGAGCTCCAACGATATTTGTATCCAAGAAGGATGGTAGTCTTCGTATATGTATAGACTACAAGGAGTTAAATAAGGTGACGATCAAGAACAAGTATCCTTTGCCCGGGATTGACGACTTTCTTGATCAATTGAAAGGAGCGGCGGTCTTTTCACAGCTTGATTTGAGGATTGAGTATCACCAGATGGGAGTGGTGGAAGAGAACATTCCCCATACAGCTTTTCGTACTCGGTATGGGTTGTATGAATTTCCAGTGATGCCATTTGGTTTGACCAACACTCCAGCATTCTTTATGGATTTGATGAATCGGGTGTTCAGGCCGTATTTGGACCGTTTTGTCATTATCTTCATAGATGACATCTTGGTTTATTCACAAACTCAGGAGGAGCATAGAGAGCATTTGAAAGTAGTGTTACAGATACTTCGAGAGCATCATTTGTATGCCAAGTTCAGTAAGTGCCATTTTCGGGAGACCATAGTGAGATTTCTAGGTCATGTTATTTCAGCTAAGGAAATATCAGTAGACCCTGAAAAAGTTGTAGTAGTGCAAGACTGGGCACAACCTTCTAATCTGACAGAGGTGAGGAGTTTCTTGGGATTAGCAAGTTATTACAGGAGGTTCATTGAGAGTTTTCTCTCATAGCAGCTCCAATGATGAAGTTGACTCGTAAAAATGTGAAGTTCGTGTGGACAGATGAGTGTGAGCAAGCATTTTAGGAGTTGAAGTAGCGATTGGCCATCGCGCCAGTGTTGACTATCTTGACAGAAGGAGGGAAGCTTGTAGTGTTCATGTATACCAGTGGGACTGGTTTTGGGTTGTGTCTTGATGCAAGAAGTGAAGGTTGTTTCGTATGCTTCTAGATAGTTGAGGCCACATGAGAGGAGGTATCCCACTCATGACTTAGAGTTGGCAGCTGTTGTGTTTACACTAAAAGTGTGGAGGCACTATTTGTTTGGGGAGAGATTTGAGTTATATACCAATCATAAGAGTCTCAAGTACTTGTTTCACAAAAGAAACTGATTATGAGACAACAGAGATGGTTTGAGTTCATGAGTAGCTACGACTTTGAGATTCTTTACCATCCGGGTAAGGAAAATGTAGTGGCCGATGCACTGAGTCAGAAACACAGTGTGATGGCTTCTTTGATGGTTAGGGAGTGGAAGTACCATGAAGTGTTAGCATCTCATGAAATTCAGCCAGGGCTTGAAGGTGAGAAAGCATATATTAGGAGTCTGGTTGTCCAACCGACTTTGATATGAAAGGTTCGACAGATAGAGAGGCCAGATGAAATTCTAGTTAACCTCTCAATGACTTGGTTATGGATTTTCTTAATGAGTGTTCGACGGATTGGTCCGTGGATACAGAGGGAAGTATATGTTTTCAAGGAAGACTTTGTCTATCGGATAGTGAAGAGTTGAAGAGGGGAGTGCTTGATGAGGCACATCGGTCTCGATACACTATACATCCTAGTGGGACTAAGATAGATGTATCATGACTTGAAATGAACCTTTTGGTGGGAAGGTATGAAGAGAGATGTTGGAGAATATGTTTCTAAGTGTATGGTGTGCCAGCAGGTTAAGACGAAACATCATAGACCGTCTGGCTTGTTGAAACCTTTAGAAATACCTGTGTAGAAATGGGAGTCTATCTCTATGGATTTTGTGGATGGTTTGCCGAGATCCAAGAAGGGAAATGAGTCAATTTGGGTGATTGTGGATAGGCTAACTAAGTTGGCGCACTTTATTCCAGTGAGTGTGCATAGGACGCCAGACAAGTTGGCATAATTGTATATTCAGGAGATAGTACATTTACATGGGACTTCGATCTCGATTGTGTCAGATCGGGATTCGTTGTTTGTGGTAGAGTTTTGGGAGAGTTTTCAGAGGGCGATGGGGACCCGGTTAAACCTTAGTACTACTTATCACCCTCAAACCGATAGGCAGACTGAAAGGGTAAACAAGATCCTTGAGGATATGTTGAGGGTTGTGTTCTCAATCTCGGTGGTAGTTGAGAAGAACACTTGTTATTAGTAGAGTTTGCTTACAATAACAGTTTCCATTCTAGCATAGGAATGGCACCTTCTGAAGCGTTGTATGGGAGGCCGTGTAGATCTCCAATGTGTTGGGCAGAATTAGGGGATGTACCTATTTTGGGTTCGAAGATGGATCGGGAGACTATTGAGAAGGTGAGTATTATTAGAGAGAGGATTAAGACTGCTCAGAGCCGGCAAAAGAGTTATGCTGATAGGAAGCGCAAGGGTGTAGAATGTTGAGAAGGTGAGTGTTATATGAGACATTGATATTTTAATATATGGATATCAGGTTTACATTTCATTATGTATGTTTCTTTCATGAGATGATTGTTCAATCCTTAAGTATCATAGTAGGTAATTAGTGTGTGTATGAGATATATACAAGTAAGATACGAATTACTATTCTTTTATACTTAGAACTTGTCACAGTGAATGATGAGACTGGATATCTGATCAGGTTTACACTGTAGCATGATTAACTACCATTGGATGGAGTGATTAATCTCAATCACTAGAGTGTAACTCTTAGTTAATATGATAATGGTTATAGTGCATTGACGGACCTGAGCTTTCCTATTGACACTCAAGACTGTCAAACAGTTGATAGGAACTCGTAACTTGTATAAGGTACATGTTCTCAATCTTAAGACAATTATGAACACAGACTATGGATATGACTGCTTTGATTTACCAATCAGTGAGGTCTATAGAAGATCAACACTTGGGTATCTTGGGTATGTCGTGTTCAAAGGGTTGTGAACATATATTGTCAAGATAGAATTTACCCTCTGTTTTATAGTAAGCATTCCCTTGAGAATGACACCAAGTTGATTACTGAGAACTGCAGTCTTGTTGATAAGTAGTTATCAACATATTTGGTAATCATGAAAGGTGAATGGGACTCAAGGAATATAAGAAGTAATCATGATTCAGGTTGACAGTAACCGTTTATCCGACTGTGGACACGCGGAATCGGACCACTTCTCTTGTTTGAGATTGTTTTGAAATTGATTTGAATCAAAGAAAGAAAATAGGTCTGTTGAAAACAGATACAGAGTCGCCACTTGGTCTTTAAGGAACCAAGAAACCTAATTTTTGACTCACCCAAATGGATAAAGGGCACCGGCCCTTCATAACCAAAGAACTTGGTTCGAGGTTTTGGTACGAGAGAGGAAGGAGCCTTTGTCGCGACTAAAACACCCTCAACTCGCCCCGTCTTTCGACGGGCCTCAATTAGCATCCAAATAATCATCTTATACTATGTATGGTTCAGCAATTAATACTATGATAGTATATTACATTACATAAGAAACTTGAAAATGGAAGATCAAAAGATAAAATATCATTCATAAGATCTAAGTCAAATATCATGCAATGTAAAGTGAAAGATCACACAAATAAACCTAGGAAAAATCGTCTAATCATGTATCAAGTAATTAGTTTCCTTAATCTAAAGGGGACACGAATTGTTCTTGAAACAAATAATCAAAGAAATCAAAATATGCTTAGCAAGCTAAAATGATGCATGTTAATTTTGAGAAAAGAAGATTTCTCAATCCCCGGGACGGATGAGAAAGGATGATTAGATCGAGGGGAAGCATGAATGTGTGATCAAGTTCATTCCTTATAATCTTCTTAGATTAAGAGTTACAAAAACCCCAAATCTTGCATGAATGCATTGTATGTATCTAAAAATGTGCAAAAGTTGTAGTGTGTTTTGTGTACATGGATTTCTAAAATGACTTAGGAGTCTAAAATGTGTATGAATGAATGAATTAAATCAACATGGGATATATACAAATGTAGTATGAACTACTTCCTAAGATATGAACTAATTTGGAATGCATATAAGCATCAAATCAAAGAATGAAAGTTAAGGTATACTTGCTGTGAATAGTGGACAGAACAGTAGCATCATCTTTGGAAATTTGAAAAGAAGGGTTAGAAATGTTTTCAATGCATGATTTTTTATAGAGATGTTCCTTATTGTGTCTAGAACACAACACAAAAGGCCAATCTTGAATAGCTATCACAGATTGAGAGAAATCATATAAACAACACAGGTCACTCAGAAACAGAGTCCGTACTGTCGACTGAAATGTTAGAAAATCTTAGAAAATGAAAAAGAATGATCTAAGGGCCCATTTTATACAGAAAGTTCCCTAAGACATTGAATTTTAAGGGAAAAATAAGTTAGGACCACCCCTTTTGGAAAAGGTTTCTGTAAAAGAGGTTGGAAGTGGACCTAGCTGCTGTGACAGCAAAATCAGAATGTTTGGAAGGAATATTGGGATCCAAATGGACCATTTCCAAGTACTTCCAAGTCAAACCAAAACTCATGGGTGTTCTCCAATGAGTTAGGAAGACTTTCCAAGTGGCCTTGCATCCATATGTTGAGTATTGAGTCCTAGAGAAATCTTTGAACTCAGCTCACTCACTGTTTTGACTCATCGTTTTGAAGATTTTGGAGAAAACAAGGTTTTGTTTCTTGAAACCAAAATGAGAGGGATTGAGAGGGGTTTTGAAATAGATGTTTTGAAAGCACATTTTCAATACTCAATAAGGATTATAGCCACTTAAAATGTCAACATTGAACTCATCATCAAGAACCTCCAAGATTGTTGGAGAGATTTATTTTATTTTGAACATAACTTCAATACATTTCAAGAATATCTTGGAAGTATTGAGGTTATGATCATCATCTATCAAACATGTTTTTGAGGTCAAGAGCTACTATCCATAAGGATTCACTCACCTCAAACTTCATGTCATCATCTAGATGATGATGAACTAGTAAGTAAATAAAGAAAATAAAAAAAGAAATGAGGTAAGAAGAGATGAACATAATATGAATAAGCAAGTAAATAGCAATCAATAGATGATAACCAATGTGATTTTGGACTTGTAGCTTGGTGTTTCACTCATAGATTTTGACATTTGGACATGGAAGTAGCTTCCTAACTCAAGAATGGTGATTGGGGGTGTTTGGAATGTGAAGTATAAGAGAGGTAATGGAAGAAAACAAGATTAAAACTCACTTTCTATAGCAAAATAGTAGGAGGAAGCTCCTTTTCTCTCTTCTAAACCTATCTCTATCTCTCTTCTTCTCTACAACTTTTCAAGCTTTTGCACTTGGCCCCCCTAAAATGAAGAGCAATGGGGGGTTTAAATAGGCCAATTTGGGGTGGTTTTGGGATTTTAGAAGTGTTCCCATTGGTCCCAAACATCTGAAAACATAAAACTATGTCGTTTTGGTTTTTAATTAATCAAAATGGACCCCCAAAAAAATTACAAAAATGGACTCTGCGAGGGTTGAGTGCCGTGGAGGCACTGGGCCAGTGCCGCGGCAGCAATGCTCCTCAGACGCCCAGAAATTTACGTTTAGGCCCCCAGAGGTTCCGGTATTCGCGAAAAGGCCCTATTTTGTCCGAAATTCACAGAAAATGCGTATGAACTCCAAACTGAGGTTGTGATATACCGTTGGAAAGGTAATGGAGTCTACTTTACATAAAAAATAGTTCGGGGATAGTTCACTTTGAACAGTTTTGCGGTATTCGCGATAAAGGCCGATTTGATCGCCTTTTTCACCTTTGGAAATTCATAATAAATTCGTTTTAAATCCAGAAATTATGTGCGATATACCGTTGGAAAGCTATTGACCTCTAGTATCCATGAAAAATATTTGAAAATTGTTTTGGTGCCCCGGTTCTAAAGTCAAATTCTGGTCAAACTAGTCAAACCTGGGATTCCCGGGAAGTTCTGGAAACCTCCGGGAGTTCCCGGGAGCTGATGTTTTCGCTCGATTTTCTTTCGGAACTTGTTTTAACACTTTTCTCATGATTTAAAATGATTCTGGTGAATTCGGACGATTTTGGTCAAACTTGGTCAAACCGGTCAACGGGGACTTTCCGGGAACTTCCGGGACTTCCGGGGGTCTCTGGGAGCTGACGATTTCACCCGATTTCTCTTAAAAACTCATTTTATCGCTTTTCTTACGACATAGGATGTTTTCAGAACTTTGGGACCAAATCTGGGAGTTTTTGGGCTTTTAGGGGCATTTTGGTCATTTTGAGCATTCTGAGAGATAGAGCTGACTTCCAGGAGTCCTTTTGAGTCTTTTACGATCATTGTGAACCACCAAGCTATGGGTCTCCTAAATCTGATAACCGACAAAATGGGGTGTCTACAGTTTGCCCCTCTTTGGCATGAACTTGCGAGGCAACGCATGTCGCAAGC
This sequence comes from Hydrangea macrophylla, assembly GCA_033977485.1. Lineage (NCBI taxonomy): Eukaryota > Viridiplantae > Streptophyta > Magnoliopsida > Cornales > Hydrangeaceae > Hydrangea > Hydrangea macrophylla. The sequence continues at coordinate 23,062,360 of CM066993.1, forward strand.
GAGTGCCAAAGTTTTGAAGAGACAGGTCTTTTGGAGGCTATAGATTTAGGATAAAAGGGTTGCAAAAGATGCAATGATGAAAAAAAAAGATGCTGAGGTTAGTGCTGGTCGTGCTCCGCGTGAGCTGCCTACGTATCCTAAGGGGAATCAGATCAGGACGTAGTTCAGGGCACAAGACATGCGGATGCTATGCTATGAGGATGATATTCAATGCATGGATGTGATATGAATTATGTCATGAGTCCTATCATGTCTAGTGTTATGACCCTAGTATGAGCAGGTGTTGTAGGGTATGCCACTCCGAGTGGGCTGGTGTTGTGCTAGTGTTTGCGACTGTGATGTGGTGGATGACTCGGATAAGGACATCAAGGTTTAGAAGACTCTGGGTCTAGGGGCAAATTTCTGGAATTACAGGAAGTGTGCTTTACAAGCGAATGAGATCGGATGTGGGGTCTTTGAAGATGACAACTAAGGACAACCCATAGGTGAGGGAGTTCATAATAACCGACAGTTTTATAATAACCAAAGTGAGGAGGCTCATATAAGTGGGGTAGCTCACGATAATTGACATGTGAGATAACCGGAGTGAAGAAGCTCACGATAAGTGAGGAAACTCATAATGACTGACGGGTGAGAAAGCCCATGATAATCAGTAGACACGGATCCTTGAATTGGGAATAGACAGTGCTTGCCCTGGGAATCGGGGTGAATTGACTGCGGGTGATGTTTTGGCCGATCCTTATGATGACAAGTCCGGAGAATCGGTTCGGACTTCTGTTATCTCCTGCTAGGGATGGTAGGGGACTCTCTGAGAATCTCTCTTCAATTCTTGACCTAGAACCAGGATCCATCTCTGAATCTCTCGTGGTTGGTCAGATTTTGTAATGCTCAATCCAAAAAGAGCCGGTTAGGGCCTTCGCGAGCTGATGGACTCTCTAAGAATCTCTCTTTAATTCTTGACCTAGAACCAGGATCCATCTTTGAATCTCTCGTGGTTGGTCAGATCTCGCAATGCTCAATCCAAAAGAGCCGGTTAGGGCCTATCGGTTTTTGTCCTCGGGGGATGATGTAGGGTTCTCGGAGAATATCTTTTGGCGCACAATCCAAGGGGGCCGGTCAGGGCCTCCGGGAGCTGGTATCTATCGGTTTCTGCCCTCGGGGGATGATGTAGGGTTCTCGGGGAATCTCTTTTGGCGCTCAATCCAAGAGGGCCGGTCAGGGCCTCTGGGAGCTGGTATCTATCGGTTTCTGTCCTCGGGGGATGATGTAGGGTTCTCGGGGAATCTCTTTTGGCGCTCAATCCAAGAGGGCCGGTCAGGGCCTCCGGGAGCTGGTATCTATCAGTTTTTGTCCTCGGGGGATGATGTAGGGTTCTCGGGGAATCTCTTTTGGCGCTCAATCCAAGAGGGCCGGTCAGGGCCTCCGGGAGCTGGTATCTATCGGTTTCTGTCCTCGGGGAATGATGTAGGGTTCTCGGGGAATCTCTTTTGGCGCTCAATCCAAGAGGGCCAGTCAGGGCCTCCGGGAGCTGGTATCTAACGGTTTCTATCCTCGGGGGATGATGTAGGGTTCTCGGGGAATCTCTTTTGGCGCTCAATCCAAGGGGGCCGGTCAGGGCCTCCAGGAGCTGGTATCTATCGGTTTCTGTCCTCGGGGGATGATGTAGGGTTCTCGGGGAATCTCTTTTGGCGCTCAATCCAAGAGGGCCGGTCAGGACCTCCGGGAGCTGGTATCTATCGGTTTCTGTCCTCGGGGGATGATGTAGGGTTCTCGGGGAATCTCTTTTGGCGCTCAATCCAAGAGGGCCGGTCAGGGCCTCCGGGAGCTGGTATCTATCGGTTTCTGTCCTCGGGGGATGATGTAGGGTTCTCGGGGAATCTCTTTTGGCGCTCAATCCAAGGGGGCCGGTCAGGGCTTCCGGGAGCTGGTATCTATCGGTTTCTGTCCTCGGGGGATGATGTAGGGTTCTCGGGGAATCTCTTTTGGCGCTCAATCCAAGAGGGCCGGTCAGGGCCTCCGGGAGCGTGTATCTATCGGTTTCTGTTCTCGGGGGATGATGTAGGGTTCTCGGGGAATCTCTTTTGGCGCTCAATCCAAGAGGGCCGGTCAGGGCCTCCGGGAGCTGGTATCTATCAGTTTCTGTTCTCGGGGGATGATGTAGGGTTCTCGAGGAATCTCTTTTGGCGCTCAATCTAAGAGGGCCGGTCAGGGCCTCCGGGAGCTGGTATCTATCGGTTTCTGCCCTCGGGGGATGATGTAGGGTTCTCGGGGAATCTCTTTTGGCGCTCAATCCAAGAGGGCCGGTCAGGGCCTCCGGGAGCTGGTATCTATCGATTTCTGTCCTCGGGGGATGATGTAGGGTTCTCGGGGAATCTCTTTTGGCGCTCAATCCAAGAGGGCCGGTCAGGGCCTCCGGGAGCTGGTATCTATCGGTTTTTGTCCTCGGGGGATGATGTAGGGTTCTCGGGGAATCTCTTTTGGCGCTCAATCCAAGAGGGCCGGTCAGGGCCTCCGGGAGCTGGTATCTATCGGTTTCTGTCCTCGGGGGATGATGTAGGGTTCTCGGGGAATCTCTTTTGGCGCTCAATCCAAGAGGGCCGGTCAGGGCCTCCGGGAGCTGGAGGATAATGTACTCTGCTAGGAAGATGGAAATAGGTCCTTTAAATGGGAGTCAAGGTGTCATTCTATTTGTGATGAGAGATACGGAGATGGCCTGCGGCACTTAAGGTTTTGATATTGAAAGAGGAGAGTGATGGACTTATATTGCTTTAGGATGAAAGAAGGTCATCAACGGCCACTCATGGACTTATGTTGGACAGATGAAAGAAGATCATCAACAGCCACTCATGGACTTATATTGCATGAAGAGAGACGAAAGATCAACAGCCACTCATGGACTTATGTTGCTAGGAGAAAGGAAGATCATCAACAGCCACTCATGGACTTATGTTGCATGAAGAAAGATGATGGATCAACAGCCACTCATGGACTTATGTTGGTAGGAGAAAGGAAGATCATCAACAGCCACTCATGGACTTATGTTGCATGAAGAAAGATGATGGTTAACTTTTGGCGGTTTGGAAAGGGATGAAATTTTCCCCAAGTTTGGACGCTTCTCATGCTGACGCCTTGACTGGTGCAGTAATAGTGTTTGGTACTCCTGCTTGTATTGTCATTAGAATGCTCTATATAACTTGATTTGAAAAATTCATTATTCGTCACTGTTGACTTACACATTTGAGACTACAACAGACTCAAAAACTTGACAGACATTGACGCACGAGGACGACACATTTGACACCAAGGTCGACTTGCCAAAACTTAATGTGCTTTTGTCATAAATGATGTACCATTTCTCTTTTGTGTTTACTTCTCTCCTTAACGTGGCATCACTTTGATGGTGAATCTTATTTTTGAAAATTCCTCCCTGCTGATCTAATTAATTTCTTTGCTTCTCCCAAGATGTGCTTTGAATTAGTGCCTTAGCTTATGGAATGAAAGACGCTCCATTTCCATCTGTTCAAGACAATGTTCTTGAAGGCTTACCATTGGTGTATAGGGATCAGGTGGCAAACGAAGTTTGCCCCTAGTTTGAAGGGCATGAAGTGGGATCGGTAGGCAAACGAGGCAAATGACCGAAGTTTGCCCCTAGTTTGGAGGAAGGTTCATTGGAGGTTTTGGGCAAACGAGGTAGGTGACCGAAGTTTGCCCCTTGTGTGAAGGGTAGATAGTAAAAGTCAGGCAAACGAGGCGGGTAGCCGAAGTTTGCCCCTAGTGTGGAAGGTGATTTTCTGGCTTGAGGCATGGACCGTGACTTCAATCTCTCAAATGCTCATAACTTTTGCCTAGGCACCAGTGAGGTGACCTAGCAAGCTCTTTTCTCTCTTTTGTTATTGCTCACCTTGGATTTAACTCTAATTTTTGCCTAGGCGTCCTTTCAGATTTTCGACCTAGCGAGCCATCCTTCTTTTTTTCTTTTTTGAAAGTCTGCCTACGTACCCCCAAGTGGGGATCAGGTCCAACGTAGTTCGGGCATGGTTGGGAAGAAGCGGGTTGATTTTTGGGTAGGTGGGGTGACCGAACCGATGCGGTTGCCTACGTATCCCCGAGTGGGAATCAGGTCGAGTGTAGTTCAAGGCAAGGCTTGAAGAAAATTGGTTTGATTATGATGGTGTTGACCGAACCAATGTGGTTGCCTACATATCCCCGAGTGGGAATCAGGTCGAGCGTAGTTCAAGGCAGGGCTTGAAAGAAGGGGTTTGAGGTATGAGGGTTTTTCAAACCAATCGTCAAAGAAGTTCAAACTTGAGCCATTTGTGGTAGCTTTGAATAAAAAGATTCAGTTTCAATCTCCCTTTCTTTTCTTTTTCTTTTTCTTTTTATTTTGTTTTGAGGATTGATCCTTTTCACTTTCGCCTAGCCAGTCAATTTTGCTTTTTAATGTAGTCGATTCTTGTGAGATCTTTCAATCGCAATCTCAGAATTCCAGAATGTGCATGTCAGCTCTCAAAATTTATTTGTGGTCATTCCGTGCCTTTTGAAATGTGATCTTGGCACGTTCTTAAGATGTATCTTGAAGCGTATGATTCTCTCATTTGTTTCATCAAAATTTCTCCAACATTTTGACTGGCTAGGGTCAGATTTTGGAAATCAACACCTTTTTCAGCTCTAACTTTTACCTAGGTGCCCTTTCGGGTTTTCAACCTAGCGAGCTTTTCCTTTTCTTTTCTTTTCTTTTCTTTTCTTTTTCTTTCTTTTTTTTTCTTTTTGAAAGTGGAGATGAAACTCACTAAAATGTTTGGCTACCATCAAGGGCTAAGTTTGCATTGCTTTCAATTGGACAGATTTCGTGGCTCCCAATTGGATTGGGCTTAAGGCTTCGAAATGGTGGGAAAAGGGTGTTAGGCAAGCCCCAAGTCAGTTTCAAGTATGTCTTTTCAAGATTGAGGCAAGAGCATCTTTATATTCTTAAAGTAAGACTATTCAATTACAGCTCTTTATCAGTGTCAGCGTGAAAATTGACTTTAACCTTTCAGGATTCTTTTTTTGTTTTTGTCGTAGAAAAATTATTACCAGAGTAATATCCATGGTAATTTGAAAAGTGACACTTCAGTTTAGTGATTCATGCATCTATGACTAGGCACATAAGATTAAGCAAAATGAGACTTCATTCCATCAGTAGAGGGGAATTACAGACTCATTAACAACTTGATGACAGACAGGCTTGACCATAAGACTAGACAAAACATACAACAGACTCGACTAGACTCGACCTGGTCTCAAAAGGAGTGTCACGGTGACTCGCTTATTTTTTTTTTTTTTATTTATTTAATTTTTTTTTTTAAAGAGCATCCTCATTTGTTTTGATAGCAAAAGTCCCAAACACCATCGCTTCACCGGCACAGGTTCAACATTCATGGTCCTCAGCGAAGGGGATCATTGAAATGGATCGGTCATGGGTTGGTCCAGACCGAGGTAGTGAATTGGATTGGGGTGCGGCGTATCATCTAAGAGATCCTGAATTGAGTGACGGAGCCTCTTACAGTTGTCGGTCTCGTGGCCTTGGTCTTGGTGGTAATCACAATACTTGGATTCATTGTACCCAGGAGGTGGGTGATTAGGAGGCTTACTAGGCTCCAAAGGTACAAGGTGGCCCTTTTGAACAAGGTGATTGAGAGCGGAGGATAAGCTCATGTCAAGTGGTGTGAAGACTCTTTGGTTTCCTTTCTTGCGCCTCTTACTGCAATCATTTTGGCTTGATGATGGGCTTAAGGCATTGACATTTAGGCTCTCTTGATCTTCACCAAAGGTATGGGATCTCTTCTCCTTTTGCAGTGACCCAGCTCCATTGATCTTGCCTTCACAGATAGCATCCTCGATTCTAGTCCCAACCTCAAACAACTCTTCAAATGTTGAGATGGACTGGTAGAATAGTTTTTCATGGTATACTGGTTGCAGGTTCTTGACCAGCATACGTACTTACTCTTTCTCAATAGACCTGTGGATCATTTGGGCTACTTTATTCCTCCATCTGCTCAAGAATGCAGCGAAGGACTCATTGAAATTCTGCCTGGTAGTTTCCAGATCTCGGATGGTGACATCAAGCTCTTGGTTGTAGGAGTAGTGATCAATGAAAGTTCTAGCAACATCTTCCCAAACTCGGGTCTTGGAAGTTTCAAGGGTTAGGAACCAGGATAGTGCGGATTTCTGGAGGGTTTGAGGGAACAACATAGCTATGTGCTCATGGGTGCAGCCCATTGACTGGAAAATGCTCATACAAAACTTCACGTGGCTCTTTGGATTTCCAGTTCCGTCAAAACGGTCAATTTCAGGCATCTTGAAGTTCTCGGGTAGCCTTACCTTGTTGGGATCAAACAATCCTTCCAGATCTAACATGTAATCGTCGACCCCCTTACTCTTCCTTAGTATGTTCTCAAGCTTGTCGACCTTGTCCATTTTCTCTTGGAGCTTTTTCTCATATGCAGGCGGCGAGACCCCTTGAAACCATTCTTCTTCTCCATTATTTTTGGGAGGCGGTCCAAATCCAGGTGGTGGTGGTGGCATGAACCCAGGTGGGTATTGTGGCTGCTGTTGCCGGAACTCTTCCATAAAGTTCAGAACTTGAGTCAGTCGATCTGACTGTTCAGTGACCTTGGCTTCCAAAGTTTCTTGATTCATGTTGAATTTTCTCGGCGGACTGATTCTAACCAAATGACTGCTCGAACTTCTAACCCAGGATGGGGATCTCAGAGGCTGACTTTGGGAATCTATAATGACCTATAGATTCGAGAGGAGAGGTGTATCAGATTTTGATAGTGATGACTTTAGATAGACAATGACAGTGATGTTAAGGAAGATGGACCGGCTTATGTACAGACTGACCGAGATAATGTGCGCAGAATGATGAGAATGGTGCATGCACATGAGACAAGCATGCGGATGCAAGCCCTAATCTATATGATGCTCCTATTTCCAACAGATAGCAGTTAAACAAATAAGGTCCTAGCCATACAGAGTGTGCTAACCTTACTTTCCAGTATGATCACCAAGGGATAACAGGGATTTCCGGGATACTTCGGGAAATTTGGACAGAGTTTCTGGGAGAAACAGGGATTCGGAAGATTCGGAGAAATTTCTAGAAGTCATTTGAGTTTCTAGGAGAAATAGGAATTTCTGGTTGATTTGGACTGAGCTTCTAGGAGAAACTGGTTTTTTTGGGCATTTCTGAGAAATGTGGATAGAGTTTCTAGTAGAAACAAGTATATCTGAGCATTTCTAGGTGATTTGGGCAGAGATGCTGGGATTTTTGGAGAATCCGGGAGATTTGGGCAGAGCTTCTGGGAAAACAGGTACTTTGGGTATTTTTAAGAAATTTGGATAGAGTTTCTGGGAGAAACTAGTATATCTGGGAAGATAGGACAAAGTTTCTTAGAGGAATTGGCATATCTGGGAGATTTAGACAGAGTTTCTGGGAGAAACTGGTTAATATGGTTATATCTGGGATATCTGGACAGAGTTTCTGGAAGAAACTGGTTAATATGGTGATAGTGATCATACTGTGTGACACCCGCTCCCGCGGTTTATATTTAATATTGCTTTAGCATGCATAATTATGAGTTAATGATAATTAATGTGTTATGTGGCATTTATTGGAAGTGGGAATTAACCCACTAAGTTGATTATGGGTGTCCAGTTGGGAACCCAGTTGTTGCTAGTATGGCAATCCCAAGTTGGGATGTGTGTTGATGGGTCCCAGTTGAGATGGGACAATAATATGGGGAACACCCTATGTGCCTAAATGTTTATTAAGGCTTAAATGATTTATTATTTGATTGTTAATAATATCATGTTATTAGGTAGTGACCACTTCTGGGGTCAATTAGGGGTACCTTTGTGAGCACGAATTGAACACATTACATAATTAGTAGGCTAATTAGCAACTTCATATAATTATATGGGACCACTTATGGGACCCATGCGAGACATAGACGAACACCCATTTAGATTTGGGATAGTTTTAATATAGGTTAAAACTTAATAGGGGTATAATTGTAAAACCTAGCAAACTTGGTGGTGGTTATAATAAAAATGGAAAAGTTTATATATAAGCCACCTAGGAGGAGGATGACTCCTCATTATACTTTGTTCCAATCTCGGGTGTAGACCTACAGAGACAAAGACGAGAATTTTAACAACGTTGACGGTGACGTTTCCGACGACGGTTGACGAGCCAAACAACGTCGGTTTTTAAAATAGGCTACATATTCGGACTCCTGGGGGTGAGTCTAACCTATTGGTATTAATTTTATTGAATTTTGTGATAGTTTTTCCGCGACCCATTTTAGGGTTTTAGCTCATAACTTGTAATTTTTGTATAGGATTTGTACCTGGTCCATAGTAGGGCTCTAATTTCACAATTAGGAGCGAAACACAAGAGGTGAGTGATGTTAATTTTGATATTTGGATGATTCGCATGTTAGGTTCAATTGTGATGCCAAAGCATGCCTAATTAGCGTAATTTAATTTATTTAGATTATTATTGGGCAAAATTCATGTGGTTAAATTAGGCCCAATTTATTTGTGAAAGCATGGTGTAATGATTAAATGAGTATGTTGAGTTGCCTATTTGGGTCAATGGAAATTGCTAGTTCTATTTCACCATGAGGTAATCTTTGTGGTGACGACCACGGCCGCCAGAGGCCTATGGGACCGCACGTGTGAGGACGTGGGTCATGACTAGTCACGTGGGCTTGGGGAGTGGAGCCGCGGGCTAGCCGATAGTGGTGGGAGTGAACTAGTAATTGCCAGAGACTATAGTTATTTGTAATATGTTGAATTGAGCGTGTTTATTATCCATGTTCATGATTGGCATTGCTCACAAGCATATAGCTTATATATTGTAGTGGTTATTGAATAACCATCGTAGGTGATCGCGGCGAGGAATCGGGGAAGTAAGCTGGGAAGTGGCTTGGCTAGCTTATGGGTTTTGGGGTTGTTGTAACCTTGTTAATAGTTACTTGCTTTTTAGTTTAAAGCTTGCAATATAGTTGTAATTAATGGGTTTTAGTATGGATTGTAGTTCGAGTCATATTTTGGTTGGTTTAAGACTTATGTAATATTTCTAGTTAAACTTTGCACTTTAGTTGGATTGTAGCTTAACTCCTGTAATATAAGGTTGGACTGTGTTAGTTGGGATTATTTGATCATAGTGTTACTATAACTAATGTTATTAGATTGGGACGTTTGAACTTGGAGTTTTATTTATTGGGTTGGTTGTAAATGATTATATTTAGTATTTTCATTAAAGTATTTAAAAACTCTTGCTTGGACTTTGGGAGCTCATGACTATGATTTGGTAGTATTATTTGAGAAGTTACTATTTGTTAAAACAGGGTTTTTTTGGCTAATTGCAAAGACAGGATTTTGTTTTTTTTTATTATTATATTATTTATTATTGTTGAGCTTCTTTGGTTTAAGTTTACTTTAAATTTATTTTTGGAACTTTAGTAACTTATGTAAGGCCTTGGTGGCGTGCCACGTGTCCTAGGATCATCTGGGTGGTTCCGGGGCGTGACATTTAGTGGTATCAGAGCATTAGGCTTAGAGTCTTGGGTACGAGAGACGACGATTGAGAGTACGTGTAGATGTTGAGCATGTAGATGCATTTTATGAATGCATATGAATAATTGTTGCTATGTTGTTATATAACATATTGGCATAGCATGCAATATATATTTATGTCAATTGACTGACAGGTAAGAAAATGAATCTGAATCGAGAACATTCACCTCATTCGAGGTTGGACCAACTAGAAGATGTAGTAAGCAATTTTGTAAAGGCAGTAAGTGATCAGATGGGTGGTGATAGACCTGCAAACCCACAACCACGGGCTGAACGGGGAGTCATTGAACAATTCTATAAAAGAAAACCAAGTCAATTTGATGGAGGCCCAGATCCATCACAAGCTGATCATTGGGTAATGGATATGGAACGTATCTTTCGGGCGGTGGAGTGTACAGATGGGGAGAAGATAATGTGTGCTACCGACACTTTGAAAGGTGAAGCCCAGAACTGGTGGGTGAATGTGATTGAGCAAGGGGCACCAGAGACGTGGGACAGATTTGTAAAGGTTTTCTACAAGCGATACTTTCCAGCATCCGTTAAGACACAACTGGGTCGTGAGTTTGCTAATCTACAACAAGGGGATATGACAGTAAATGAGTATGCAGCTAAGTACAACAGTTTACTTCGATTTGCACATCGAACAGTTCCAAGAGAAGTGGATAAAGCACGAAAATTTGAAGAGGGACTACGGGATAACATTAGAAGCCGAGTTGATACACACCAACTTCGAAAAGTTTCCGATGTACAAGATGTTGCCCTGATAGCAGAAAGAGATATTGACAAGTACAAACAGAGCCAACAAAATAAGCGACCAGTTGAGGGAAAAAGTAAAGGACAAGCTTTCTTTAAGAAGCCGTTCTCACGAGGTTCTAGTTCTAGCTCAGCAGTTCAAAAGGGAAGTTCTTTTTCTGGGGAAAGTCGTCCACTATGTCCAACGTGTAATCGTCAGCATTGGGGAGTATGCCACCTGACACTAGTGTGCAATATCTGTAAGCAGAAGGGGCATATAGCAAGAAATAGCCCACAAGCTCGAACTCAGAGTACGGGGAGTATCAATCCAGACATGAGAGGAAAATGTTTCGAATGTGGACAGCCTGGACATCAAGCAAAATATTGCCCAACAAGACAACAACAAGGGACAAGTTCTGTACCTTCAACTGCGGCAAAACCAGGGACAAATATGGATAAAGGGAAAGGCCCTGAACAAAGACAAGGAAGATATTTTCGACTAACACCGGGGGATGCTGTAGTTACTGATTCCGTGGTATCAGGTACATTACTCATTTGCTCACACCCGGCGTATGTTTTAATAGATTCAGGGTCAACACATTCTTTTGTTGCACATGAATTTGTTAGACACTTAAACAGCATGTCAGAACCTTTAGGGTATGATTTGTCGATATCGTTACCCTTAAGTAAACCCATGGTGACTTCATCAATATATAAGGCATGTGAAATCAGGGTAAATGATAGGGTTTTGACAGTGAATTTAATTCCGTTGGCCGTAAATTATTTTGACGTAATTTTGGGTATGGACTGGTTATCCGCAAACCAAGCTACTATCGATTGTGACCAGAAAAGAGTTACTTTTCGACCAATGGGGCAAGGGGAGTTTAGTTTTCAGGGAACTAGTGTGGTAGCACCGCCATATTTGGTTTCAGCAATCCGAGCAGGCAAGTTGTTGAAACAAGGTTGTCGGGGGTTCTTATGTTCAATAATTGACACACGGGTCACAGGGACTAAGGTAGAAGACATTTCAATTGTACGAGAGTTCCCAGATGTCTTTCCTGAAGATCTACCCGATGTACTAGTTGAGCGAGAGATTGAATTTACTATTGAAGTAACCTCGGGGTCTCAGCCAGTATCGAAAACACCGTATAGAATGGCACCGGTGGAGTTGAAAGAATTGAAGATTCAGTTACAAGATCTTCTAGAGAAGGGGTTCATTCGACCTAGTGTATCGCCGTGGGGTGCACCAGTCTTGTTTGTCAAAAAGAAAGATGGAACGATGAGAATGTGTATCGATTATCGAGAACTCAACAAGTTAACTGTCAAGAATAAATATCCGTTGCCTAGAATTGATGACTTGTTTGATCAACTTCAAGGAGCCCAAGTCTTTTCTAAGATTGATCTGCGATCGGGTTACCATCAATTAAAAGTTAAGGAAGAGGATGTGGAGAAGACAGCATTCAGGACCCGTTATGGTCATTATGAATTTCTTGTTATGCCATTTGGGGTTACAAACGCACCGGCAGCATTTATGGATTTGATGAATCGAGTGTTCAAAGACTATCTGGATGAGTTTGTAATTGTATTCATAGATGACATCTTAATATACTCCAAGAGCGTAGAAGATCATGAGAGGCATCTACGGTTAGTTCTACAACGACTTCGTGAAAAGAAGCTGTTCGGAAAGTTGAAGAAATGTGAATTTTGGTTAACTGAGATAGCATTTTTGGGACACGTAATATCAAAAGAGGGGGTATCAGTGGATCCACAAAAGATTGAAGCCGTGGCCAATTGGAAGTCGCCAACAAGTGTGCCAGAGGTACGAAGCTTCGTAGGACTAGCTGGATATTACCGAAGGTTCGTGGAAAATTTCTCAAGAATTGCGATGCCAATGACACAACTCATGCGAAAAGATGTTTCTTTTGTTTGGAGTCCAGAGTGTGAGGAAAGCTTTGTTGAATTGAAGACTCGTTTGATGACAGCACCAATATTGACCATTCCTTCTGGTACTACAGGGTTTGTGATATACAGCGATGCTTCATACCGAGGTTTGGGTTGTGTATTGATGCAAAACAATAAGGTGATTGCATATGCCTCACGACAGTTAAGGCCACACGAAGTGAACTACCCAACACATGATCTTGAGTTAGCGGCAGTGATCTTTGCTTTGAAGATTTGGAGGCATTATCTCTATGGGGAAAAGTGTGAAATTTATACTGATCATAAAAGTTTAAAGTATTTGTTTACACAGCGAGAGTTGAATATGAGACAGAGAAGGTGGCTAGAGCTAATGAAGGATTATGATTTAACAATCCAGTATCACCCAGGGAAAGCTAATGTGGTGGCCGATGCACTGAGTCGAAAGTCTACAACTAATTTGGCCTATGCTTTGACTTCACAAGAAAAGTTAATTCGGGAAATGGAGCAGCTAAAGTTGGAGGTGATTCCAGAAATTAGAGGTGGTCTAATGTCAGCCATTATTGCACAACCGTCTCTTATTGATGAAATTCGAGCTAAACAGTTTCAAGATCCAACATTGAAAAAGATTCATGATGAAATACCTGAAGGTAAACAGCCAGAATTTACTTTTGAGAATGGTATATTGAAATTCAAGAATCGGGTTTGTGTACCCAATATAGATGGTATCAAGGAAGTAATTTTGGAAGAGGCACACAATACGAGGTACTCAATTCATCCGGGTAGTACTAAGATGTACCGTGATTTGCGAGAAATCTATTGGTGGTCAGGAATGAAACGAGAAGTGGCAGAACATGTGGCAAAGTGTGTGGCTTGTCAGAGGGTAAAAGTGGAACACCAGAAACCAGCGGGAAAATTGGAACCATTACCTATACCAGAGTGGAAATGGGAAAATATCACAATGGACTTCGTGGGAGGTTTACCGAGATCTAGAAAGTCAAATGACAGTGTATGGGTAATCATTGATCGATTGACCAAGTCTGCACATTTTCTACCAATTAAGACCAATGATCCAAAGAAGTTAGCCGAATTGTATGTCCAAGAAATTGTGAGACTTCATGGAGTTCCAGTATCTATAGTTTCAGATAGAGATAGTGCATTTACATCAAGATTTTGGCAAGGAATGCAGAAAGCGATGGGTACAAGATTGAGTTTCAGTACAGCTTTTCATCCTCAAACCGATGGCCAATCAGAACGTGTAATTCAGATACTTGAAGATATGCTTCGACTTTGTGTTTTGGATTTTAAAGGTGATTGGGAAGAGCACTTGCCATTAGCTGAATTTGCTTATAATAATAGTTATCAATCCAGTATTGGGATGGCACCTTTTGAGGCTTTATATGGGCGTAAGTGTCGTTCTCCACTTTGTTGGACCGAGGTTGGTGAGAGAAGATTGATAGGGCCTGAAATTGTTCAGCAGACCACAGAAAAGATAAAGACAATACAGCAACGACTTCAAACAGCTCAAAGTAGATATAAAAGCTATGCGGACTTAAAAAGAAGACCGATGGAGTTCGAAATTGGGGAGTTTGTATTCTTAAAGGTATCGCCGACAAAGGGGATTACAAGATTTGGAAAACGAGGAAAGCTGAATCCAAGATATGTTGGGGCATTTGAGATCATTGGAAGAGTTGGACCAGTAGCCTATCGGTTGGAATTGCCACCAGAATTAGCTAATGTGCATGATGTATTTCATATATCAATGTTAAGAAGATGTGTATCAGATCCAAAGAAAGTAATTATTCCAGAGCCGTTGGAAGTCAGAGAAGACTTGACTTATATCGAACAGCCAGTCAAGATTCTTGATAGAAAAGAGCAAGTTTTGCGAACAAAGACTATTTCTTTAGTTATGGTGCTGTGGCGAAATCATTCTGTTGAGGAAGCCACGTGGGAAAGAGAAGATGAAATGAAAGAGAAGTATCCATTTTTATTCGAAACTTGAGGTACTACGAGTTTGGGGACAAACTCCTTTTTAAGGAGGGGAGAGATGTGACACCCGCTCCCGCGGTTTATATTTAATATTGCTTTAGCATGCATAATTATGAGTTAATGATAATTAATGTGTTATGTGGCATTTATTGGAAGTGGGAATTAACCCACTAAGTTGATTATGGGTGTCCAGTTGGGAACCCAGTTGTCGCTAGTATGGCAATCCCAAGTTGGGATGTGTGTTGATGGGTCCCAGTTGAGATGGGACAATAATATGGGGAACACCCTATGTGCCTAAATGTTTATTAAGGCTTAAATGATTTATTATTTGATTGTTAATAATATCATGTTATTAGGTAGTGACCACTTCTGGGGTCAATTAGGGGTACCTTTGTGAGCACGAATTGAACACATTACATAATTAGTAGGCTAATTAGCAACTTCATATAATTATATGGGACCACTTATGGGACCCATGCGAGACATAGACGAACACCCATTTAGATTTGGGATAGTTTTAATATAGGTTAAAACTTAATAGGGGTATAATTGTAAAACCTAGCAAACTTGGGGGTGGTTATAATAAAAATGGAAAAGTTTATATATAAGCCACCTAGGAGGAGGATGACTCCTCATTATACTTTGTTCCAATCTCAGCTGTAGACCTACAGAGACAAAGACGAGAATTTTAACAACGTTGACGGTGACGTTTCCGACGACGGTTGACGAGCCAAACGACGTCGGTTTTTAAAATAGGCTACATATTCGGACTCCTGGGGGTGAGTCTAACCTATTGGTATTAATTTTATTGAATTTTGTGATAGTTTTTCTGCAACCCATTTTAGGGTTTTAGCTCATAACTTGTAATTTTTGTATAGGATTTGTACCTGGTCCATAGTAGGGCTCTAATTTCACAATTAGGAGCGAAACACAAGAGGTGAGTGATGTTAATTTTGATATTTGGATGATTCGCATGTTAGGTTCAATTGTGATGCCAAAGCATGCCTAATTAGCGTAATTTAATTTATTTAGATTATTATTGGGCAAAATTCATGTGGTTAAATTAGGCCCAATTTATTTGTGAAAGCATGGTGTAATGATTAAATGAGTATGTTGAGTTGCCTATTTGGGTCAATGGAAATTGCTAGTTCTATTTCACCATGAGGTAATCTTTGTGGTGACGACCACGGCCGCCAGAGGCCTATGGGACCGCACGTGTGAGGGCGTGGGTCATGACTAGTCACGTGGGCTTGGGGAGTGGAGTCGCGGGCTAGCCGGTAGTGGTGGGAGTGAACTAGTAATTGCCAGAGACTATAGTTATTTGTAATATGTTGAATTGAGCGTGTTTATTATCCATGTTCATGATTGGCATTGCTCACAAGCATATAGCTTATATATTGTTGTGGTTATTGAATAACCATCGTAGGTGATCGCGCGCGAGGAATCGGGGAAGTATGCTGGGAAGTGGCTTGGCTAGCTTATGGGTTTTGGGGGTTGTTGTAACCTTGTTAATAGTTACTTGCCTTTTAGTTTAAAGCTTGCAATATAGTTGTAATTAATGGGTTTTAGTATGGATTGTAGTTCGAGTCATATTTTGGTTGGTTTAAGACTTATGTAATATTTCTAGTTAAACTTTGCACTTTAGTTGGATTGTAGCTTAACTCCTGTAATATAAGGTTGGACTGTGTTAGTTGGGATTATTTGATCATAGTGTTACTATAACTAATGTTATTAGATTGGGACGTTTGAACTTGGAGTTTTATTTATTGGGTTGGTTGTAAATGATTATATTTAGTATTTTCATTAAAGTATTTAAAAACTCTTGCTTGGACTTTGGGAGCTCATGACTATGATTTGGTAGTATTATTTGAGAAGTTACTATTTGTTAAAACAGGGTTATTTTGGCTAATTGCAAAGACAGGATTTTGTTTTTTTTTATTATTATATTATTTATTATTGTTGAGCTTCTTTGGTTTAAGTTTACTTTAAATTTATTTTTGGAACTTTAGTAACTTGTGTAAGGCCTTGGTGGCGAGCCACGTGTCCTAGGATCATCTGGGTGGTTCCGGGGCGTGACATACTGTCTAGTAGGTTTTCATACTCCTATGTCTTAGGACCAACAAACAAGGTTTGCGGTGTATATCTTTGTGAGCATGTAGCAGACATCTTTGTCATGGTGCCTAGGCAGGTCAACTCAATGTGATTACATGTGAGTGATTGCCTTGGGAATCATAAGAAAGAGGTTCTGTTCTATGCCACATAAGCGTCTACACCGCGCAGGTAATCCCGCTAGGGCATACAGCAGTTATATCACATTGTCCTATCTGAAAAGATAAATGAATAGTCCTATGAAAGGTTCTACAGGAATCTATATGCAAAGGCTGGGTTTAGTCAAAGAGGGTTCGTTGACGAGAGTTCCAATATATCGTCGGAGAGACAGTACGGAAGTTTTTACTCTTTTTGATATACCTTGGAAGGTACAGTATCAACGGTGACTTGTGCCCTGGCACAGCAAGACCTGAACAATGTCAGCGCCGCGTTTCAGACACAGTCGGAGGGGGGGAAAATGAAGAAGTGCAATGCGGTGAACCAAATGCAGTAAAAAGATGATTTTAAGGATGCTTCTTATGAGTCAAACCTCTGTATTATTTCGTTTTGAAAATAAATATCCCCAGCAGAGTCGCCAGATTGTGGACACGCGGAATCGGACCACTTCTCTAGTTTGAGATTGTTTTGAAATTGATTTGAATCAAAGAAAGAAAATAGGTCTGTTGAAAACAGATACAGAGTCGCCACTTGGTCTTTAAGGAACCAAGAAACCTAATTTTTGACTCACCCAAATGGATAAAGGGCACCGGCCCTTCATAACCAAAGAACTTGGTTCGGGGTTTTGGTACGAGAGAGGAAGGAGCCTTTGTCGCGACTAAAACACCCTCAACTCGCCCCGTCTTTCGACGGGCCTCAATTAGCATCCAAATAATCATCTTATACTATGTATGGTTCGGCAATTAATACTATGATAGTATATTACATTACATAAGAAACTTGAAAATGGAAGATCAAAAGATAAAATATCATTCATAAGATCTAAGTCAAATATCATGCAATGTAAAGTGAAAGATCACACAAATAAACCTAGGAAAAATCGTCTAATCATGTATCAAGTAATTAGTTTCCTTAATCTAAAGGGGACACGAATTGTTCTTGAAACAAATAATCAAAGAAATCAAAATATGCTTAGCAAGCTAAAATGATGCATGTTAATTTTGAGAAAAGAAGATTTCTCAATCCCCGGGACGGATGAGAAAGGATGATTAGATCGAGGGGAAGCATGAATGTGTGATCAAGTTCATTCCTTATAATCTTCTTAGATTAAGAGTTACAAAAACCCCAAATCTTGCATGAATGCATTGTATGTATCTAAAAATGTGCAAAAGTTGTAGTGTGTTTTGTGTACATGGATTTCTAAAATGACTTAGGAGTCTAAAATGTGTATGAATGAATGAATTAAATCAACATGGGATATATACAAATTTATTATGAACTACTTCCTAAGATATGAACTAATTTGGAATGCATATAAGCATCAAATCAAAGAATGAAAGTTAAGGTATACTCGCTGTGAATAGTGGACAGAACAGTAGCATCATCTTTGGAAATTTGAAAAGAGGGGTTAGAAATGTTTTCAATGCATGATTTTTTTATGGAGGTGTTCCTTATTGTGTCTAGAACACAACACAAAAGGCCAATCTTGAATAGCTATCACAGATTGAGAGAAATCATATAAACAACACAGGTCATTCAGAAACAGAGTCCGTACTGTCGACTGAAATGTTAGAAAATCTTAAAAAATGAAAAAGAATGATCTAAGGGCCCATTTTATACAGAAAGTTCCCTAAGACATTGAATTTTAAGGGAAAAATAAGTTAGGACCACCCCTTTTGGAAAAGGTTTCTGTAAAAGAGGTTGGAAGTGGACCTAGCTGCTGTGACAGCAAAATCAGAATGTTTGGAAGGAATATTGGGATCCAAATGGACCATTTCCAAGTACTTCCAAGTCAAACCAAAAATCATGGGTGTTCTCCAATGAGTTAGGAAGACTTTACAAGTGGCCTTACATCCATATGTTGAGTATTGAGTCCTAGAGAAATCTTTGAACTCAGCTCACTCACTGTTTTGACTCATCGTTTTGAAGATTTTGGAGAAAACAAGGTTTTGTTTCTTGAAACCAAAATGAGAGGGATTGAGAGGGGTTTTGAAATAGATGTTTTGAAAGCACATTTTCAATACTCAATAAGGATTATAGCCACTTAAAATGTCAACATTAAACTCATCATCAAGAACCTCTAAGATTGTTGGAGAGATTTATTTTATTTTGAACATAACTTCAATACATTTCAAGAATATCTTGGAAGTATTGAGGTTATGATCATCATCTATCAAACATGTTTTTGAGGTCAAGAGCTACTATCCATAAGGATTCACTCACCTCAAACTTCATGTCATCATCTAGATGATGATGAACTAGTAAGTAAATAAAGAAAATAAAAAAAGAAATGAGGTAAGAAGAGATGAACATAATATGAATAAGCAAGTAAATAGCAATCAATAGATGATAATCAATGTGATTTTGGACTTGTAGCTTGGTGTTTCACTCATAGATTTTGACATTTGGACATGGAAGTAGCTTCCTAACTCAAGAATGCTCAAGAATGGTGATTGGGGGTGATGGAAGAAAACAAGATTAAAACTCACTTTCTATAGCAAAATAGTAGGAGGAAGCTCCTTTTCTCTCTTCTAAACCTATCTCTATCTCTCTTCTTCTCTACAACTTTTCAAGCTTTTGCACTTGGCCCCCCTAAAATGAAGAGCAATGGGGGGTTTAAATAGGCCAATTTGGGGGTGGTTTTGGGATTTTAGAAGTGTTCCCATTGGTCCCAAACATCTGAAAACATAAAACTATGTCGTTTTGGTTTTTAATTAATCAAAATGGACCCCCAAAAAAATTACAAAAATGGACTATGCGAGGGTTGAGTGCCGCGGCGGCACTGGGCCAGTGCCGCGGCAGCACTGCTCCTCAGACGCCCAGAAATTTACATTTAGGCCCCCAGAGGTTCCGGTATTCGCAAAAAATGCGTATGAACTCCAAACTGAGGTTGTGATATACCGTTGGAAAGGTAATGGAGTCTACTTTACATAAAAAATAGTTCGGGGATAGGTCACTTTGAAAAGTTTTGCGGTATTCGCGATAAAGGCCGATTTGATCGCCTTTTTCACCTTTGGAAATTCATAATAAATTCGTTTTAAATCCAGAAATTATGTGCGATATACCGTTGGAAAGCTATTGACCTCTAGTATCCATGAAAAATGTTTGAAAATTGTTTTGGTGCCCCGGTTCTAAAGTCAAATTCTGGTCAAACTAGTCAAACTTGGGATTCCCGGGAAGTTCTGGAAACCTCCGGGAGTTCCCGGGAGCTGATGTTTTCGCTCGATTTTCTTTCGGAACTTGTTTTAACACTTTTCTCATGATTTAAAATGATTCTGGTGAATTCGGACGATTTCGGTCAAACTTGGTCAAACTTGGTCAAACCTGGTCAAACCTTAGTCAAACCGGTCAACGGGGACTTTCCGGGAACTTCCGGGGGTCTCTGGGAGCTGACGATTTCACCCGATTTCTCTTAAAAACTCATTTTATCGCTTTTCTTACGACATAGGATGTTTTCAGAACTTTGGGACCAAATCTGGGAGTTTTCGGGCTTTTAGGGGCATTTTGGTCATTTTGAGCATTCTGAGAGATAGAGCTGACTTCCAGGAGTCCTTTTGAGTCTTTTACGATCATTGTGAACCACCAAGCTATGGGTCTCCTAAATCTGATAGCCGACAAAATGGGGTGTCTACACCGACTACCTGAAAATGATTGCGATGCTGAAGGTAGAGGGACATTAGTACAACATACAAGTCTAGTTACCGCTTCGAATGCATTCTTTTGCGTTGGAGTTCAATTGTCGTTTTATAGTGGAGCAAACGTTAACTGATCAGTTGGTTAGTTTGCTGATAAAAGAGTTTGGTTATGAGAATTAACAACTAATCTGAGCCAATAATAAAGAGCCTAGGAGGTCCAACTCTTAGCTCCGCTAGGATGCTTGGAAAGGCACAAGAGGATCTTGTCTTAACGGTTCGATCGATCGAATATATTTCGTGATTCGAGATGAAAAGTGCATATTCATAGTGTATTATATGGTCTTTTATGCATACTTTTATCCCCAAAGTCCCTATATTTAGGTGCATACTAATAACAATGTTATTTTGATTGTGTTAATGCTAAACCATATGTTTTTGCATTGTTTTACAGGTATTAGGATGTAATTCGATGAAGTGGAGCTAAATAAAGTGATTCTGGTGAAGAGAACAATAGAATCACCTGCTTAAACGCCAATTTTGACAATGAAGACTTCAGATTTGGAAGATTTTTCCAGACATATGAAATGTAGATCTTTTAGTTACGGTCGCATGGCCGCAAACGGGAGGTCAATCCGAGGTCTGAAAGAAAAGTTATGGGCATTCTCCCATCGGTGCGCAGAGTTGTCAAAATCAGAGAGTTCAATCGATTGAGGAGAGTTCAATCGATCGAACCTTCGATCGAACGAACTAAGCTCGATCGATTGAACTTTATATTCACCCAAAAGTTGCTTAAACTCTACAGGAACCCTATATATAAGTCGTTTTGATGCCAGACGAAGGCAGGATGCTCCAGAACGCAGAAAACAGTAGTTTAGGGTAGTTTTAGGGTTAGATTAGGAGTAGGTTAGGTTAGATTCATGTTATTTTTCATCTTTTCCATTGGTTTATTGAAGATTATTGAAGATTCAACTTTATTCCAAGTTATTTACAAGTTTATTTCAGATTATTTACAGGTTTCTCTTATCCTTTTTCTCTATTTGATTGTTTATTAGTTTAGATACTTTGATTACTTTAGTTTACTACTTCTGTACTAGTTTTATTATGTTTCCGTAGTTTAGACGTTGAGAATATGTGATGAAACATTGATTCCCAACCTCTTCCATGCAATCTTTAGAAACCTTGGTCTCGATCGATCGAAGGTATTTCGATCGATCGAACCAGGGCCATAGTCAAGCGATCGAAGGCACTTCGATCGATTGAAGGATGATGATGTCCGATCGATCGAGAGCGCTTCGATCGATCGAACATGTTAATTCCTGAGATGATTCTTTTAAGTATTTCATGACTTTTTGTTTTAGAAATCTGTCATCGAATTGTCCCTATAAGCTCAGTTTGTCACAACAGTTTTTAGAACTTAAAGCCTTAAGGCTATTTTCTTCAATGACTTTTGAAAACCACTTTGAATGCTAACACCATTTAGAGTGCAAGTAATTACCATTATTTTAAACCGTCTTCTAAGTATTTTAAATCACTTGTGATGATGTAGTCCCGGCCATGAAAAGGCTATTGATTCTTTATCTTTAGAAAAATACGGAATGCTAAAAAGGAATGAACTCCATCGAACGTTAATGAGTATGTATGGTAGATGGTTAGGATCAATGTGGATTCACGTATTTCTAACACCTTTAGTTTATTTATTTAATTAGTTATGTTTCTATAAGTTTTAGTTTATTATTTAGTTTAATTAATTAATTAGGATTTGTTAGTGCACCTCCAATCATTCATTCTTATTTTCTTTTTCTTTAGGTTATAACTCAGTAGATATTCTTCCTATTCCTTCCCTGTGGGATCGACCTGGACTTCCAGTACTATATTACTCGCACGATCACCTACACTTGGGTGTTGCACAAAGCGCACAACAATTTAGTCGTGTCAAGTTTTTGGCGCCGTTGCCGGGGAAGGCAAATAGGTTAGGATTTTACTAAGTTATTTCCATTTTTTTTTCTTTTTCTTAAAAAAAATACAAATAAAAACTGTTGGACTTTTTTTCTCACAAGATAAACATAAAAATAAATTAAATTTCTATTGTTTAAAAGTTTTGAGTGAAAATGTCATATCCATATTATCCTCCATGCAACACAAACATCATGAGTAGGTACACATTTGAAAATCAAAATAGTTGTCCCCCAAGTTGGCAAGCACCCACATATGACGCGCATTATCAACCTGAGTGCTACCAACCACCACAATGGGGAAATGATAGTGGTAGTTCCCCATATTATCAAACGTATCAAGAACCTCCACATGAAGAGTTCTATCAACCGCAATGGGGCGATACCCAAAATAATAATGTAGGATATAGTAGTAGTTCCCACGATTACCAAATGCACCAAGACTTTACCTTTGGCGAGTCTTGTCCACAAACACATTGGGATGGTAATAATGAGGAGAATAACCAAGTTAAGGATAATGGTATGTTAAAATTACTACTTAGTGAAATGAAAAGGCTAGATAGTGCACTTGATAAATTAGAAACTAGATATCAACAAGCATATGCTAGCCAACCTTTAGAAGACTATACGAATCCTTCAACACTACAACCTGAATTTCAAGACACTAATAATGGAATGGAATTGGAGGACAATGATAGGTTTATACAGAATGAGGTTAACAACTCACTCGAGAAAATCATAACCCAACAAGAGCTCCAAAACCAAACCATTGAGCATGAAGTTGTAGAACCATCCTCTCCTCAATATGCAACCCCAGACATCAACTCCTTCACTGCCTTGATAAAGTTGCATAATTCCTTTGTCCAGGGCACCTCGATAGATGACATATATAGTGAGGAGATTTACACGGATGAGAATGAGGTTTTTACAGATAATGAGAGTTTAGGTGACTGCACACAATTAGGAAATGATGAGTCCCCTTTTGACTCTACCCTTACCTTTGATAGTGACTCTAGGGAGAACGTTATTGAAAATTCTAAATCCGATTTAGATTCATGCGATATTCATGAACCCTCACCTCTTTCGGCCGAAGAGGTGGTGTCACCAAGTTTCCCATCACCTATCCTCTCTATCAATCAATGCTCTCATCCCGAGTTTGAAAATCATGTGTACCTAATATTGAACAAAATGAATGTGTTGTGGAAGAGGATGATAAAGATTCTAGCACATGTACTTCACTAAATTTTAAATTTCAAAATTTTGTGAGAGAGGACTTGGAAAATATTATGCCCACTTTAGATGATCTTAAACTTCAACAAGAAGCTAGTAATCTTCTAGACTGCTTGACCTTCTTGAGTAATAATGATATTGAGGCCCAAATAGATAGCTTCATCCAAGTCTAGCCCAAATCAATGTCCATAGAACAGAAATCCAATTCCTATGATCACATCTCCATAGATTCTGTTCTAGAACAAGAGTAGGGTAGTAAAACTTCATTCGAACATCACTTAGACCCTGCCCCTTTTATTGAACCATGGCCTCCGCCTGTTTTTGATAATAAAAAAATAGAGGCTATTAGAAGAAATACTAACACCAAAAATCATTATTTGAACATAATTCCTAAAATGTGTGGTATATCTCTTAAAATTGTCCATAACAAATTTAGAGGCCATAGGTTTTGCATTATCTCCTCTGACCTCGAGCCTGACATTAGTTGGGGAGAGTTGCATTTTTATGAGGATCCCTATGTTCTTCTCACTGTTAAATTATTTTATTGGGAAGATCCTCAAAAATTTCGATTATTAATTTATGATAAAAATCTTGATTAACCGAATTTATTTACTGAGTAGTTGTATTATATTCTCTATTTTTCCTTGTTTCTATTAATGATTTTGCAGGTAACTTAACAAAGAAATAAAAGAAAATTAAAAAAAAAATATGGATATTAATGCCTCGAGGTAACATCCTTCATTCTCTCGCTTTACTTTACATGTCCATGTGCTTAGTTTAGAACATTGAGGACAATGTTTAGTTTTAGTTGGGGGGGAGTGAGTCATTGCATGCCTCGTTTCTTTCTTTTTATGCTTTAATGTCAATATACTTGCTTAGCAACATGTCTCAGTAAATCAAAATTGCAAAAAATTTTAAATTTTAAATTTTTTAAGATAATAAAATGGTTCTTGTATTTCTCTCTTAGTTAATGTAGTTAGTTATGATGCATTAGTGTTATTTTCTGTATGTTATTAGTATGTGATACACTATGATAGTTTGTTTACTATCTTAGTTATAGTATGTTTTATGCCTTTTAATCTTCAAACAACTTTAAGCACATTGTGACAACCTTATACTTAGCTAAAATGGATTAGTAAGCATAGCTTCGGTGTCTTGAGAGACTGTAATGGAGACTAATAACCCAAGTGAGCTTTTGTTCCATTCTTTGTTTTTGAGGGTTTTATAAAATTACTCTTACTTTTTGAAAAGCGTATTAATTCGTTGTAAGTCTCATTTTTTCTTCATTTTGACTGATCACTAGAAGAGAACGTTCAGGATTTACCAAATTTAGAGCTCTTGAATTTACTGAAATGAATAATCCTAATGAACTTAGAAGATGATTTAGGCTATCTTTTGACCATACATGCATAATACAGCCTTGGCCTACCTATCTGTTATTTCTTTACTTCACCTCTTGAACTTATCATAATTGCCTTGTCTACACAATCATAAAGTCAATACTTAACTCGAAATTAGAGTTCAAGCCTCAGTTCTTTATTTAGGAGTGATTGGGATGTGTTGCATTGACAAGAAATTTGTTAGTGTGAATAAGGAAAAGTTGGCAAAAAGAAAAAAAAAAAAAGAAAAAGAAAAGAAAAGAAAAAAAAAATGCCAATGGTTGTTTCAAAAGAAATAAAATAATAATAAAAAGAAGAGTGTGGAAAAAAGAAAAGAAAAAAAAAAGAGAAGAAGAAGAGAGAGATTGGAGATGTGGGGAAGTTTGAAAAGTTGTAGTAGATATTCCAATCACATTCTTTGTCCCAATTGAATATCACGAGCCTCTTTCTTCTTAACCTAACACCTCTTTTTCAAAGTCTTAATGATTCTAGGTAAATTAGATCTGAAGTTAAGGTAATGAGAGAGTTCTCCACGGTATCTCGCTCTTCTAGTGAAAAGTATCCTTTCATGAGACTTTATGCACTAAAAAATTTCTATTTTTCTATTTAGATATGAGAAGCATTAGATATCATTCATATTTTCTCTTTATAGCTTCCATATCATGAGTGATAATTAGTACACCTAATTCGGAGTGATTTCATCTTGAGAGTGTAATCCCGGTGAGAGTTGAATCAAAATGAACGTCTTGATAGCATCTTAGGTTATGCGAGCTTTGAAATTGAAGTTTTGTATTTTGGTTGTCCATTCACACACGCACTTGAAGATTAATAGGTATGGAACATTCTAATGACTTTGATAGTAGATTAACTGTAATGTGTGTGTTGCATGACTATGTCATACTAGAGAGTTTCATGAGATTGTTGAGCTTAACTATATTGCTAAATGAGAGGAAAATTTCTTGAAAACATTTAAACTAGAACCATTACCATAAACATGAATTTTGTGGGTAAATTCACTGCAAACCCTCACGAGATAACACTCGTCCACTAGGGGGAACCTAGGGGTTTAAAGGCTTGTTGCATACGCTAAATGCAATCGCGATTCCTGCGAAAGTGAGTTAGGATTTTTACTTTCTTTTCTTTTCAATTCTTAAAGTTTCAATAAAAAATGCTGTAGTTCGCTTCATTGCTAGGGACTAGCAACGAGCTAGTTGGGGGGTGTGATTCGATTTGAAAAGTGCATATTCATAGTGTATTATATGGTCTTTAATGCATACTTTTATCCCCAAAGTCCCTATATTTAGGTGCATACTAATAACAATGTTATTTTGATTGTGTTAATGCTAAACCATATGTTTTTGCATTGTTTTACAGGTATTAGGATGTAATTCGATGAAGTGGAGCTAAAGAAAGTGATTCTGGTGAAGAGAACAATAGAATCACCTGCTTAAACGCCAATTTTGACAATGAAGACTTCAGATTTGGAAGATTTTCCCAGAGATATGAAATGTATATCTTTTAGTTACGGTCGCATGGCCGCAAACGGGAGGTCAATCCGAGGTATGAAAGAAAGGTTATGGCCATTCTCCCATCGGTGCGCAGAGTTGTCAAAATCAGAGAGTTCAATCGATTGAGGAGAGTTCAATCGATCGAACCTTCGATCGAACGAACTAAGCTCGATCGATTGAACTTTATATTCACCCAAAAGTTGCTTAAACTCTACAGGAACCCTATATATAAGTCGTTTTGATGCCAGACGAAGGCAGGACGCTCCAGAACACAGAAAACAGCAGTTTAGGGTAGTTTTAGGGTTAGATTAGGAGTAGGTTAGGTTAGATTCATGTTATTTTTCATCTTTTCCATTGGTTTATTGAAGATTATTGAAGATTCAACTTTATTCCAAGTTATTTACAAGTTTATTTCAGATTATTTACAAGTTTCTCTTATCCTTTTTCTCTATTTGATTGTTTATTAGTTTTTTTTTTTTTTTTCGGAAAACGGTAAATAGATTCCAAAAAAAAGGGCTGTACTAATAGATTCCTTGTACTTTATTAGTTTAGATACTTTGATTACTTTAGTTTACTACTTCTGTACTAGTTTTATTATGTTTCCGTAGTTTAGACGTTGAGAATATGTGATGAAACATTGATTCCCAACCTCTTCCATGCAATCTTTAGAAACCTTGGTCTCGATCGATCGAAGGTATTTCGATCGATCGAACCAGGGCCATAGTCAAGCGATCGAAGGCACTTCGATCGATTGAAGGATGATGATGTCCGATCGATCGAGAGCGCTTCGATCGATCGAACATGTTAATTCCTGAGATGATTCTTTTAAGTATTTCATGACTTTTTGTTTTAGAAATCTGTCATCAAATTGTCCCTATAAGCTCAGTATGTCACAACAGTTTTTAGAACTTAAAGCCTCAAGGCTATTTTCTTCAATGACTTTTGAAAACCACTTTGAATGCTAACACCATTTAGAGTGTAAGTAATTACCATTGTTTTAAACCGTCTTCTAAGTATTTTAAATCACATGTGATGATGTAGTCCAGGTCATGAAAGGGCTATTGATTCTTTATCTTTAGAAAAATACGGAATGCTGAAAAGGAATGAACTCCATCGAACGTTAATGAGTATGCATGGTAGATGGTTAGGATCAATGTAGATTCACGTATTTCTAACACTTTTAGTTTATTTATTTAATTAGTTATGTTTCTATAAGTTTTAGTTTATTATTTAGTTTAATTTAATTAATTAGGATTTGTTAGTGCACCTCCAATCATTCATTCTTATTTTCTTTTTCTTTAGGTTATAACTTAGTAGATATTCTTCCTATTCCTTTCCTGTGGGATCGACCTGGACTTCCAGTACTATATTACTTGCACGATCACCTACACTTGGGTATTGCACAAGAGCGCACAACTATTTAGTCGTGTCATTTCGATCGATTGAAGTCTAGGCCGGTTCGAGCAATCAAAAGTAGTTCGATCGATCAAAAGTTCGATCGATCGAAACCTCTTCGATCGGTCGAAGGTCTAAGTCAGTTTTGGAAATCTATAAATAGGGTAGCTGCGTACAGGGTTTAATAATCATCATTTTTCCTATACAAAAGCTGCAGCGACTATTTAGGGTTTTTCTCAAGCCTTCTTATCCTCCTGTTAAAGTTCCTACCATCTCTAGCCTATCCGGCAGCATCCACAGGAGTCATAAAGGTGAAGACAACCTAGTGGAAGTTGCTACACCATCAAGAAGGTTGAAGATTTCAGAATTGGGTTCAAGACCTTAGGTATAATTCTTGTCCCCTCTTATTAGTACGCATCTATAGAATTAACGGGTAATAGATCCGGGCATACCAATAAGTTTTTGAAACTTAACCTTTCCGCTGTGCGTTTAAAATAATTTTAAACATATTTTTCTTTTATAGAATTCAAAGTGGGAGATTTCGTGTTCTTGAGGGTATTTCCGATGAAGGGTGTGATGCGTTTTGGTAAGAAAAGGAAGCTTGCTCCGAGGTTTGTAGGACCTTATGAGATCATTGGAAAGGTTGGAGAGTTGGCCTTTAGAGTGTTGTTGCCTCCAGCATTAGCGCAATCTATAATGTGTTTTATGTATCCATGTTGAGGAAGTGTGTGAAAGATCTTGAACAGATTGTTCGTCCAATAGAGTTGGAGATTAATGATGACCTCACGTATGTTGTTCGACCTATCACTATCGTTGATTGAGATGTGAAGTATTTGCGGAGGAAAGTAGTGAACCTTGTGAAGGTGCAATGGCGTGAGAGAATAAAAGATGTTACGTGGAAACTTGAGGAGAAGATTCGGAAGTCACATCCTGAGCTATTCGAATAGTATTTGAGCGTGTTGCAAATCTCGGGACGAGATTTCTTTGAGGTGTGGATACTGTAATACCCATGAATTTTTTAAATAGTTTTTGGTGTTTAAATTGGTATTTTTATGATTTTATTTATACTAATAATGTGGGTAGTATACGAAAATTTGGTGTGAGTGTTTTATACCATAAGAAATACCATTAAAATTTAAATCTTGCAACATCAGTAGTGCACGTGTGTGTGTGTTTGGTGTGGCGTGTGTGTTATGATATTTATATAATATTATATTGTGTATGTATACCTATAGTTTTATAATATTAGGTTAAAATACTTTAAACCCAAAAAGAAACATTAGTTCCTATACACAACTGCCAAAGAGAGAGAGAGAGAGAGAGAGAGAGAGAGAGAGAGAGAGAGAGAGAGAAGAAGAAGAAGAAGAAGAAGAAGAAGGAAATGAGGAGAAAGGAGAAGGGTCTCGGGTCTGTGGTCTCGTGTGGAATCGCAGAGCGTCGTTATTGTCGATTTTTTTGATCGAACTAGGTGAGTTAAATTTGCGTATCTAAGTATATATATATACACGTATGTATATATGTGTACGCGAGTAAACCAAACTCTTACATGTTTAATTTAATTATTGGGGTTAAATTTTTGTATTGGATTGCACGTCGTTATTATCGAATTAATATAGATATCTCTTTTCCCCTCGGCGTGGCTTTGTGATTATGACCTTAGTGTATTCGAAAGGGTTAGGTGAATAGTTAGTTTGATAAAACCTTTTTTTTTTTTTTTTTTTTTTTTTTTGGTAATCGGGGGTGTCCGGGCCAGCTTGCGCGCACCTCGACTAATCCCCCGAGGCCTGGAGGCGCCGGGTGAATACTCCAGTGGCCACGCTCCCCATGACTCGAACACTAAACCTCTTGGGTAGTACACCCAAGAAGCTTACCACTCGGCCACAAAGAACTTGGTTAGTTTGATAAAACCTTAGATGAAATATTCATGGTAATTAAAAGAAATATATGTGAAATTTGTTTTTTTTTTTGTAATTCACACAGTTGCAGAAACTTCAAAAAATATTAGAAAATCATGGCTTTGAATTTGAACATTATGTTCGCGTGTCTTATGTAAAACGTGATTCTGCACACTTTTCGTGTTTTAAGTTGTTTCTAATTTTGCACTGTTTGGGCAAAAATTTAATATTACAGTAGCAATTTCAAGTAGGGTTAATCGTGCAAAATTTGGGGGAACATGATTTTCTTTGTGGATTTTCTATTCATTAATATGACTTAACGAAAAATTACTTGGAGATACATGAATCCGCATATAGTGCTGAGCTATGAAAAAAAATGGGTGATAGTCATTAACGCTGAGTCCAATGAAATTTTATAATTCTGAAAATGCAAAATGGTTTCAAGTTCCTTAGTGTTCACCGTTTCCAGTTGTGAATTTTTTTTTTGTAGCTTAACTTGCTGATTGTACCTTTTTGCTAGTGGTTTCGTGATCAAGCTGGCCTAAGCCTTATGCCCGGCTTATTTGTTAGACATCTAGGCATATTGATCGGCCTTCTGTTGTGTATACTTGGTTTGATTGATTCCCCAACCAAACTGGCACCGGATTGGATGTTGGTAGTATGTCCGGGCACATATGGGATATATGTGGGTGTACCATGGAGGGTAGAAAAGTGGTGTACCTAGAAAATTGAATAATGAATCGTTCATAAAAGTAAGAGGATTATTGTCAATAAAATTTTCGATGAGTTAATGGATCTAAAATGTTGGTTTCCTCGACCTCTGTTCTTTTCTTATATATTTATTTTGGATGTGTAGTGAGTAAATTGTGATGATAATTCGTGAGATATGCTAGTACAAGTAGTTTCACATAATCTTGTGGTATTTTGTTATTATAAATCTTTGTGGTTGCAAGATGGTGGGTCCACTAACATTTTGCAGGTATTGACTCACCATGTAACAGAGGTAAGTATTATTTTATTTAAATTCGGGTAAGAACTGCATGGCCACCACATAAAGGGAAACTACCGTTCATCCCGATATGTGAAGTGGAACTACTCTCTTGCTCGAGTTAATGTTGTGACTAGTAGTTAAAGGGTCAACGTGTGATCCCGAAGCTCTGTGTGTGGTTTAACTCATACCAGTCATGTGACTAACCCGTTGAGTTTTTCTCGCAGGTGCGTTCTTGTTGGAGCGTAGCTGATCAAAATTTGCAGGGCTAGCGTAGGGAGTTCGTGGCACCTGGCAACAGGAGGCTTGTGGAGTCTTTGTGCTATTTCTCCTTATTCGCTTTTAATTCATTTTAGAGAGTTCAGTCATAAATTTCTGGCATTGTGGGCCATTTGACATTTAAGATATTGTTTTAATGAAGTGTTCTTTTTAGATATTTATTATGTTTTGGAGTTAGATTTTAATCTTTGTTTGACTTTTATGGTTGGATGTTGACCGTTACTTTTGCACGAGTGAGTTATGATTTATTCTGTTCAAACTGTGTGATGTTTTTATATTACAATCACTCCTGATGATTTGACAGCTGGATATTAGTTGAGGGTTCTCCCTTGATAAATAATTGGTTGTCTAAAAATTGGGGTGTGACACAAGCCTAGGTCAAACGCAAGGAAGAGTTTTAATTTCAATTGATTAATTTTACCCAATTTATTAGTATTAAAAATAATGAAAAGATTATTTCTTTTAAGACTAATTTTAACTACTTCTTTATGTAAAATAAAAAGTATGAACTAATTGAAGCTTTCGTGAGTATTAAATTGCTGGAATTAATATTAACTAATGAAGTTCACTAACTATGTAAATCTAATAATTAATTGTAACTATAATTTAAGTTCTAGAGTGATTTAACTATGTAAATTAACGACTAACTAAGAATTAATTAAAGCAGCGAATTAAATTAAGAGACTTCTAAATATGATAAAATCGTTAAGAAATTACAAATCCACAGTAACCACATTAACTTCCATGCCTACAAAAAGATACGACACTCCCAATCATCCAAAGTCATGCCTCTAAAATATAGGTTTCATTATAATAGTAAAATACCCTTTAGCCGGCACCAAGATATAGAACTATTTAAATTAATCCCCTTTTATGAAGTACAAGCAGATTGCTTATGAACATGATTCATGGACAAAGCTAATCTACAGTGGTTGAAAATAAATTAACTAAACTAAAATCATGAAGCAAGTTCATAAACTATTGAAAATCCAAGTTGAAGTCATTAACGTCATAATTGTTAATATTGTTCATATTAAAAAACATGAAATTCTATGAATCTCTACTTAAACATTCATTAATCTCTGGATCTAGGGGTGCCTGCTAAAAACATGCATGGAAATCAAAATAGTTACTGTTTCATCGCTTATTCCTAACTAGGGATTTAGCCTAACATGGAAAAATTAGATCTAATAACTATATTAATGAAAAACATGATAGATACTATACTATTCAACTGCAAAACAATCCAACATTAATAATCCAACACAAATAAAACCTGAAAAACGAATAACTGTAGCTTTGAAATTGAAACTTGAAGGTCAACTTGCTTTTCCAACGATCTAAATGAAGCGACTTAACCTAACCTAAAATATAATGAAAAGTTGCTGATTTTCGTTCATAAACATGTATCTATAAGTAGTAGATGGGCCGGGCTTTTTATTTTCGCGCTGGGCTTTTCGCTGCTTTCGACAACTTCGCGCACCGATGGGAGAAATGGCATATCTCTCTGGTCGGACCTCGAATTGAGGCACAGTTTGTGGCTGCGCATCCGTAACTCATTGAGCTACAACTTCTATCTCAGGAACAATTTCAAAATTCCAAGTTCTTCAATATCAAAAATGTCATTTTCCCAGCTACTGCTATTATTCGCCTACTTATTTCTTATTTTTGTTGCAATATTTCAACTCCATTTTTATCCAAGCATAAAATAACCTGTAAAAATACATAAATACACACGTTTTACTGCTAACACTATATGATGATGCCAAAATTTGGTTAACGTAAATTAAAGCAATTTAAGGGGAAAGAGAGTGAGAGACTGGATTTTGTATGTAGTTCAGCCCTGTTAATGAAGGTACCTACATCCACGTGTGTGTCTGAGCATGTTCACTATACTATAAAAGAGCCGGGGGCCTATGGTGAACCAACAAGTCTGGAGCTACCGTAGGCCGGTTGGGCATGTAGATGAATGCTATAGGGGTACTGTGTAGACTGAAAAGTCGGCCCCTTCAATGGGGGGTGAGAGGTCACTTTTATAGATGTAAGAGACCTACTCGTACAAGGAAAAGGAAACATAATCCAATTGACATAGATCGACATTAATTGTAGGGGTTTCCTAATTGGATTAGGAAATAGTTTCCACTTTCCATTAATCTTCTAGCTTGAGTAGGAAACTGCCCGAAATGCTCGGGATCATGTCTGTGGGCCTGGATGAGCTGTTCCCATGGTGGGATGTGCCTGTGCGGTCTTCCCGACCTGTTGGCTGGGTCGTGGATGAACCGTTCGGGAGGCATCACATGGACCAAACCGCTCGGGATGATGCTTGTCAGTAGTTGTAAAATAGAACCGCTCGGGCATGGGCTAATTTTGGGTGTATCAGTTGGCCCCCATTTCCAAGGTTGGCTGGATACTATATCGGGGCAAGTTTAAAATCTGCTTGATGCCACCTGCCACTGTCTGAGTGCTTGGGGAAGCTGCCTTTGAGCTTCTGAGTCTTGTGAATGCTCGAGAACTGGCTAAGAGTTGAGACTTAGCCTAGCTCGGAGTCTTTAAGTGTTGGAAAAGCTGACCTAAAGCGTATTGCCTTAGGGTCCTTTTATGTTAACTCCCCAGGATGGTTGCTTTTCGCCCAGCCAGCCTTCATCAAGACTGTTGGGAGAAGAGCTTGACCATGTTGGTGGAGCCGACATAGAGCGTATTACTTTAGGGTCCTTTTTGCTCCTCTATCATGGGCCAACCTAAGAGATTTTAGTCACCTCTATCGTCGGTTTGGACCTAAGTGGAGTTAATGCCTCTGAGTACTGTAGGTGCTCGGGTTGTCAAAGATTTTGACTTGGTTATCCGCGAGGCCTGTAGATACCCAATGTGATTGCCTGTTTAG
The DNA here is from genome assembly GCA_033977485.1 of Hydrangea macrophylla. NCBI lineage: Eukaryota > Viridiplantae > Streptophyta > Magnoliopsida > Cornales > Hydrangeaceae > Hydrangea > Hydrangea macrophylla. The sequence continues at coordinate 23,096,026 of CM066993.1, forward strand.
TTCACTGCCTTTCTGCCCCCCAAGCTTTCACTAAGATGAGGGTCTTTTGGAGGCTAGGACTATAGGTAACCGACCTGGAACATGGTGATTGCAGGGTCTTTTGAAGCTTGCCATCATCAGCCACCTAGGGGGTTTGCCCCCATAGTCGGTTGGACCTAAGCGAAGCTTGTGCCTAGGGGTTAGGCCCGAGGTCTTTGGATGCCTCGGGGTTAGGCCCGAGGTCTTTGTATGCCGCGGGGTTAGGTCCGAGGTCTTTGTTTGCCTCGGGGTTAGGCCCGAGGTCTTTGTATGGGCTCTCTGACAATCAGTGGAGCCTCATGTGGTGATCAGGCAAGTATCACTGTAGTCGGGCTCATCTAGACCGATGGAGACAGAGGGTCGGATTAGGATCGTCGGCTCCTAATTTCTTTGTCCTGGAGGCAAGGCGGATGTGCTTGATCCTGACTGATGTGAACTGGAGGTCGGGTCGGGTCGGGTCAGGACTGCCGGACCCAGCCTGCTGCAAGCTGGAGGTTCGGTCGGGTCAGGACTATCGGACTCAGACCGCTGTGAACTGGAGGTCGGGTCGAGACTGCCGGACCCTGCTTGCTATGAGTTGGAGGTCGGGTCAGGACTGCCGGACTCAGACCGCTGTGAACTGGAAGAATTGTTAGAACTCCTGGGTTGATCTCGCTTTCGCTTATTTTTGGAAGACTCGTTGCTTACGTGCCCGGGGTCTTTGATCTTTAAAAATTCTTGTAATACCTGTAATTTCTCTACGTGCAATAATACGAGTTTTATGAATTTCTATATCTGGTCTATTATTATATTATTATTTTATTTGTGTGACTGTGTCAGTGTAATGTAATTACTAATTAGACTATAATCACTGCACCGACTCGACTGTAGTTAGAATTAACTTAGTCCCGTAACCGGACCCGGACATTAGAAACAACACCCGTTTGCACATAAATTAAGACCGACACGTATATCGAGGAACTTATGCACGTAAACCGAGGAAGTGGAACACAACCCAAGGTGGGCCCCACATTGTCGGTCACATGGCAGCCCATGCACCACATGGCACTACCTCCCTTGCCACTTGTCCACGTCTAGGACACTTGTCTATGCATGTACACTCTAGCACATGCATGGTGACACATATCCCACCACCATCTCTATATAAACATGCCTATACTCATGCATTACACTCTTGGCCATTTACAATCTGCATATAGAGTTAGAGAGAGCTAGGAGATGAACTCCATGGAGAGATAAGAGATACATGGAGATGGAGAAGAAGAACTAGGAAGAAGTCTCCACCATTGAAGTTGTGTTCAAACTTCCTAAGCTCAAATCCAAAGCCCAAGCTCAATTTCAAGTTTAAGTGAGTATTCTAACTCACTTTAGAACCTATATAGTATGTAGTAATGTTTAGCAAGAGCTTGATGTTGTACTTTGAGGTTCTATGCAACATGCAAGTCAAATTTTCAAATCTGGGAAGTTGAAACTTCCAGCAGAATGTTGTTTAGTAAAACGAACGTTTTGAGTAGTTCAAAAATGGGAATGAGGCTAGGTTTTTTTGAGGATAAAGATAACTCATTTATCTACAAATAACTCTTCTATAGCTCAGTCTGAAAATCACTTCTTCATAGGTGAAATGTACATGCAACGAAGTACTTTAAATCTGAGAAACAGAAACCTCCAGCAGAATGTAGTTTAGTAAAATGAGTGTTTCAAGCAGCTACGAAATCTGAATTAAGCTAGATTTTTTTGTGGATAAAGGTAACTCATTTATCTACAAATAACTCTTCTATAGCCTGGTCTAAAAATGAATCCTTGATAGGTTAAATGCACATGTAACGCAGTACTATAAATCTGGGACAGAGCAGTCCGAAAATATAGAAATGTCTAAGTAAAATAAATATTTGGAGAAGTTCAAAAATGTAATTGAAGCTAGATTTTTTTGTACATGAAGCTAATCCAATTATCTACAATGTTCTAGTTTTGAGTTTGATCTACAAATCAATTTATCATGCCCAAATAAATCATATCAATTCAGTCGACATAGTAAAATTAATTCCATGGCAGATTGTATAACTACTTGTATGATGTGTTTATTAATGATGCTTGCTTTCCGGTACCTATGTGGTTATGGATATCTTGTGCTATGGTAGTGTTATCGCGTATATGAGTATGTTAAGGGTTTCATCTATATGGTTATTGATATCAAATCCATGTTATAGATCCACGAGCTACACGCTAGGTTTCCGTTGTTATGAATATAGTGTGATGACCATAGAGAATTCATACCCAAGCTATAAGTATGTTGTACGGCACGATTATTGCGCTGATAGTGATTGGATATGTTTCAAATGTAAGTATATTACGACATAAAACAGGATGACGGATGTATAAACGTAACTTCGAAAGTATATTCGGAAGTCCTTTAATGAACTAAATTCCGAAATGAGTGACGAATGCGAGGTCGGGAAAATGTAAGGGTCGGTTGTGCTATGTTAGAAGCAGATTATGATAAGGATAATTGTCGGATAGGTAATCTGGGCAACGGAGATCAGGATAGTAAGAAAAAGGGATGTGCTGTTGAGTTGTGATGCGGTGATTGTTTGAGTAAAGACTCCTTTCGGTTCTTCGTGACGAAATGGATGTTCTTGTACTCCGTAACGCTTTCGGTTCTTCGTGACGAAGCGGTGATTCTGATGGGAACCATAGTAATGATGGGAACCATAGTGGACCAAAGCTTAAAGATGATCATTTGCAAGTTCCAGATGGGCCAATCACAAGGTCTAGAGCTAAGAAGATCAACGAAGCAATGCAAGGACTGGTGCAATCCACTTGGGAAAAGTTCAGAAACTTATTATGCAAGGCCCCAACATTTAACATGGGCTTGAAGGAAGAAGAATCAGTTCTAGTTCATGTGATACAAGCTACAGAAGGGGTGGAATAACTTATTGGGTTTTTATAGACTTTAATTTTTATGTTTCTATGGTTTTGGCATGTGGGCCTATTTTACCTTTTAAGTAGACATTTATTTAGCTTTAAACATGCAGTTTAAGTTGTTTTGGGCTTGAGTATTTAGTCCATCTTTTATTTTCGTTGAAGGCCTTTTTGGCCCAAGGGTTTCTTAGAAGTGATTAAAAGAAAGAACTTTGTAGCAGCTTGAGACAGAACGTTAATGAAATTTATTTTCTGGAGAGCTATTCAGTTTTCTCTGCTTGTTCTTGATTGAACAATTCAAACTTATCAAAGGCATTTCCTTTGTGGCGTTCACCAAATCTGGGTTCTTGAAACAGGATTTCAACGGGTCTAGATCATCCCTGTGACTTGATTGTTGGCTTTCTTGGGTGAATTACAATCTGATCGTGGGTTCAAGGAATATCAATTCCACGGGTTCACATCAGATTCTTTGAGTAAAGGCTACTTTCGGTTCTTCGTGACGAAATGGATGTTCTTGTACTCCGTAACGCTTTCGGTTCTTCGTGACGAAGCGGTGATTCTTTGAGTAAAGACTCCTTTCGGTTCTTCGTGACGAAATGGATGTTCTTGTACTCTGTAATGCTTTCGGTTCTTCGTGACGAAGCGGTGATTCTTTGAGTAAAGACTCCTTTCGGTTCTTCGTGACGAAATGGATGTTCTTGTACTCCGTAACGCTTTCGGTTCTTCGTGACGAAGCAGGGATTTTTGAGTGAAGACTCCTTTCGGTTCTTCGTGACAAAATGGGTGTTCTTGCACTCCTTAACACTTCGGTTCTTCGTGACGAAGTGGTTGATGAAAGATGTTTTGGTCGATGAAAGATGTTTTGGTTGATGAAAGACGAAGTGGTTGATGAAAGATGTTTTGGTTGATGAAAGATGAAGTGGTTGATGAAAGATGGTTTGGTTAGCAAGGGACACTTTGGGTTTGTAAATAATGTCAGATGTTCGAAATGAATGGTAGTGGCATTAAGAATGTCTAGACGAGATCGGTAAGCCGAGATAAAAAAAAAAAAAAAAAAAAAAAAAAAAAAAAGAAAGGGAAGAGAAGAGATCGGTAAGCCGAGATAAATAAATAAAAAAAAAAAAAAAAAAAAAAAAACGTAAGGGAGTGTGTGAGGTTTTACCACTAATATTCTTGTTTTGCCGCACATTAAAATGGATGACTCAATACCTAGAGGGGAGGCAGATAACACAACCTTTATGTTGCAGGCCATGCAACAACAGTTTGAACGGTTAAATTTGGTGTTGGGGGAGGTAAGGGATAGGATGGATCAACAAGATGTAGTGATTCAAAATCTGCAAGGTGGGCGTGATGGGAGGAGGCGTGAGCCTAGAGTTGAAAATGAGTATGAGATTGAAGAAGATGAAGAGGATGAGGAAGATGTAGTATCTGATGTTGGTAGGGGAGGAATGGGTAGACCTAGAGGAGGTAGGCGTGGAAGAGGACCTAGGGGGAATCCAAGGGGTCGAGATGGGGTAGATAGGTACCTTGGGAGCATCAAAATGAAAATACCATCTTTCCAAGGGAGGAATGACCCTGAAGTGTATTTAGAGTGGGAGAAGAAAATAGAGTTGATTTTTGATTGTCACAACTACTCAGAGGAGAAGAAGGTGAAGCTGGCAGTAATTGAATTCACTGATTATGCAATTATTTGGTGGGATCAATTAGTGACCAATAGGAGGAGGAATCATGAAAGACCTGTAGAAACATGGGGTGAGCTGAAAGCTCTCATGAGGAAGCATTTTGTACCTAGCCACTACTACAGAGACCTCTACCAAAAGTTACAAAACCTTTCACAAGGGTCCCGGAGTGTGGAGGAATACCATAAGGAGATGGAGGTGGCTATGATTCGGGCTAATGTAGAGGAGGATCGAGAGGCCACAATGGCTAGATTTTTAAGTGGTTTGAGTAGGGATATAGCCAATGTAGTTGAGTTGCAGCATTATGTGGAGGTAGAGGACATGGTGCACATGGCTATGAAGGTGGAGAGGCAATTAAAAAGAAAGGGGGCAGCAAGGTATACTTCAGTTTCTAGCACTCCTTGGAAACCAAAGTGGGAAAGGAATGACCGAGTTGTAGTAAAGGGAAAGACCGAACCACCTAAAGAAAAAGATGAGGGGACTAGCAAGAACAAATCCAAGGTAGAGTTGCAACCTTCAAGGAATAGAGATATCAAATGTTTTAAATGTTTGGGTTTGGGGCATATAGCATCTCAATGTCCAAACAAGCGGGTGATGATTATGCATGACAATGGGGAGGTGATGACTGAAGGTGAAGACGATAGTGATGGAGTATCTGATGCTAGTGATGATGATGGATTGGAATACCCCGTAGAAGGTGAGTCTCTTGTTGCCAGGCGTGCTCTCAATACACAAATGAAGGTAGATGATATGGAGCAGCAGAGAGAAAATATATTTCATACTAGATGCTATGTAAATAACAAGGTGTGCAGTATGATTATAGACGGGGGAAGTTGCACCAACGTAGCTAGTACCACTTTAGTTGAGAAGTTGAACTTACCTTTGCTGAAGCATCCTAGACCTTATAAGTTGCAGTGGTTGAATGAGTGTGGAGAGGTTAAGGTCAGTAAGCAGGTCTTGGTGGCCTTCTCTATTGGGAGGTATAGTGACGAGGTGCTTTGTGATGTAGTTCCTATGCATGCTGGCCATATTTTGTTGGGGAGGCCATGGCAGTATGATAGGAGAGTGATGCATGATGGGTTTAGGAACCGATATAGCTTTGAAAAAGATGGGAAAACAATCAAGCTTGCTCCTTTAACCCCAAAACAGGTCTATGAGGACCAACTGAAACTAAAAAGTGAGGTTGAGCAAAAAAGAAACATGAGAGAAAAGAAAAATGAGAGTGAGAGAGAAATTTCAAGAAAAAGAGAGAGTGAAAAAGAAACTAGAGAAATAGGTGAGAATAAAGAAAAGGGAGTGGAGTCAAGAGAGAAAAAAGAAAGAGAGTCTATAGAGAGAAAAGAAAAGACAAAATTGAGTTTTTATGCCAAAGAGAGTGAGGTTAAGAGGGCATTTTTAGCAAATCAGCCTGTGATTCTTCTTGTTTACAAAGAATGTTATCTTAATCTTGATGAAACTAACCAATCTCTTCCTAGTTTGGCTGTTTCTTTGTTGCAGGAGTTTGAGGATGTATTTCCAGAGGAGATGCCGAGTGGGTTGCCGCCCATTCGAGGCATTGAGCATCAAATTGATTTGGTACCCGGGGCTGTTATTCCAAACCGACCAGCCTATAGGAGCAATCCGGAGGAGACAAAGGAGCTTCAAAGGCAAGTTGAAGATTTGATGATCAAAGGAGAGCATGAGCCCATGTGCAGTACCAGTGCTACTAGTGCCAAAGAAGGATGGGACTTGGAGGATGTGCGTTGATTGCAGAGCTGTCAATAATATCACGGTAAAGTATCGCCATCCCATTCCTCGTTTAGATGATATGCTTGATGAATTGCATGGTTCATGTATTTTCAGTAAAATAGATCTTAAAAGTGGATACCATCAAATAAGAATGAAAGAGGGAGATGAGTGGAAAACTGCATTTAAGACTAAATATGGACTTTATGAATGGTTAGTTATGCCATTTGGACTTACAAATGCGCCTAGTACTTTCATGCGGTTAATGAACCATGTATTACGTGCATTCATAGGCAAATTTGTAGTCGTCTATTTTGATGATATCCTAGTGTACAGCAAGAACTTAAATGAACATATTGAACATTTGAGATGTGTGTTTGGTGTGTTGAAATCTGAAAAGTTGTATGCTAATTTTAAGAAATGTACTTTTTGCATGGAAAAAGTTGTTTTTCTTGGATATGTTGTTAGCACAGAAGGTATTGAGGTGGATGCAGAGAAAGTCAAGGCCATCAGGGAGTGGCCAACGCCTAAAGGTATCACTGAGGTAAGAAGCTTTCATGGTTTAGCTAGCTTTTATAGGCGTTTTGTTAAGGATTTTAGTACACTTGCTGCACCACTCACTGAAATCATTAAGAAGAATGTTGGGTTTCATTGGGGAACTGAACAAGAGAATGCTTTTGCTACTATTAAAGAAAGGCTATGTTCTGCACCTGTGTTAGCATTACCTGACTTTAACAAAACTTTTGAGATTGAATGTGATGCTTCAGGTATAGGGATTGGAGCCGTTTTGATGCAGGATAGGAGGCCCATAGCCTTCTTCAGTGAAAAACTAAGTGGGGCTGCCCTAAATTACCCTACTTATGACAAGGAACTTTATGCTCTTGTTCGCTCTCTAGAGACATGGCAGCACTACCTTTGGCCTAAGGAGTTTGTGATCCACACTGATCATGAATCATTGAAGCATCTTAAGGGACAAGGTAAATTAAATAAGAGGCATGCTAGATGGATGGAATACATTGAGACTTTTCCTTATGTCATTCGTTACAAGCAAGGTAAGGAAAACATTGTTGCTGATGCTTTATCTCGACGGCATGTACTTCTTACTTCTATGAGTGCTAAAATGCTTGGGTTTGAATATGTGAAAGATATGTATGCCAGTGATGCTGATTTTTCTAATGTGTATTTGGCATGTGATAAAGCGGCATTTGGTAAGTTTTTTAAGCATGATGGTTATTTGTTTAAAGAAAGTAAATTGTGTGTGCCTCATTGTTCAATGCGAGAATTGTTGGTGCGAGAGGCACATGGTGGGGGCTTAATGGGACACTTTGGTGTTAGGAAAACCTTAGAAATTTTACATGAACATTTCTTTTGGCCTAGGATGCGACGAGATGTCATTAGAATCTGTGGTCGGTGCATTACATGTAGAAGGGCCAAATCTAAGGTTTTACCACATGGGTTGTATACACCCTTACTCGTCCCTAGTGAGCCGTGGGTAGACATATCTATGGACTTTGTTTTGGGGCTGCCTAGGACAAAAAGAGGTAGAGATTCTATTTTTGTGGTGGTGGATAGATTTAGTAAGATGGCACATTTCATCCCATGCCATAAAACAGATGATGCCACAAACATCGCTGATTTGTTTTTCAAGGAGATAGTACGACTCCATGGTATGCCTAGGAGTATTGTTTCGGATAGGGATGTCAAATTCCTCAGCTACTTTTGGAAGGTTTTGTGGGGAAAATTGGGTACCAAACTTTTATTTTCCACTACTTGTCACCCACAAACTGACGGACAAACTGAAGTAGTCAATAGGACTCTAACTCAACTCCTACGCACTATCATTCAAAAGAATTTGAAAACTTGGGAGGACTGTTTACCATTTATCGAATTTGCTTATAATAGGAGCATGCATACTACTACTTCTCATTCTCCCTTTGAAATTGTTTATGGTTTTAATCCACTTACTCCTTTAGATTTAATGCCTTTACCTGTTGATGTCAGGAGTAGTTTGGATGGACACCAAAAGGCTGAATTTGTGAAGTCAATTCATGAGAGAGTACGACTTCAAATTGCACAAAAAAATGAAAAGTTTGCTTCCCAAGCCAATAAAGGGAGAAAACGTGTCACCTTTGAACCCGGAGACTGGGTGTGGGTTCATCTGCGCAAAGAAAGGTTCCCAGCTCATAGACGGACTAAATTGCATCCTCGAGGGGATGGACCTTTCCAAATCCTTGAGAAAATTAATGATAATGCCTATAAAGTTGATCTTCCAGGTGAGTATAATGTTTCTGCAAGTTTCAATGTTTCTGACCTTTCTCCTTTTGATGTAGGTGATGATTCGAGGTCGAATCCTTTTGAGGAGAGGGGGAATGATGGGAACCATAGTAATGATGGGAACCATAGTGGACCAAAGCTTAAAGATGATCATTTGCAAGTTCCAGATGGGCCAATCACAAGGTCTAGAGCTAAGAAGATCAACGAAGCAATGCAAGGACTGGTGCAATCCACTTGGGAAAAGTTCAGAAACTTATTATGCAAGGCCCCAACATTTAACATGGGCTTGAAGGAAGAAGAATCAGTTCTAGTTCATGTGATACAAGCTACAGAAGGGGTGGAATAACTTATTGGGTTTTTATAGACTTTAATTTTTATGTTTCTATAGTTTTGGCATGTGGGCCTATTTTACCTTTTAAGTAGACATTTATTTAGCTTTAAACATGCAGTTTAAGTTGTTTTGGGCTTGAGTATTTAGTCCATCTTTTATTTTCGTTGAAGGCCTTTTTGGCCCAAGGGTTTCTTAGAAGTGATTAAAAGAAAGAACTTTGTAGCAGCTTGAGACAGAACGTTAATGAAATTTATTTTCTGGAGAGCTATTCAGTTTTCTCTGCTTGTTCTTGATTGAACAATTCGAACTTATCAAAGGCATTTCCTTTGTGGCGTTCACCAAATCTGGGTTCTTGAAACAGGATTTCAACGGGTCTAGATCATCCCTGTGACTTGATTGTTGGCTTTCTTGGGTGAATTACAATCTGATCGTGGGTTCAAGGAATATCAATTCCACGGGTTCACATCAGATTCTTTGAGTAAAGGCTACTTTCGGTTCTTCGTGACGAAATGGATGTTCTTGTACTCCGTAACGCTTTCGGTTCTTCGTGACGAAGCGGTGATTCTTTGAGTAAAGACTCCTTTCGGTTCTTCGTGACGAAATGGATGTTCTTGTATTCTGTAATGCTTTCGGTTCTTCGTGACGAAGCGGTGATTCTTTGAGTAAAGACTCCTTTCGGTTCTTCGTGACGAAATGGATGTTCTTGTACTCCGTAACGCTTTCGGTTCTTCGTGACGAAGCAGGGATTTTTGAGTGAAGACTCCTTTCGGTTCTTCGTGACAAAATGGGTGTTCTTGCACTCCTTAACACTTCGGTTCTTCGTGACGAAGTGGTTGATGAAAGATGTTTTGGTCGATGAAAGATGTTTTGGTTGATGAAAGACGAAGTGGTTGATGAAAGATGTTTTGGTTGATGAAAGATGAAGTGGTTGATGAAAGATGGTTTGGTTAGCAAGGGACACTTTGGGTTTGTAAATAATGTCAGATGTTCGAAATGAATGGTAGTGGCATTAAGAATGTCTAGACGGGTCTCCTGAATTGTTTGTATTCCTATTGAATATGTAGTCGGGTACGCTACTAGTTATAATTCAACGGTGAGAACGTAAAGATCCTAAAAGACATGTTGAAAGGTAGTAAATGTATTCCTACTGTGTTTTACTATATACGTTCCATTTGATTTAGTTTACTCACTCAGCTTTCACAAGCTGACGACGTTCATGTCGCTGGACATTCCCATGTCCAGCTTATCCAGGTAACGAGTACACGGGTTATGATGCTACGCAAGCGGAGAACGTGGAGGAAGAGTACACCGAAGATGGCTATGGTTATGCTAGTTAGAGAGAAGACTAGCAGTTATCCCCTGTGAATGTTTTTGATTATAACCAGAAGACTTAGCATATATTTTGTTATAGCTTTTGTAAGGCCCTAGAGCCATAAGACTCTGATGTATCTACCCTGATGTAATAGTTAACTAGTACTGTGGCCTTTCTTTGTAATATATCAATGTGAGCAGATGATGGTTTTATCCTTTTATTATATCATTTAAATATTATTATTTGGTCATGGACAATTCGGTACTGCAACCAGTCACGTGCCTCAGGGTCCAAGATGAAAATTTTAAATTTTTTCATATTTTGGCTACGCCGGGGCGTGACAGGGATTTTTGGTATCAAAGCTTCAGGTTAAGACCTGTACACCGATTGTCCTACACACTTAAGTTATAAACCGTTAGACCTTTTTCCATCCATAAAGACATAAACCCTATGGTAGTTTTGTGATTAGCATGGCTCTTTATTACATCCCAGATGGATATGGAGGATGGGGTTGATGAGGATGTTGACCCAACAGAGGGTGCTGGTGAGGGGGAAACAATGATAGTCATGGAGGCTGGAGAGCCAGAGGTTGAGGATGACTTTGAGGATGATTCTAAGGATGCAGATATAGAGCCTTTGGATAAGGATGAAGATGAGATGGTTGATAAGTTTGACCCGTACTTGGACTGGGTTCCACCTATGGCGATTCCAATCTTGGATGATGTTCTACCATATAAGTCAGATATGAAGGACTTTTGGGATAGGACTCCCACGATCTAGAGCTTTACTTGTATTAGGACTAGTAGCCCATCTTTTTGTGTATATAGTATGTACCCAGGCATATAACACAAACTAGTGGTAGCGTGTACGCCTTTCTATGTAAATATTTGAAGTTATCTATAAAGATTTGTTTCCTCTACTTGATGAAATGTATTGACGTGATACGTACTCATATTAGAATTATTAGCTATACCTTATATCGTTTATATATCTCGTAACGATAGTTAGGACTGGAGGGTAACCAGTAGTTATTCAGTTAGGTTCATAACACACAAACAGATGACAAGTCAGCCACCTCAGCTTAGGAATGGACCAAGGGGAAGACCTCTGACCCATTTCCAAGGAAACAAACACCCGTGGAATAGTGGTAAGAAACCAGGACACACCTTTCCCCTGAATAAGCATGCAAAACCAACTGCACCACAAGTACCAACCACTACTACAGGGAACAACAAGGATGGATGTTTCAATTGTGGGATCCCCGGACTACACAGACCCCAGAACCAACAACCGAGCTAATATTATATGCTACAACTGATGCAAAAGAGGACGCATGAGCATGGATTGCAATGCACCAAGAGAAAACTATCATGGGCCTACTACTCAAGGTCAAACTAGCAAAGGTCGACTAAATCCTATCATACCCGAGGCAGCCAGCTATGATGATAAGGAACAGTAGAACTTGGAAGGTACACTCTTATTATATGCTAGTCGGGTTAAAGTACTTTTTGATACGGGTGCTACGAATTCGTTTATTGCCTTTGAGATTGTACGACGATTGGGTTTAGTACCCCAAGCACTTGAGGTAGCCCTGAACGCGGTATCACCTTTGGGAGTGACCGTGAAGCTAGGAAAGGTGTGCAAGGACTGTACTTTGACATTGGAGGATAGGAGCTTATATGCAGACTTAATTGTTCTGTCAATGAAGGAATTCGACGTAATCTTAGGATTTGACTGACTTTATCATGCAAAGTTAGATTGTGCTAGTAGGTCGATCACATTTTCAGTACCTGGAAGTGCACCCTTTAGTTTTCAATGCAACCCTACTAGTGACGCCTTTCTTACAAGTCGTATAGCCGCTATGGAAACTACAGGCTCAGATTTGACGATCGCTCGGATTCCGATAGTCCGAGACTATGAGGATGTCTTTCAGGACGTTTCTGGATTACCACCAAAGCGCGAGATCGACTTTTGTATTGAGTTGATACCCAAAACGACACCGATATCCAAGGCTCCTTATCGTATGGCCCCAACGGAAATGCTGGAGTTGAAGAAGCAAGTACAAGAGTTAGAAGATCTTGGATTTATTAGACCAAGCACGTCACCTTGGGGAGCCCCGGTTCTATTTGTTAGGAAGAAGGATGGAAATCTTCGACTCTGTATCGACTACAGAGAGTTGAATAAGGTTACTATTAAGAACAAGTACCCGCTTCCCAGGATAGACGATTTGTTCGATCAACTACAAGGAGCGACGACCTTTTCGAAGATTGACTTGCGATCTGGGTACCAACAGTTACTTGTCAGGCCGGAAGATATACCGAAAACAGCTTTCAGAATAAGGTATGGGCACTACGAGTTCTTAGTTATGCCTTTTGGATTAACTAATGCCCCGGCAGTATTCATGGATTTGATGAATCGGGTGTTCAGACCCTTCTTGGATCAATTCATCATCGTGTTTATCGACGACATCCTTATTTATTCGAAGAGTGATGAAGAACACGAGAAGCATGTAAAGATTGCACTTCAGACACTTAGAGAAAATCGTCTTTATGCTAAGTTCAGTAAGTGTGAGTTTTGGCTGAAAGAAGTCAAATTCTTGGGACATGTAGTCTCACAAAATGGAATTTCGGTGGACTCAACCAAGACGGACGCAGTTTCTAGTTGGAATAGACCAACCAACGCATCAGAAGTACGAAGTTTCCTTGGATTGGCTGGATACTATAGGAGATTCGTGGAAGGTTTCTCAAGGATCGCGTCTCCTTTAACCGGACTAACAAAGAAGGATTCAAAGTTTGAGTGGAAGGACAAGCACGAACGCGCCTTTCAGGAATTAAAGGAGAGGTTGACCTCAGCGCCAGTGCTAGCCATACCCAAGAGTGGTGAACAGTACACTATCTACAATGACGCTTCATATCAAGGACTAGGATGTGTACTCATGCAGAATGGTCAGGTGATCGCTTATGGATCTAGGCAATTAAAGCCACATGAATTAAACTACCCTACGCACGATCTGGAATTGGCTGCAATTGTCTTTGCACTCAAAATTTGGAGGCACTATCTCTACGGAGAGAAGTTCGACTTGTTTAGCGATCACAAAAGCTTGAAATACCTGTTCTCTCAAAAGGAATTGAACATGAGACAACGACGTTGGATGGAGCTACTTAAGGACTACGACTTTAATTTGCAATCACCCCGGTAAGGCAAATGTAGTCGCAGATGCTCTAAGCAGAAAACCCCAAAGGTTAATCGCCTCACTTTTAATCAGAGAATGGAAAGCCTTAGAAGCTTTAACGGAATTTGACTTTCAGACTATAAGACCAGGTATTGGACGACCTTTTGGATGTCTTATGGTGCAGCCAACCCTCATTAACCGAATACTCGAAGCTCAAAAGAAGGATGAAGGATTGAGGAAATGGTTTGAGAAGGCGAAAGCAAAGGATCCGACTGAATGGAATATTGGAACAGACAGGACATTCAGATGTAAGGATAGGTTATGTGTACCCAACACGGATAATTTGAGGAAAGACATTCTGAATGAAGCCCACAAGTCAAGGATGACTATACACCCCGGCGGAACCAAGATGTACAAAGACTTGAAAAGGAACTTTTGGTGGGAAGGCATGAAGAGAGAAGTCGCAGAATATGTAGCAAAGTGCCCTACTTGCCAGCAAGTCAAGGCGGAACACCAACGACCTCCAGGATTACTACAACCTCTACCAGTCCCAGAATGGAAATGGGAGCATATCACCATGGATTTTGTTGTGGGATTGCCAAGATCCCAGCAGAACCATGATGCCATTTGGGTAGTTGTTGATCAACCGACCAAATCGGCCTTTTTTATTGCATATAATATGACCTATCCTGTCGAGAAGATGAGTCGACTTTATCTACAACAGGTTGTGCGGTTACATGGGGTACCAGTGTCAATAGTATCAGATCGAGATTCGAGATTCACCGCTGGATTTTGTGAGAGTCTTCAGAAAGCGATGGGAACATCTCTGAAGTTAAGTTCTGCATTTCATCCACAAACTGATGGACAAACAGAAAGGACAAATCAAGTAATGGAGGACATGCTTCGAGCCTGTGTAATTGATTTCGAAAGTTCGTGGGAAACTCACTTACCGTTGGTTGAGTTTGCTTATAACAACAGTTTTCATTCGAGCATAGGGATGGCACCATTTGAAGCACTATACGGAAGGCCGTGCCGATCACCTATGTGTTGGGCTGAAATTGGGGATGGCAAATTATTGGGACCAGACTTAGTCCAGGAGACCAATAAAGGAATCAATACAGTAAAGGAAAGAATGAAGGCAGCACAAAGTAGATACAAGAGCTACGCGGATAAACGACGTCGAGACCTAGAATTTGAAGTGGGAGATCATGTTTACCTGAAAGTTTCCCCGGTTCGAGGCGTGGTAAGGTTTGGACAGAAGAAGGGAAAACTATCGCCACACTACATTGGACCATTTGAAATTCTGGATCACGTAGGAAAAGTCGCCTATAGATTGGCGTTACCACCCAAGATGTCGGGAGTTCATAATGTATTCCATGTAAGCATGCTAAGAAAATGTCTTCATAACCCGGCACACGAGATCGACTTCAAAGATATCGAAGTAAATGACAATGCTACATTCATTGAAGGACCTGTAAAGATTCTGGATCATGGAATCAAGAAGTTGAGAAACAAAGAGTTTCCGCTGGTAAAGATTCAGTGGAAACACCATGACGAAGAAGAAGCCTCTTGGGAGCTGGAATCGGAAATGCGAGAGAAATTTCCTTTTCTTTTTAGTACCTAGATAGCTCAGATTTCGAGGACAAAATCCTGTAATAGGTGGTAGAAGATGTAATACCTGTAATTTCTCTACGTGCAATAATACGAGTTTTATGAATTTCTATATCTGGTCTATTATTATATTATTATTTTATTTGTGTGACTGTGTCAGTGTAATGTAATTACTAATTAGACTATAATCACTGCACCGACTCGACTGTAGTTAGAATTAACTTAGTCCCGTAACCGGACCCGGACATTAGAAACAACACCCGTTTGCACATAAATTAAGACCGACACGTATATCGAGGAACTTATGCACGTAAACCGAGGAAGTGGAACACAACCCAAGGTGGGCCCCACATTGTCGGCCACATGGCAGCCCATGCACCACATGGCACTACCTCCCTTGCCACTTGTCCACGTCTAGGACACTTGTCTATGCATGTACACTCTAGCACATGCATGGTGACACATATCCCACCACCATCTCTATATAAACATGCCTATACTCATGCATTACACTCTTGGCCATTTACAATCTGCATATAGAGTTAGAGAGAGCTAGGAGATGAACTCCATGGAGAGATAAGAGATACATGGAGATGGAGAAGAAGAACTAGGAAGAAGTCTCCACCATTGAAGTTGTGTTCAAACTTCCTAAGCTCAAATCCAAAGCCCAAGCTCAATTTCAAGTTTAAGTGAGTATTCTAACTCACTTTAGAACCTATATAGTATGTAGTAATGTTTAGCAAGAGTTTGATGTTGTACTTTGAGGTTCTATGCAACATGCAAGTCAAATTTTCAAATCTGGGAAGTTGAAACTTCCAGCAGAATGTTGTTTAGTAAAACGAACGTTTTGAGTAGTTCAAAAATGGGAATGAGGCTAGGTTTTTTTGAGGATAAAGATAACTCATTTATCTACAAATAACTCTTCTATAGCTCAGTCTGAAAATCACTTCTTCATAGGTGAAATGTACATGCAACGAAGTACTTTAAATCTGAGAAACAGAAACCTCCAGCAGAATGTAGTTTAGTAAAATGAGTGTTTCAAGCAGCTACGAAATCTGAATTAAGCTAGATTTTTTTGTGGATAAAGGTAACTCATTTATCTACAAATAACTCTTCTATAACCTGGTCTAAAAATGAATCCTTGATAGGTGAAATGCACATGCAACGCAGTACTATAAATCTGGGACAGAGCAGTCCGAAAATATAGAAATGTCTAAGTAAAATAAATATTTGGAGAAGTTCAAAAATGTAATTGAAGCTAGATTTTTTTGTACATGAAGCTAATCCAATTATCTACAATGTTCTAGTTTTGAGTTTGATCTACAAATCAATTTATCATGCCCAAATAAATCATATCAATTCAGTCAACATAGTAAAATTAATTCCATGGCAGATTGTATAACTACTTGTATGATGTGTTAATTAATGATGCTTGCTTTCCGGTACCTATGTGGTTATTGATATCTTGTGCTATGGTAGTGTTATCGCGTATATGAGTATGTTAAGGGTTTCATCTATATGGTTATTGATATCAAATCCATGTTATAGATCCACGAGCTACACGCTAGGTTTCCGTTGTTATGAATATAGTGTGATGACCATAGAGAATTCATACCCAAGCTATAAGTATGTTGTACGGCACGATTATTGCGCTGATAGTGATTGGATATGTTTCAAATGTAAGTATATTACGACATAAAACAGGATGACGGATGTATAAACGTAACTTCGAAAGTATATTCGGAAGTCCTTTAATGAACTAAATTCCGAAATGAGTGACGAATGCGAGGTCGGGAAAATGTAAGGGTCGGTTGTGCTATGTTAGAAGCAGATTATGATAAGGATAATTGTCGGATAGGTAATCTGGGCAACGGAGATCAGGATAGTAAGAAAAAGGGATGTGCTGTTGAGTTGTGATGCGGTGATTGTTTGAGTAAAGACTCCTTTCGGTTCTTCGTGACGAAATGGATGTTCTTGTACTCCGTAACGCTTTCGGTTCTTCGTGACGAAGCGGTGATTCTTTGAGTAAAGGCTACTTTCGGTTCTTCGTGACGAAATGGATGTTCTTGTACTCCGTAACGCTTTCGGTTCTTCGTGACGAAGCGGTGATTCTTTGAGTAAAGACTCCTTTCGGTTCTTCGTGACGAAATGGATGTTCTTGTACTCCGTAACGCTTTCGGTTCTTCGTGACGAAGCGGTGATTCTTTGAGTAAAGACTCCTTTCGGTTCTTCGTGACGAAATGGATGTTCTTGTACTCTGTAATGCTTTCGGTTCTTCGTGACGAAGCGGTGATTCTTTGAGTAAAGACTCCTTTCGGTTCTTCGTGACAAAATGGATGTTCTTGTACTCCGTAACGCTTTCGGTTCTTCGTGACGAAGCGGTGATTCTTTGAGTAAAGACTCCTTTCGGTTCTTCGTGACGAAATGGATGTTCTTGTACTCCGTAACGCTTTTGGTTCTTCGTGACGAAGCGGTGATTCTTTGAGTAAAGACTCCTTTCGGTTCTTCGTGACGAAATGGATGTTCTTGTACTCCGTAACGCTTTCGGTTCTTCGTGACGAAGCGGTGATTTTTGAGTGAAGACTCCTTTCGGTTCTTCGTGACAAAATGGGTGTTCTTGCACTCCTTAACACTTCGGTTCTTCGTGACGAAGTGGTTGATGAAAGATGTTTTGGTTGATGAAAGATGTTTTGGTCGATGAAAGATGTTTTGGTTGATGAAAGACGAAGTGGTTGATGAAAGATGTTTTGGTTGATGAAAGATGAAGTGGTTGATGAAAGATGGTTTGGTTAGCAAGGGACACTTTGGGTTTGTAAATAATGTCAGATGTTCGAAATGAATGGTAGTGGCATTAAGAATGTCTAGACGGGTCTCCTGAATTGTTTGTATTCCTATTGAATATGTAGTCGGGTACGCTACTAGTTATAATTCGACGGTGAGAACGTAAAGATCCTAAAAGACATGTTGAAAGGTAGTAAATGTATTCCTACTGTATTTTACTATATACGTTCCATTTGATTTAGTTTACTCACTCAGCTTTCACAAGCTGACGACGTTCATGTCGCTGGACATTCCCATGTCCAGCTTATCCAGGTAACGAGTACACGGGTTATGATGCTACGCAAGCGGAGAACGTGGAGGAAGAGTACACCGAAGATGGCTATGGTTATGCTAGTTAGAGAGAAGACTAGCAGTTATCCCCTGTGAATGTTTTTGATTATAACCAGAAGACTTAGCATATATTTTGTTATAGCATTTGTAAGGCCCTAAAGCCATAAGACTCTGATGTATCTACCCTGATGTAATAGTTAACTAGTACTGTAGCCTTTCTTTGTAATATATCAATGTGAGCAGATGATGGTTTTATCCTTTTATTATATCATTTAAATATTATTATTTGGTCATGGACAATTCGGTACTGCAACCAGTCACGTGCCTCAGGGTCCAAGATGAAAATTTTAAATTTTTCCATATTTTGGCTACGCCGGGGCGTGACAGGGATTTTTGGTATCAAAGCTTCAGGTTAAGACCTGTACACCGATTGAAATGCACATGCAACGCAGTACTATAAATCTGGGACAGAGCAATCCGAAAATATAGAAATGTCTAAGTAAAATTAATATTTGGAGAAGTTCAAAAATGTAATTGAAGCTAGATTTTTTTGTACATGAAGCTAATCCAATTATCTACAATGTTCTGGTTTTGAGTTTGATCTACAAATCAATTTATCATGCCCAAATAAATCATATCAATTCAGTCGACATAGTAAAATTAATTCCATGGCAGATTGTATAACTACTTGTATGATGTGTTTATTAATGATGCTTGCTTTCCGGTACCTATGTGGTTATGGATATCTTGTGCTATGGTAGTGTTATCGCGTATATGAGTATGTTAAGGGTTTCATCTATATGGTTATTGATATCAAATCCATGTTATAGATCCACGAGCTACACGCTAGGTTTCCGTTGTTATGAATATAGTGTGATGACCATAGAGAATTCATACCCAAGCTATAAGTATGTTGTACGGCACGATTATTGCGCTGATAGTGATTGGATATGTTTCAAATGTAAGTATATTACGACATAAAACAGGATGACGGATGTATAAACGTAACTTCGAAAGTATATTCGGAAGTCCTTTAATGAACTAAATTCCGAAATGAGTGACGAATGCGAGGTCGGGAAAATGTAAGGGTCGGTTGTGCTATGTTAGAAGCAGATTATGATAAGGATAATTGTCGGATAGGTAATCTGGGCAACGGAGATCAGGATAGTAAGAAAAAGGGATGTGCTGTTGAGTTGTGATGCGGTGATTGTTTGAGTAAAGACTCCTTTCGGTTCTTCGTGACGAAATGGATGTTCTTGTACTCCGTAACGCTTTCGGTTCTTCGTGACGAAGCGGTGATTCTTTGAGTAAAGGCTCCTTTCGGTTCTTCGTGACGAAGCGGTGATTCTTTGAGTAAAGACTCCTTTCGGTTCTTCGTGACGAAATGGATGTTCTTGTACTCCGTAACGCTTTCGGTTCTTCGTGACGAAGCGGTGATTCTTTGAGTAAAGACTGCTTTCGGTTCTTCGTGACGAAATGGATGTTCTTGTACTCCGTAACGCTTTCGGTTCTTCGTGACGAAACGGTGATTCTTTGAGTAAAGACTCCTTTCGGTTCTTCGTGACGAAATGGATGTTCTTGTACTCCGTAACACTTTCGGTTCTTCGTGACGAAGCGGTGATTCTTTGAGTAAAGACTCCTTTCGGTTCTTCGTGACGAAATGGATGTTCTTGTACTCCGTAACGCTTTTGGTTCTTCGTGACGAAGCGGTGATTCTTTGAGTAAAGACTCCTTTCGGTTCTTCGTGACGAAATGGATGTTCTTGTACTCCGTAACGATTTGGTTCTTCGTGACGAAGCGGTGATTCTTTGAGTAAAGACTCCTTTCGGTTCTTCGTGACGAAATGGATGTTCTTGTACTCCGTAACGCTTTCGGTTCTTCGTGACGAAGCGGTGATTTTTGAGTGAAGACTCCTTTCGGTTCTTCGTGACAAAATGGGTGTTCTTGCACTCCTTAACACTTCGGTTCTTCGTGACGAAGTGGTTGATGAAAGATGTTTTGGTTGATGAAAGATGTTTTGGTCGATGAAAGATGTTTTGGTTGATGAAAGACGAAGTGGTTGATGAAAGATGTTTTGGTTGATGAAAGATGAAGTGGTTGATGAAAGATGGTTTGGTTAGCAAGGGACACTTTGGGTTTGTAAATAATGTCAGATGTTAGAAATGAATGGTAGTGGTAATAAGAATGTCTAGACGGGTCTCCTGAATTGTTTGTATTCCTATTGAATATGTAGTCGGGTACGCTACTAGTTATAATTCGACGGTGAGAACGTAAAGATCCTAAAAGACATGTTGAAAGGTAGTAAATGTATTCCTACTGTGTTTTACTATATACGTTCCATTTGATTTAGTTTACTCACTCAGCTTTCACAAGCTGACGACGTTCATGTCGCTGGACATTCCCATGTCCAGCTTATCCAGGTAACGAGTACACGGGTTATGATGCTACGCAAGCGGAGAACGTGGAGGAAGAGTACACCGAAGATGGCTATGGTTATGCTAGTTAGAGAGAAGACTAGCAGTTATCCCCTGTGAATGTTTTTGATTATAACCAGAAGACTTAGCATATATTTTGTTATAGCTTTTGTAAGGCCCTAGAGCCATAAGACTCTGATGTATCTACCCTGATGTAATAGTTAACTAGTATTGTGGCCTTTCTTTGTAATATATCAATGTGAGCAGATGATGGTTTTATCCTTTTATTATATCATTTAAATATTATTATTTGGTCATGGACAATTCGGTACTGCAACCAGTCACGTGGCTCAGGGTCCAAGATGAAAATTTTAAAATTTTCCATATTTTGGCTACGCCGGGGCGTGACAATTCTTCAGTGTCAATGTATTTTTCAACCCTCTCTGCGAGTTCAACCTTGGTTACCGGTCGGTTTCTGTGAAACGACGTAGCGCACTTGGTGTGTTGAACTCCTGAGCAGAAGGCTATAATAGCGGCAGTTTCATCAAGATCATAGATGCCAAGCTTCTCTTGATTAAACCGGTCGGTAAAAATCCTTGAGGGTCTCATTATCCCTTTGTATGACTGTCAGTAGCTGCATGTCAGGCTTTGGCCGTTCATGCATACCGATGAACTGGTTGATGAACTGCTTGCTGAGTAACTTGAAACTGCGGACCGATCGGGGCTCCAAGGAGTAGAACCATTGCACGACCGGGCCTTTCAAAGTGCTGAGGAAGGCTAGGCAGTGTAGTTCATCGGAGTTGGTGGCTAGGGCCACCTGAGCCTTGTAGGTCCGGACGTGGTCGACCGGGCTTCCCGAGCCGTTATAGGGATCTAGGCGAGGCTGCTTAAATTTGTGCAGGATGGCAAACCTCATGATCTAGCTGTAAAATGGTGACTCTGTCTCTGTATTGGCCTGATTCGGAGCATGGGTTTGACCAAGCTTTTTGGCCACTCCATCAATCTGCTTCTGCATGTAAACAATCCTACATATTATATAATGTCTGGTAATTAGAGAATATAATTCGTATAGGTTGAGGAAAAAAATAAATAGAAGGGAGTTGATAAGAGGTATGACTTAGTAGAAGTAAATGTCTTTTTCTAAATAAAAAATAAAAAAATAAATCTAAAAGTCTACTTTGAATTGTGTATTTTATTAACAATAGGAGTTCATATATTTTACTAAGAAATAGGTTGTATCATCAATTGCCTCTACATATGGCTCTTTGAAAAGAATAAAATTGTGGTTAAATTTTAGATAACTCTTTTTTTAATAATTGACTCTTTTCAAAAGTGTATTCAATTTTACTCTTGTAAAAGTTATCAAAGGGAGGACATCTTATGGACAAAAAAAAAAAAAAAAGGCTTTTAAAAAGAAGAAGAAGAAGAAGAAGAAGAAGAAGAAGAAGAAAACAAATCGGGAGTCTTTAAAAAGAGTCATGTAATACTAAGAATTGATATCAGGATTATAGCAAAGAGTCCTATCATTTTTATAATAGATATTTACTACAACTATTAAGAGATATATGTTATTAATCCTCCATTGGAGTCCATCAAAAAGTTAGCAATGGTTTGCTAAACGTATCTCAACTTTGTACAACACATAAATAGGATATCAAAGAGAGAGAGAGAGAGAGAGAGAGAGAGAGAGAGAGAGCAGATAAAATGAAGACTTTAATTAATTGATGAATCCAAAAAAAAAAAAAAATGGCACATCATAAAATAAAATATAAAAGGTTAATAAAATTCTAAGAAAATCACTTCAGTAGGTGCACCGACTGATAAAAGTGTAAAACACTGAAGGGCTTCAGTGTAGTTATATATAAGATGATACTAAGAATTGATAATAGGAGTATAGTTAAGAGTCCTAAAATTCTTCATAGACATTTATTATAACTCTTTAAGAGATATATGTTACTAATCCACCATTCCATCAAGCAACTTAAAAACGTAATCCACCATGGAGTCCAAAAAAGGGGTAATTACGCTAATACCCCTTCAACTATGAGCTTTTTTCAACTACCCCCTCTACATTATAACTTTTAACTAACACCCCTTCTGTTATGCTGTCGTAAAAAAAAAAAAGAATACTTTTGTATCATGTTACCAACACATGATCTAAAAGTGTTAGCAATATAACATTTTTGTCTCTTCTATGAGTTATTGAAAATTTTAGAGCGAAATTGCCTAAAGTTTGGTGTACAATCAAGGCCAATTATGTGTGTAACCAGAGCCGGCATAAAGGGGGGGGGGGGGGGTGGGGGGGTTCATTAAATTTTGAGGGGCCCCCATGAAATTTTCATAATTACATTTTTACCTTCAGATTTTTTAGTATTTTGCATTTATTAGGCTCCCCTCAATAATGTGTAGGCCCCCTCAACTTATGTTTAGGCCTCCCAAAGGGGCCCAAGGCCCTATTTAGTGACATCAACTATATATAGAGTCTGGCTCCAGTGCGCACTGGGTAAGCGCACTGGGTGTTCGCACTGAGTTTTTAAGCCTAAAAAAACCATGGGGCAATGGGGCGGTGGGATTGGGCACGGGTCAGTGGGGAATCCCGTGGTGTTTTTTAGGCTTAAAACCCAGTGAGGTTCACCCAGTGCGCTTACCCATTACGCACTGGAGCCACACTTTAGTGTAAGAATTTTTTGAAATAGCCCCCCTAGAATTTTAAAAGACACCATACAATATTTAAGTTTCACAAATAGACTCATATTATAAGTAGAACCCCAAAAAATTGCCACTTATATTCAAGTAGACACCCTAAAAAAATTGCCAATTATGTATAAGTAAACCAAAAAAAAAAAATCGCCTCAGGGGCACCCGTATAAGGGCCTTTTAGTAGTTCATCCCGGGCCTCCAAATACTCGAGACTGGCCCTGTGTGCGACAAAGGATAATTTTGTCCAATATTACGTAATGGCTAAAAGGATGAATAAATGAATATCAAGTTGTTAATATTTTGTATCATGTGTTACTCACATGAAAAAAAAAACCATTCTTTTTTGGGATGGTATTTTAATGGAGGGGGTTTTGAAGGGAGTTATAAGTTTGTACAAAAAAAAAAGGGAAAATAAAAAAAAGAAAACAAATAATTGTTGGGCAAAATTAAAAATTTTTAAAAAAGAAAAAAACCTTGGACAAAAGTGGCCGGGGGGAAGTATTCCCCATATGAATCTAGGATCCAAAAAAAAAAAAAAACAACCACCGTGAGTTCACTTAAAAAAAAGAAAAAGCGAAACCAGCCATGAACTAAAGTGTGATTAATTATTTTTTTTATGAGTTGTTTTGGAAAAAGTTGTAACACAATAGGAATGCGGTATGTCATTATATAATTGAGTTGTTAAACAATAGGGATTGTATATAACATATATAACATGATATATCCAAAGAAGAAAAATCAAAAGTTAGGACTCTCATGGACGGACCAAAAAAAGGAAGTGGTATACTAATGTTGTTAAAACTCTAAAAAAAATTACTCAAGTAAAAGTGCACCGATTGATAAAAATGTAAAACACATACGCACATTAGTACATTTATATAAATTATAGATATATATTTTTATAAGCAAAATGGGCATTTATGAAAAGTTACATATTAATCCAGGCTTATGCCATGGTCATCCAAACACAGTATTAGACTAATTGCATTTTATCCCTAGTATAATCCGGCACGAACCAAATACAATATAAAAATAATATTGCACTGTTTTTTCCCGTGGTTAGTTATCCCAGATAACTAACTACACTTTTATACTATACCCCTTTATCCAATCCGGCAACCAAACGAGGCTTTATGGTAGTGGAAAATGGTTAAAATCATTGAATTCTGTTAGTGACTTTCCTCTTCCTTTTTACTTTTATTTTTGCTCAAGGAAACACAAGAAAAGTAATTTTGCTTCTTGCTTTTCTTTTTCTTTCCCCTTCTTGCATTCCTTTCAATGAATTCACAAATCAAACAAAGACTTGAGGCATCATCTCTCTCTCTCTCTCTCTCTCTCTCTCTCTCTCTCTCTAATAGCAAAGACTAGGCATTATTATCCATGTCACTATCTTGCAAGTTTTGGTTAACCATCAGGCTTCCTGGAAATCCTAATTTCAGACACAAGTCCAACATTTTCAGGTGCGATGGAGACGTTACTACAGTTATTAATCTTGGGTTGATGAAGTGTCTTCAGTCAGTTATCCCTGTGCTGAAGATCTGTCAATTGGAAACCAGACATCCTATTACCAACATCCAATTATTTAGGTTGAGAACTTATGCAGAATGGTTACAGCTGTCGAAACACCCAAAAGAAGAGGCAACAATCTAGTATTTGACTGTTGCAAAATAATTTGATCGTTATACAAGTTGTTCACTTGCATATACAATGTATCTAATAAGAACTTTGCCACGTAAAAAAGAATGAAATGAGAGCTGAATTTCTCCCTTAGATACAGAAGAAAAAGAATGAACTAAAAAACTGGATTGAATGCCTACATTTTAAATAGAAATAGAAGATAGACACCACGTTTGTCATGTGTTACTACTGTTTTCTTTTTCAGTATCTGCCTGTTTACACATGCAGTCTGGCATGGGATATGTGTAGAGTGAGCCACTGGGCTTTCTCAGCTCAATTCCTTTTACTTCACTGTGATGAAGCATATCTTGTAACTGTCGCTTAAAGTTCTCCCATCTGTCAATCATACAAAAGTAAATGAGTATATAGTGAACGATATATATCGCATGTCTGACCCTATTACAATAACAAGAAGAGAGTAAGCTACAAAAGCAGAAGTTTATGGAGTAAAGATTGAACACCATCCGAATTGAGTATCCGAATTGAGTAAAGCAGTTTTATAGAGAAATCCATTATCTTGAATTTGTTAATTGAGAAGAGGGAAACGTTCATCATGCTTCTTCACATGCAGTTATTCCCAAGTTACCTTAAATTGATATAATTGACGGATTTTAAGGATCACTTATTACCATTTTCCCAAATGACCTCATTCTTGATGACATTTTTCTACATTGAAATACTTCGTGTATATTGTGAACGTGTCTACTCAAATTCACAGGATGCACAAACATGCCATAACTGATCATCTACAAGATACAAAATCAAAAGTCAATGTAAGGACATATAAAATAAAGAGGCCAATGCAACAGTTAAAAACAAATATCTGGAGAACAGCAGACCATTCATGGCAAACCAACCAACAAGAACAGTAAGAAGCAATAATAAAATCTCCAGTAAACCTGTTATAAAACAGGTAATGAACTCTAGCAGTACAGAAGTCATGAGACTAAACATGAAGGTGGTTGCTTATTTGGGTGGGAAAAAGGAAAGGAGAAGGGGAAAAAAAAATTATAAACAATGACACAGGCAATCAGAACTCTTTTGAAAGTAACAAACGTGATACATTTTATACGACAATCTTAACTCCAAAGGAATATAAGACAGTTTCACAAGTGTCCAGGTGAATCCCAAAGCGTGCAGAAAGAAATACAAACCAGTTATTAAAACCCAACATATTATTCAACAAGAACTCTCCCCAAGTTATAACAAGAAATTAAGGTGATGCTCCAAAATTTTCAAACAGAACTTGATATACTTAAGCCTAAAAGCTTGCCTTAAGGTGAGACTATGGGAAAGCACTTCAGTGCCTGGCCTTGAAACTAGGCCCTTAAAACCTCGAGGACAGATTAAAAATGATCCGAGTCGGCGTTTGAAAAAATTCCTTCAAAGTCAGAATTAAGAGTAGAGATTTCATGGATCTCTCATTTTTCTGATTGCAATCTGAACCATTTGACCATTGTATTTCTTTTAGCTACTACAAATGTTACGATTTGTTGTTAACACTTAGTAAGTTTACATCTTACTGCAACCACTTATTCACTATACATAAGTTATTGGTGATAAAATATTCCATATTTAGTCCCATTATTTGCCCTTGGTAGACCAATTTTATCTGTAGAAATTTAGAAAAAAGTCACTCATTTTAGATTAATTAAATTTAAAGGACACCCGTTTTTTATTTGGTCAAAACTCCATGACGAGTGAGACTTAATCGGCCAAGTCCCTATGTTTTAAACGTCATGTGAAATTTACATTTAACTTTTTTTTTATGTGAAATTTGTTGAACAATTATTTTTCCAAGCTTCAGAGAGTACAACTGTTCCTCTATGTTATTTTATTAGATGTCAAAACACAATAATGACTAATTACAAGATAGTCCCTAAACAATAAAATAACTATATCCAGCTACTAATAAAAATAAAACTCCAACACTCCCCCTCAAGCTGGTGCGAAGATATCTCTCATACCCAGCTTGCTAAGAATGAAGTAAAATGCCCTACTCGCAAGGCTCTTGGTAAGGACGTCAGCTAACTGATCTCTGGACTTCAGATATGGAGTACAAATCTTTCCACTATTTAGTTTTTCCTTGATAAAATGACGATCAATTTCCACATGCTTAGTCCGGTCGTGCTGAACAGGTTTATGGGCTATGTCAATGGCTGCTTTGTTATCACAGTATAACTTCATTGAGTCTTCAAGATTAAAACCAAGATTCAAACAGGATAATTTGGATCCACGACAATTCACACACCTCCTGAGCCATGGCTCTAAACTCTGCTTCGGTGCTGGGTCTAGCCACTACGGGCTGTTTTTTTGCTTCTCCAAGTTACCAGGTTCCCTCCAACAAAGGAGCAATACCCGGTTGTCGATCTTCTATCGGTAACCGATCCGGCCCAATCCGCATCTGTATAAGCTTCCACTTGAGTGTGACCATGCTTAGCAAAGAATAAACCTTTCCCAGGCGCTGACTTGAGGTACCTCACAATTCGGAACACAGCGTCAGGATGAACCTGTATAGGAGAATACATATACTGACTTACCACGCTCACTGCAAAAGCAATGTCGGGTATGGTGTGAGAGATAAATCAGTTTACCCACCATTTTCTGATATCTTCCCTTTTCTACTAGTTCTCCTCCTGGGTCATCACTAAACTTCAGATTAGGATCCATTGGTCCGTTGCCTTACTACTAAGCATTCCTGTTTCCTTTAGTAAATCCAGCACATACTGTCTCTGGGATAAAAAAATCCCATCTTTGGATCTGGCCACTTCAATTCCCAAGAAATATTTTAAGTTTCCCAAGGCCTTGATTTCAAATTCCTTGGCCAGGTAGTTTTTTAACTTTCCCATCTCTTCCAGATCATCTCCAGTGAGAACGATATCATCAACATAGACAATTAATGCTATCAATTTACCACTTGAAGAATGTTTAATGAAGAGAGTGTGATCACCTTGGCTTTGTTTGAACCCATACCTAAGCATAGCCTGAGAAAACCGATCAAACCACGCTCTTGGTAACTGCTTGAGCCCATACAATGTCTTCCGAAGACGACAAACTTCCCTTTTGTTTTGGTATCCTCTAACCCTGGAAGGACATTCATGTACACTTCCTCCTCTAAATCACCATAGAAAAAGGCATTCTTTACATCAAATTCATGTAGCGACCACTCTAAATTTGCAGCAAGAGATAACAGAATTCATTTTAGCTACTGGAGCAATTATTTCCTGATAATCTACTCCATAAGTCTGAGTAAACCCTTTAGCCACCAGTCGGGCTTTATACCTCTCAATCGTCCCATCAGCCTTGTATTTCACAGTGAACACCCACTTGCACTCTACTGTCTTCTTCCCTTGAGGTAATTCAGTTAATTCCCATGTGCCATTTTTAGAGAGTGCTTTCATCTCCTCAACCATAGCGGACTTCCACTTAGAGTCAGACAAGGCTTCCTGGACATGGTTAGGAGTAGTAACAGAAGATAGACTAGAAACAAAAGCTTTATGGGATGGTGACAAACGAGAGTATGAAACAAAATTAGAAAGAGGATATTTAGTACATGTCCTAGTGCCTTTACGATGAGCAATAGGTATGTCTAAATCATTACCAGATGGAGGAGCAAGAGATGGAAAGATACCTGGATCATCATCACTAGAAGGATTGGCTGGAGTGGAGGGATTGGAACAACTTCCATTTCTGCTGCCCCAAATCTTCTTCTCTCCTTGTTTTTTGAGTAGGTAAGTAACTCTTTCCCCTTTTGTTACAATATCTTCCCTCTCTTCAACATTCTCCTCTTTTTCTTTTTCTCTTTCTCTCACAAACTCTTCTTCATGTTCTACTTCCCCTTTCTCTCCTCCCTCCTCACTGTCTCCTAACTCCACTACTCCCTCAATAGGAACAGACATCTCTTTGTTGGAGACTGAAAGTAGGACTGGGCCTCATGGAATGGGACATCCATGGAGATATACCACCGACGAGAAGGAGGATGATAGCACTTATACCCCTTTTGTGTCGGTGAGTAACCAACAAAGACACACTTAAGAGAACGAGGGTCAAGTTTTTTTCTGGAAGGGGAATGGTTGTGAACAAAGCAGACGCAACCAAACACTTTAGGAGGAATAGTAAACACAGAAGATGGATTTGGAAGAACTTTAACCGGAGACTTCTTATTAAGGACACGGGTGGGCAATCGGTTAATGAGGTAGGCAGCAGTTAAAAATGATCCCCCTAATAAGACTTGGGAACCTGCATTGAAAACATCATAGACCGAGCACTTTCTAGTAAATGGCGATTTTTTCTCTTGGTAACTCCATTTTGTTGGGGAGTATTAGTGCAGGAGGTTTGATGTATTATGCCATATTCAAGGAAAAAATTCTCGAGCCCACCATAAATATATTCCCCCCCTTTGTCAGAACGCACAGCTTTGATAACAGTACTAACTTAAGTGCAAATCATAATGTGGAAGATTTTGAAAATAGAAAACACATCACTCTTCTCTCGCATCAAATATACCAAAGTAGTACGAGAAAAATCATCAATAAATGTAACAAACCACTTATACACATGCAAAGAAGAAATGTGTGATGGACCCCAAACATCAGTATGAATAATTTGAAAAGGAATAGTACTTTTATTCAAACTCAAATTAAAAGAGGCACGGTGATGTTTGCCAAGTTCACATGCTTCACACAAAGCATTATTATCATTATAATTGTTTATTAATGACGGAAATAAATGACGAAGAAGAGAGAACGAAGGATATCCTAGTCTCTTAGTCTCTGATGCCACATCCAAGCCTCACTAGGGAGTGTCTCTCTCAAAGAATGATAAGCCCTTTGAGTCAAACTTCCACCTCCAGTATCCACTTCACTAGGCAGCAGAAAGTAGAGTCCATTCTTCTCCTTACCATTGCCAATCACCTTCTTGGTGGAGAGATCCTGAAATACACAGTGAGAGGGAATAAAGGTAACATAGCAATTAAGGTCATGTAATACGACTAATCGAAAGACGGTTAGTCGTAAAATTTGGTACATGAAGAACCGAAGATAAAGACAGAGACTCAGAAGCATGAATAACACCTTTACCAGATATGGAAGAAAGACTACGATCGGCAGTTTTAACCTTGTCTTTACCCGAATAAGGATTGCAAGTAGAAAAAATAGTAGACAGACTGGTCATATGATCGGAGGCCCCAGAGTCAATGATCCATGGTGGTGGAGAACAAGCATTTAAAGCACATGTAAAATTAGCAACATTACCTGCTTGGGCAAAAGAAGTAGAAGAACTCGTGGAGGTGTCCATCTGTGCCATAATGCACCTCAGGGTCTCCAAATCAGTACTACTAATACTACCAGTAGCAGGTGAAGCAGAGGGAATCTCCTCGGACTGATGAGCTTCAGGATCAGTGGATAAGTGGGCTCTGGGTCCATTACCTCGGCCACCAGTGTGGCCTCCAACTCTTCCCCTTGGAAAAGATGGACGACCATGAAGTTTCGAGCAGGTAGCACGAATATGGCTTGGCTTATTACAGTAGTCACACCACTTATCTTTAGTCTCAGAACCCGCATAAATTGTCTGATCCTTCCGTGAATTATAGTTGGGAGCCTTACCCCCTTTCTGATTAGAAGATACCAAAGCGGATCGATCGGTGGGTTTGGGAGAAAGCATAGCAGAACGACGACTCTCTTCGCTCTGAACATAGGCAAATGCCTCTTGAAGTGAAGGTAATGGCTCCATCCCAAGAATTCGACTCCTCACCTGATCGAATTCTGAATTGAGGCCAGCTAGAAACTTATTCTTTCACTCTCAATATAATCCTTGAAACTAGTGGCATTCGTAGAGCAAACAGGACGATAATTCTTCAAGTGGTCCAGACACCTCCACATAGTACTCAAAGAAGTGTAATATCGAAGGATAGAACGCTCACCTTGTTCATCAGCCTCAATACGCCGGCGAAGCTCATAAACTTCAGTTATGTTCCCTTTCCTAGCATAAGTCTGTGCTAATGTATCCCATATGTCGAGTGTTGTCTCCATCTGCAGGAAAAATGCAGCAATACTAGGCTCCATCGAATGCACAAGCCAACTCATAACGAGATAATTGCCCACTTCCCACTTCGCATAGGTGGGACCTCACGACTAGGTGCCTTAAGAGTGCCATCAACATAACCAAACTTCGATCTACTGCGTAGCCAAAAATTAGCCGATTGAGACCAAGTAATATAGTTCTCTCCATTGAACAATTCTGTGGTAGTTTTAGACCCAGGGTTCTCAATAATGAGGGAATGCTTCTCATGACTTATAGGAGAACTCACAACACCGGATTTGTCACCAATCTCCCCTTCTTTCGACATTATGGATGAGAAGGTGAGTCACAGAATCAATTTATACAGCAAATAAGGCAAGCCTAGTCGTCACAGGCACCGTGCTGGTGCAATCGTCCAA
Source organism: Hydrangea macrophylla (assembly GCA_033977485.1). Classification (NCBI taxonomy): domain Eukaryota; kingdom Viridiplantae; phylum Streptophyta; class Magnoliopsida; order Cornales; family Hydrangeaceae; genus Hydrangea; species Hydrangea macrophylla. Next base: position 23,127,406 of record CM066993.1, read on the forward strand.
TTTATGTACAGATCATGGTCCGTGCACGGACCTAAGAGTCGGAAGGATGAAGTTTGTGATCAGATCAAGTATCCGTAGAATACCCACTAATCTAGGGTTGAGAGAACAAGAAGAAAAAGGGAAAATTGATTGTTGGTGATCAATCTAGAAGGGCTGTGATGAGGTTACCCAACAAAGTGGGTTGCCAAAGGAAGGGAAAAGGGTTGGGTGGTGGGTGTTTCAGGCTAGGTAAGCCAGGGTGGCTCTTGGCTGGGCTGAGGGGCTTCGACGCAAGGCAGGGTGGATGGGTAAGGTACGACTCAGACTGGGAAGGACATGGTGGCTCTCGGCGCAAGGTTGTGAGGGTCCTTGGGGCTCGGCGCAGGGCTGTGAGAGCCTTTAGGGCTCGGCGCAAGTATTGGGGCTGAGGGAGGGGCGGCGATGGGTGTGGTGGTGTTTGGTGGTGGCGTAGGTGGTGTTGGTGATGCTTGGTGAGAAACCCTAGCTTAGGGTGGCTCTGATACCATGTTTAACAATTATTTTTCCAAGCTTAGAGAGAACAACTGTTGCTCTATGTTATTTAATTAGATGTCAAATACAATAATGACTAATTACAAGATAGTCCCTAAACAATAAAATAACTATATCCAGCTACTAATAAAAATAAAACTCGAACAAAATTTCACATAGCTAATTCATTTTTTTTACAAACAATGGACTTTTCACTAAAATATAAAAAATGGGTTGGACTTGGACCTAATACTAAAAAAGTCTATTTTAGAGAACTTTTGACTCAAATTCCTTTTTATCTATTAATGAGCCCTTTTTAATAACTAATTAATGGCATTTGCGTTGCACGTGAATGGTATGAGACATTATCTTAGAACAACTCCACGCTTTTCTAGACCAAAGAGAAGTACTGTTCTCCAAGCAAAAAAAAAAAAAAAAAGTATTGTTCAATTCTGCAATAGAATTTTGGGTAAAATACACTTACACCCCTTCTGGTTTTGTCGGTTTTCACTTACCCCCTTGTGCTTTAAATTTTGGCACTAACTCCTCTGTGGTTCAAACCAAACTGTAACTCTTTAAAATTGTGAACGGAGCAAGCTAAAATAACCTAATTACCCCAAATGTTCACAACAGTGTTAAGAACAAAGTTGTTTACTTCAATTCATTTAGGGAGAAAATTTTGCTTCCAATTAGGTGAGAAAGAACTTTCGACATTTTTGAGGGTTTTCTTTGTACAGGTCGTGTGCTTGACCCAAAGCAAATGGCTTATGTCTTATGTCCCTTTTAATGTGACTTTCCGGGGTGAAAGAGACATTTCATCCTTCACACTAGGGCTCCCAAGAGTAAAATCGTTAAATTTGATGGAAAAATTCACGGTTACACTTTAGTCTGAACCACAAGGGTATTAGTGCCAAATTTAAAGCACAAGGGGTAAGTGAAAATCGGCGAAACCACAAGGGGTCTAAGTGTATTTTACCGTAACACGTGTTTAAACTTTCAATAAAAATTAAGCAAGTGATATAAAAATTAAAAGACTATGATTAACATTTTCTAGTGTTTAATCATGCTATCTGGGTCGTCAGAGAAAGCTAAGCAATTCTATGATTACTATAATCGGCCCTATCATACCAGGGAGACAAACTGGAGACTACACAGCCGCCCACTTGAAGGACGTGGGGGTCGTTCAGGACAGTCTGGGGGTCGCGGGGGACATTCACAGGGAGGTAATTCTCGTTATGTAATGCTCATCATACTATATCATTAGATCTTACAGCACCAACTTCTGTTGAGCAGGCTCCACCTACTTCCGATTCAGTACTATTCACTTCCTCAGAGGTGGAGGAGGCCATTTGTTCCTTGATGGCTCGCCGTACGTCCGCTTTTACTGCATCTACAGGTGCCTTCTCTTCATTTGCCCATAAGGTAACTTAGTCACCTCCGCAAGAGCACACTTGTCTCATTCTTCTTCTCCCTGGATTATAGATTCTGGTGCTTCTGATCACATGTCTAGATGTTCTGATATGTTCTCTTTTTATAAGCCTTGTTCAGGTAAAGGCAAGGTTTGCACTGCTGATGGCACCTTTTCTTCTGTTTCTGGGAAGGTTACTACTCATGCCACTTCATCCTTGTTTTTGTCATTTGTACTTCATATTTCAAATTTCTTCAATAATTTGTTATCCATTAGTCGTATCACTCAAGATTTACACTATAGTGTGACTTTTTTCCCTTCTCATTGTATTTTTCAGGACCTTGCCACGTGGAGGACGATTGACAGTGGTAGAGAGGAGAGTGGACTTTATCTATTGGATGTTGGAGGACCGTTAGCACACCACACAGTGGTTTTTGAGAATAAAGTAGGCATTTAGGACATCCTTGGCAATTAGCTGTCAATATCAGTGGGATTACTATTTATTCCCTTCCATTATTAGTTGGTTTATATTTGGGTCATTTTTAATTTCTCATTTATTAGGAGATTTTGTTTTCCTTTTTATTGTCTCAGCATTGTGTATATATACATTGGTGATCAATTAATAAAATAAGCTTGAATGTATAAACTTCTACATGGTATCAAAGCTTCCCCAAGGAGGATTTTACGATCCCTTCGTTATACCACCACCATATACCACCTAAACGCCACCCAACTACCTGCCGACAGCCACCAACAGCCCAGCCGCAGCCACCTCAGCCCACTTCTGCCCTAGCCGCAGCCATACCAGCCCACTCCTACCCCAGCCGCAGCCACACAGACCTAACCCAACCAATTCTGGCCTAGCCGAGCACTCCCTACCCTCAGTCGCACCCTCCTACTTCTCCAAACCCTAACCTATCCCAGCCGACAACCATCATATGGTCTGGTAGACCTTTCGACAGCCACCTTTATCCTCTATAACTTCCTTTTTTTCCCCAACTCTGGATCCATAGACTCTTGTTTTGATTGGAGTATAATCTTCCAAGTATTTTTTGGTTCTTCTATGGACCCGTGATCAAAAGTAATTGTTTTATCATCCTATATGGTGCTCTTTTTCTGATCGTGTGCTCCTAATCCGTTGATTGGTACCAGTCCCTATTCCTTTTTTTTTCAGTGATTGTTGCGGGTAATTTTCTTGTGGGTTGATTTACCATGTCGGACGATTTTTGAAAAATTCACCGTCAATTCGCAGCCGTCTGTCTAGAAGTGAGAGCATTATTGTTGCTCCCTCTGATAACCCAGTTAGAATTATTTATAGTTTGAGTTTTAGTCTTTTATTTCTTTTATTTTATTCTCTTACATTTAGTGATATTGGCATGGGGGCATTCTTGTAATTTTATTTTATTTTGATCTTAATAAAATACTAGAGACGTAATCTGTCTCAAAGCTTTTTTTGCCCTAATTGTTTCTACATGGTATCAGAGCATGGTTTAGAGGGATTTTCCACCACCATCATCTAACCAACACCAGCCACCACCCAACCACCACCATACCTGTCGCCTACCTCTCCCAACCCCATCTACATACATCGCAGGCCATCAAGGCCTTAAGCCACTGCGCCGCACCTTCCAAACACCCCAGCCCTTGGGCCGAACAGTCTATGCACACCTAGCCACCCCCGACCTTTTTTTTTTTACTTAGCCGACAGTCTCTTCACAGGTTCTGTAACAGTCCGTTGTTTTGATTGCCGTTTTCTATCCACAGCTTGGTTATAGTCCATTATAGACTTTTATTAGATGATTGATACGTTGGCATCCTCTATGGTATCCTGATTTCGTGCGTTCTTCATCTCCGTTGGTACCAGTTTTTTCCCTTCTTCAAGTGTTTGTAGCGGGTAATGTTTTTAGTGTTGATTCATGATGGTGGATCTAGACAAATCCAACGTGAATACACAGTTGCCTAAGGGTGACCCTAAGTTTATTAATTCCACCGATAGCCCGAACGTGAAACTCACTACGTCACTTTTTAATGGCCAGAACTACCTAGCCTGGCCTGGATCAGTGATCATGTCCCTAAAGGGGAGAGGGAAGATGGGATATACGAACGGCAAAATCAAGGCACCTACCACCGAGGATGCCTCTTATGACAAGTGGGAGATGGAGAACTCCACTGTCATGACTTGGCTTTGCCATTCCATGGTTCCAGAGATTGCTGAAGGTTTTTTGGACATGGCTACTGCCCAAAATATTTGGGAGACCATGGTCAACACTTACTCCCGCAAAGGGAATTCGGCACAAATTTTTGAGTTAAGGAGATTGATTGGTCGATCTGAACAGGGCGAGATGAATGTTCTTCAGTTTTACACCTCCCTATCCACCAATTGGAAATAATTGGATCATCTGTTAGATTACAAGCCCGTTTGTCCTGCTGACTCGGTGGCCTATAATAAGCTTGTTGCTGATAAACGCATTTTTAAGTTCCTTGAGGGACTTCATTCTGATTTGGACCCAGTCCGCAGTCGAATTCTGGGAATGGACCCACTCCTTTCTCTTCAAGAAGCATTCGCGTATGTCCAGAACGAGGAAAGCTATCGTTCCGCTATGCTTCCACCTACTCTTACAGATCGCTCTACTCTTATTACAGCTTCTCAGAGGGATGGGAACCGTGGCCGTGACAGTACTAGTGAGTCTGAAGACAAGTCCAAACAGTTTTGTGACTATTGTAATACCAAGTATCACACCAGGGCTACATGCTATAAATTACATGCTTATCCATCAGGTGGTCGAGGAGGTCAAGGAGGTCGAGGGGGTCGTTTTGGTCAGTCCAAGGGTCGTGGAGGACGGCTTAATGGCCGTAATGCTAATGCTCATCACTCTTCCACTATGGACCCTACAGTCTACGTTTCCATTGATCAACCTCCACCCTCTACTGCTCCAGCTATGTTTACTTCCTCTGAAGTGGAGGAGGCTTTCCGGAACCTGATGGCTCGCCGCACTTCCTCTACTATTGCATCTACATCTACAGGTGTCTCTACTTCCTTTGCCCAGTCAGGTACATTCATCACTTCCGCAAGAGCATACTTATCCCATTCCTCTTCTCCCTGGATTATTGCCTCTGAGCACATGTCTAAATGTTCTGATATTTTTTCTGATTATACACCGTGTTCAGGACGAGATAAAGTCCGTATTGCGGATGGTACTTTTTCCTCTGTCTCAGGGAAGGGTACTATTTGTGCGACTCCTACATTACCTCTTTCCTCTGTATTACATATTCCAAATTTTTCATGCAATCTGTTATCTGTTAGTCGTCTTACACAGCATCTCAACTGCAGTGTAACCTTTTTTCCTTCTCATTGTGTCTTTCAGGATCTCTCCACAGGGAGGACGATTGGCAGTGGTAGAGAAGAGAATGGACTTTATGTTTTGGATGCTGGGGGACCTTTAGCTCATCACACAGTTGTTTCGGGAAATAAAGCTGAAGACATACATCTTTAGCATAGGCGTTTAGGACACCCTTCTTTTCATTTACTAAAGTATTTATTTCCTTCTTTAGTCTCAAATAAAAATGTTTCTGACTTTCTATGTGAAACATGCGAACTTGGTAAACATCACAGAGCTTCTTTTGCTCCAAGTATTAATAAAAGTTCAGTTCCATTTACTTTAGTTCATTCTGATGTATGGGGTCCTTCTCGTGTTGTTTCTTTGAAAGGTCAAAGATGGTTTGTCATTTTTGTTGATGATTACTCTCGTACTACTTGGTTGTATATGATGAAAGAAAAAAGGGAAGTTTTTTCCATTTTTAAAGTTTTCCAAAAAATGGTGTGTACACAATTTGGTACTAGTCTCAAAGTTTTAAGATCTGATCAAGGGGGTGAGTACATAGATTCGGGTTTGGCCGATTACTTAAGTTCCAATGGGATTATTCATCAAACATCTTGCACTGACACCCCTCAACAAAATGGGGTGGCGGAGCGCAAGAATCGTCATTTACTTGATATTGCTCGCTCCTTAATTTTTTCAGTTAATGCACCTAAATCATACTGGGGTGAAGCGGTGTTAACCGCTGCTTATCTCATTAACCGTCTCCCTACTCGTGTTCTGAATAAAAAGGCACCCACTGAAGTTCTTTCTGATACATCTCCTCTGTTCTCTATTACCCCTCAGATCTTTGGCTGTGTCTGTTTTGTCCACCACCACTCTCCTTGTCGAGGGAAGTTAGACCCCCGTTCTATCAAATGTGTTTTTATGTTATTCTCCTACCCAGAAAGGTTACCGCTGCTATCATCCTCCTAGGAAATGGTTTGTCTCCATGGATGTTACGTTCCATGAATCTCAGTCTTACTTTCAGTCTTCATATAGTTCGGAGTCACCTCTTCAGGGGGGCCAGTGGTATGAAGAGGAAGTGACTCTCCCTCTCCCAGTCTCAGTTATGGAAAGGAGAGGAAGTAATGAGAGAAAAAAGGGTAATGATGAGGGAGGAAATGAAGTTGGAAAAGAGAGTGAAGTTGAAAAGGAGAATGAAGTTGAAAATGAGGGGGAAAAAGAAGGTAATCGTACTCCTACAAGAAAAGGGAATGAGTTGCTGGTTTATTCTAAAGGTACATGGAGTAAATCCAAACATAAAGAAGCCGCTCCCTCTACTCTTCCATTGACGTCTCCTTCTCGTGTTGAGGACCAAGGTATTCCTAATCCTATTCTTCATATTTTTGTTGAGTCTTATACACTTGTGCCTACTGAGTTAGATTCTGATCTTGATGTCCCTATTGCAGTACGTAAGGGTGTTAGGACTTATACCCAACATCCTATTTCCAATTTTGTGTCTTATTCTCACTTGTCTCCTTCATATAGTGCTTTTCTTTCAAAACTTGCTTCTGTGTCTGTTCCTAACAATGTCCAGGATGCTCTTGCGGATCCCAAATGGAAACTTGCAATGACTGAAGAGATGAAAGCTCTTCGTAAGAATGGTACTTGGGAATTGATGAGTTTACCTGTAGGAAAAAGGACAGTGGGATGCAAGTGGGTGTATGCTGTGAAGCATAGAACAGATGGCTCTGTTGAGAGGTACAAGGCCAGACTAGTTGCCAAAGGCTTCACACAGACATATGGGATTGATTACCAGGAGACGTTTACTCCGGTTGCCAAGATGAATTCTATTAGGATTCTACTGTCATTGGCAGCTAATTTTTAGTGGCCTCTTCACCAATTTGATGTGAAAAATGCATTTCTTCATGGTGATCTCGACGAAGAAGTGTATATGGATATTCCTCCTGGTTTTGAGGACACTAAGACTGAAGGGAAGGTGTGTCGACTTAGAAAGTCATTATATGGCCTAAAGCAATCTCCACGGGCATGGTTTGAGCAATTTACACAAGCAATGCTCAAGTATGGCTTCAAACAGAGTCAAGCTGATCACACACTATTCATTAAACACTCATCAGGAGGTAAGACTACTGCCTTGATCGTGTACGTTGATGATATTGTGCTAACTGGAGATGATCTGGAAGAAATGCAAAGGTCAAAAGAATTTCTGTCTAGTGAATTTGAAATAAAAGATCTAGGAGCTCTTAAATATTTTTTGGGAATTGAAGTTGCTAGATCCAGACATGGAATTTTCATTTCTCAGAGAAAGTATGTACTTGATTTGTTGAAGGAGACGGGAATGCTTGGGAGCAGAGCATGTGACACTCCAATGGATTCTAATAAAAAATTAAGTGATGATAGTAGTGGAGCAGAAGCAGACAAAGGGAGATATCAAAGACTTGTGGTAAGACTCATCTATCTTTTGCACACCCGTCCAGATATTGCGTTTGCTGTCAATGTTGTAAGTCAGTTCATGCATGCTCCCCGTGAGACTCATATGTATGCAGTCTTCAGGATTCTGAGATACTTAAAGTCAGCTCCGGGCAAGGGTCTTGTTTTTTGCGAGACATGACCACCTTAGAGTGGAAGCTTATCCTGATGCGGATTGGGCTGGTTCTATGACTGACAGAAGGTCCACATCAGGAAACTGTACATTTGTGGGTGGCAACCTTGTCACTTGGAGGAGCAAGAAGCAGAATGTGGTAGCTAGATCTAGTGTAGAGGCTGAATTCAGAGCTATGGCTCAAGGAGTGTGTGAACTATTATGGATCAAGTTACTACTTACTGACTTGAGACTTGATCACAGTGAATCTATGAGGCTATATTGTGATAACAAGTCTGCAATTAGCATAGCCCACAATCCAGTGCAGCATCGAACTAAACATGTGGAGATTGACAGACACTTTATTAAGGAAAAGATTAATAGCGGTGTGATTTGTACTCCATTTGTGAAGACTGATGATCAGCTTGCAGACATTCTCACGAAGGGAGTTGGAAGTAAACAGTTTCATTTTGCTGTTAGCAAGCTGGGTTTGAGAGATATTTTTGTACCAGCTTGAGGGGGAGTGTTAGAATTATTTATAGTTTGAGGTTTAGTCTTTTATTTCTTTTATTTTAGGGATAATTAAAATTCAGTCTACTTTCAGTAGAGTATTTAAAAGTCAGTCAAGTGCTTTTTTGAAAATAAAATTCAGTCTATATAAAGTCACTAAATTAAAAATGCATCAACTTTTTGTCTAAAATGCCTAAAATACCCTCCTCTCTTTGGCCTTCTCTCTCTCCTCACATGGCCACCACCGGTAGCCACCGCCACCACCACCACCACCGGCAGTTGCCACCGCCACCACCACCACCACCACCACCATCGGCCACCACCACTGGCCACCACTGTCGCCGCCACCACCACTGGCCACCGTGGCCACCAAAGGGTCACCACCACTACCACCACCACCCCTACCCCAACCTCTCTATCTCTTCTCTCTCTCTATCTCTCTCTTCTCACAGCCACCACCACCACCACCACCTAAACCCAAACTCAAACCCCAACCCCCTCTCTCTCTCTCTATATATATATATATACATGAGTATATATATCTTAGGCCACCACCACCCCTACCTCTCTCTATCTCTTATCTCTCTTCTCACTACCACCACCACCACGAACCACCTCCCTCATCCACCACCGCCACTACAGGAAAAAAGAAGAAGAAGAAAGATTTAAAGTTTTTGGAGCAACTGTCTAAATCGAAGGAGCAACTCACCAAACGTAAGAAGCAACTCACCAAACGTATCGGGAGCAACTCACCAAACGTAAGGAGCAAACGTTTGGTGATTTGCTCCTTCAGTTTAGTGAGTTGCTCCCGATACGTTTGGTGAGTTGCTCCTTACGTTTGGTGAGTTGCTCCTTCCTGCAACTCTTTTTTTTTTTTTCTTTCCGCAGTGGTGGTGGTGGTGGATGAGGGAGGTGGCCCGTTATGGTAGTGGTGGTGAGAAGAGAGATAAGAGATAGAGAGAGGTAGGGGTGGCCACCAAACGGGAAAAAAAAGAAAAAGAAAAATGAAAGAGTTAAAAATTTTGGAGCAACTGTCCAAGCCAAAGGAGCAACTCACCAAACAGAAGGAGCAACCCAGCAAACGTATTGGGAGCAACTCACCAAACGTAAGGAGCAACACGTTTGGTGATTTGCTCCTTCCGTTTGGTGAGTTGCTCCCGATACGTTTGGTGAGTTGCTCCTTACGTTTGGTGAGTTGCTCCTTCCTGGAACTCTTTTTTTTTTTTTTTCTTTCCGCAGTGGTGGTGGTGGTGGATGAGGGAGGTGGCCCGTTATGGTGGTGGTGAGAAGAGAGATAAGAGATATAAAGAGCTTGGGGTGGTGGTGGTCATATATTAGATATGTATATATAGATAGAGAGAGAGGAGGGTTGGGGTTTGAGTTTGGGTTGGTGTTGTTGGTGGTGGTGGTGGTGGTGGTGGTGGTGGTGGTGGTGGCTGTGAAAAGAGAGAGAGAGAGAGAGAGAGAGAGAGAGAGAGAGAGGGAGAGAGAGAGAAGAGATAGAGAGGTTGGGGTGCATGGTGGTGGTGGTGGTGGCCCTTTGGTGGCGACGGTGGCCGGTGGTGGTGGCGGCGGCGATAGCCGGTGGTGGTGGCGGTGGCGGCTGCCGGTGGTGGTGGTGGCGGCCATGTGAGGAGAGAGAGAAGAGACCAAAGAGGGGTATTTTAGTTATTTTACACCAAGGTTGATGTATTTTTAATTTCAATAAAGCACTTGACTGATTTTTAAATACTCTACTGACACATGACTGAATTTTAATCATCTCTTTATTTTATTCTCTTACATTTAGTGATATTGGCCTGGGGGCATTCTTGTAATTTTATTTTATTTTGATCTTAATAAAATACTAGAGACATAATCTGTTTCTAAGCTTTTTTTGCCCTAATTGTTTCTACAAACCCGAACTTGAAGATCACTACCCTCTTCAATGGTCAAAATTTTCTGGCTTGGACCAGTCTGTAACGTTATTTCTTAAGGGCAGAGGAATGATGGGGTACATCAACGGCCGAATCAAAGCACCAAGCACCAAGGAAGCAGCTTATGACAAATGGGAGATGGAAAATTCCATTGTCATGACATGGCTAGTTCACTCTATGATCCCTGAAATTGGTGAGGGTTTCTTGGACATGGCGACTGCCCAGGATATTTGGGAGACCATGGCTAACACTTATTCCAGAAAGGTCAATTCTGCCCAAATGTTTGATTTGGATACACCTACTACTGCCTCATCATCTTTTGCGCGTTCAAGTAATTTAGCTACTTCAGTGAGTACATTCAATTCCCATACTAGTCTTCCTTGGATTATTGATTCCGGGGCATCCGATCATATGACCGGTTCATCTCCTGTTTTTTTTCCGATTATAAACCATGTTCATGTCTGGATAAAGTAAGGATTGCAGATGGAACCGTCTCTTCGGTTTCAGGCAAAGGTTTAGTCCGTGCCACTCCCTCGTTGTCTTTATCTTTTGTTTTGCATGTTCCTAGCTTTACCACTAACCTCTTATATATTGGTCGTATTACTCGTGATCAAAATTGTAGCGTCACTTTTTTTCCTTCTCATTGTGTTTCAGAACCTTATCACGGGAAGGACGATTGGCAGGGGTAGAGAGGAGAATTGTCTTTATCTTCTGGAACCACAGGATTAAAATTTTTCACAAAATGATTTGTACCCAGTTTGGTGCGGTTGTAAAAATTGTTCGTTCAGACAATGGGGGGGAGTACTTTAAATCTGGTCTTGAGAAGTATTTTTTGAAAAATAGCATAATTCACCAATCTTCTTGCACCAATACTCCACAACAAAATGGAGTTGTGGAGCGCAAGAATCATCATCTCTTAGACACTGCCTGGTCAATGTTATTCTCAGCCCAAGCTCAGAAGGCTTTTTGGGGTGAAGCAGTCTTAACCGCTGCTTATTTATTCAATCGGCTTCCTACTCAAGTTCTTAATAAACAAGCTCTTGTTGAGGTTCTTTCTTGTTCTTCTGATCGTTTTGCCATTCCTCCTAAGGTCTTTGGTTGTCTATTTCGTTCATAATCATGCTCCCACGAGAGGAAAACTTGATCCTTGGGATATCAAATGTGTTTTCCTTGGTTACTCTCCCACTCAAAAAGGGTATAAATGTTACCATCCTCCTACTCGAAAGTGGAATGTTTCCATGGATGTCACATTTTTTTAGGAACAATCCTATTTCACCCCTCAGGCTCCTCTTCAGGGGGAGAATACAAGTACAGAAGAGTTGCATGAACTACATGTTGTTCCTAATTTACCTGTGTCTAATTCATTTGAGATATTGGGCACTCTTGATGAGAAGCAAGAGGTAGAAAAAATTGATGGAGGGCAAGAGATAAAAAAAATTGATGCAAAGCAAGTGACTGAGACCGAGACATTTGTGGAACCCACAGTTTCAAATGAAGAAAATCCAGAGAAAGAGGATATAGTATATCAGAGAAGAACTTGGAGGATAAAAGATAAGACCATTCCTCCTAATTCGCCACTCCAGTCTCCTTCCCTTGATGAGGGACCAGGTAATCCTAATCCTCCTACTACTATTACTGATGATTTAGATATTCCAATTGCTACACGTAAGGGTGTTAGGTCATGTACTCAACATCCCATATCTAAATTTGTCTCATATAGTCGTTTGTACCAAGCCTTTGTATCCAAACTGCTTCTGCGTCTGTCCCTAACCATGCACAGGATGCACTCACCGATCCCAAATGGAAGCATGCTATGATTGCGGAGATGAAAGCTCTCCACAAAAATAGTACCTGGGAATTGGTTTAAATACCTAGAGGGCACAAGACAGTGGGGTGTAAGTGGGTGTTTACAATCAAGTATAAGGCAGACGGATCTATTGAGAGGCATAAAGCTCGATTGGTGGCAAAGGGATATACACAGACTTATGGAGTGGATTATGAGGAAACATTTGCTCCAGTTGCTAAGATTCTTTTATCCCTTGCTGCAAATTTAGATTGGCCTCTCCATCAGATCGATGTTAAAAATGCCTTTCTACATGGGGATTTGGCAGACGTAGTTTGTATGGATATTCCTCCAGGTTTTGAAGACTCAAAAACCAAAGGGAAAGTTTGCAGATTTAAAAAGTCCTTGTATGGACTTAAACAGTCTCCAAGAGCATGGTTTGAAAGATTCACTCAAGCTATGTTAAAATACACTATTCATTAGACATTCCCCACAAGGGAAAGTCACCGTTCTCATAGTGTATATGGATGATATTGTCTTGACAGGAGACGATGTGGAAGAAATGCAGGAGTTGAAGAAATATCTAGCCAAGGAATTTGAAATCAAAGACTTGGGAAACCTCAAGTACTTTCTAGGGATTGAGGTGGCTAAAAGCAAACAAGGAATCTTTATCTCCCAGAGAAAATATGTTCTTGACCTTCTCCAAGAGACTGGCATGCTTGGGAGTAAGGCATACGATACTCCTATGGAAGCTAATCAGAAGCTAGGGGATGACACCGATGGAGCAGTAGTTGACAGGGGGAGATACCAGAGATTGGTGGGCAAGCTAATCTACTTGTCACACACTCGTCCAGACATCGCTTTTGCTGTAAGTGTTGCTAGTCAGTTCATGCATGCTCCACGAGAGTCCCACTATAATGTTCTTCGAATTCTTAGATATTTGAAGTCAGTGCCTGGAAAAGGTTTATTCTTTGGTATACATGGTCATCTTCAGATGGATGGGTATACAGATGCAGATTGGGCAGGCTCAGCCACGGATAGGAGGTCTACCTCAGGATATTGCACGTTTGTTGGAGGAAATCTTGTTACTTGGCGTAGCAAGAAATAGGCTGTAGTATCTAGATCAAGTGCTGAAGCGGAATTCCGAGCCATGTCTCAAGGAATTTGCGAATTACTATAGATAAAAATTCTATTGAGAGATCTTAGACTTGAGCCTACAGATTCTATGAGATTGTACTGTGATAATAAAGCAGCCATCAGTATTGCTCACAATCTAGTACAGCATGACCGAATTAAGCATGTTGAGATTGACAGAGACTTCATCAAGGAAAAATTGAGCAGTGGAGAGATATGTATTCCATTTGCGAAGTCTAGTGAACAGTTGGCAGATGTTTACTATCTGAGCAACCTGGGCATGAGATACATCTTCGCACCAGCTTGAGGGGGAGTGTTGGCAATTAGCTGTCAATATCAGTGGGATTACTATTTATTCCCTTCCATTATTAGTTGGTTTATATTTGGGTCATGTTGACCATTTTTAATTTCTCATTTATTAGGAGATTTTGTTTTCCTTTTTATGTCTCAGCATTGTGTATATATACATTGGTGATCAATTAATAAAATAAGCTTGAATGTATAAACTTCTACATTCTTTTTATTTACTAAAGCACTTGTTTCCTTCATTAGTCTTAAATAAAAATGTTTCTGATTTCCTTTGTGAATCTTGTAAACTGGGTAAACATCATAGAGCTTCTTTTCCTCCTACTTTTACTAAAAGTTCATTTCCATTTGCTTTAGTTCATTCTGATGTTTGCGGTTCTTCTCGTTTTCCTTCATTGAAAGGTCATAGACGGTTTGTTACATTTATTGATGATTATTCTCGTACCACTTGGCTTTATATTATGAAAGAAAAAAGGGAAGCCTTCTCTATTTTCAAGGCTTTTCATAATATGGTATTCACTCAGTTTGGGACTAACCTCAAAATTCTACGATCTGATCAGGGGGGTGAGTATATTGATTCGGGTCTTGCTGATTATTTTTGTTCCCATGGGATAATTCATCAGACGTCTTGTACCGACACCCCTCAACAAAAAGGGGTGGCGGAATGCAAGAATCGTCATCTACTCGATATCGCTCGATCACTAATGTTTACGGTCAATGCCCCAAAGTCCTATTGCGGCATATCTTATTAATCGCCTCCCTACCTGAGTTTTGAATAAAAAGGCACCCATTGAAGTCGTGTCAGACACTTCTCCTTTGCTTTCCATCACCCCTCGTGTTTTTGGTTGTTTGTTTTGTTCACAATCATTCCCCTACTCGTGGAAAGTAAGATCCCCGAGCGATTAAATGTGTTTTTGTGGGCTACTCCCCAACCCAGATAGGGTACAAGTGTTACCACCCTCCTTCGAGGAAATGGTATGTCTCCATGGACATACTTTCCATGAATCTCAGTCTTACTTTCAGTCCTCACTTAATTCTGACTCACCTCGTCAGGGGGAGCAGTGGTACGAGGAAGAGGTGTCTGTGTCTGTCCCTCAGTCTCCGTCTCCAGTCATAGTTACAGATACCACTGAGGGGGGTTAAAGAAAAGGGAGAAAATGAGGGAAGAAATGAGAAGGAGATGGCGATAGAAAACACTTGTACTCCATTAAAGGAAAAGAAGTTGTTGGTCTATTCAAAAGGTACATGGAGTAAGTCCAAGAATAAAGAGGCTACTCCTCCTACTCTATCAATGACACCTCCTTCAAGTGCTGAGGACCAAGGTAACTCTGATTTTGATATTGATATTCCTAGTAAGTCTTATACACCTGTTCCGATTGAGTCTGATTTTGATTCTGATCTTGATGTCCCTATTGCTGTACGTAAGGGTGTTAGGGCTTGTACCCAACACCTATCTCGAATTTTGTGTCATACTCTCACCTGTCTCCCTCCTATAAAGCTTTTCTTTCGAAAATTGCTTCTGTATTTGTTCCTAATAATGTCCAGAATGCTCTTAAGGATCCCAAAGTAAAAACAGGCTATGATCGAAGAGATGAAAGCTCTTCGTAAGAATGGCACTTGGGGATTGACAAGGTTACCTATGGGCAAAAGAACAGTGGGGTGCAAGTGGGTGTATACTGTGAAGAATAGGGCAGATGGGTCCATTGAAAGGTACAAAGCCTGACTGGTTGCTCAGGGAGTTCACACAGACCTATGGGATTGATTATCAGGAGACATTTGCCCCAGTTGCAAAGATGGACTCAGTTAGGGTTGTTGAGTGTTATGGTATTTCTAGTTCTATTGCATTTTTTTTTTATTTATGTTTAGTCAGGGGTTCTCTGTGTAATTATTGTTTCTTCTATATGAATAAAAGAGAGGGTCTCACTGATGTGAACCCTAAGCTTTCACAAACTAACATGGTATCAGAGCCTCCCTAACCTAGGGATTCATCCTCCATCACACCACCTTGCGCCACCACCAAACACCACCAGTCACTACAGCCCTAACTAGACCCAGCCGCAACCCACCAAACACCATCAGCCGAACCCCACACAGCCCCAACCACATCCAGCCGCAAGCTACATGACCTAAAGCTACCCTAGCCGAAGCCCCCAGACTTCACCACAGCCATTCTGGCTTGACCCAACCCTAGCGAAGGCCTCCTCCATCTGCGGCTGCTACCCCACATGCTGCACTGTTCCAGCCAAAGCCCCCTGGCCTGATCCCACACCTCACCATCACCCTACTCTCTTCCTTGTTGTATAGTTCAGCTGTAGTCTCTCCCAATTCCACTGGGCTGAACACAACTTTTACGATTTCACTTTCTTAGGTCCATACTTGGACCAAAAAATGACTTGCTCATAGATTGAGCAATCGCATCAGATTGGTGCTTATAATTACTACGCAACCTTGATTTCATTCATCGTTTCTAGTTGTTTGAGTGTCCCTCTTTATCATGGCGAAAGACGATGTGACACAAAAAGATGATGTTGGTACAAGTTCTCCTGCAGGTAATGAGAGAATCGCAACCTTGATTTCATTCATCGTTTCTAGTTGTTTGAGTGTCCCTCTTTATCTGGCGAAAGACGATGTGACACAAAAAGATGCTGTTGGTACAAGTTCTCCTGCAGGTAATGAGAGAATCATTACCGAGAACCCTGGGTCCAAGATCACCACAGTGTTACTTAATGGTGAGAATTATTTGTCATGGTCTCTGTCAGCTACTTTTTGGCTTAAAAGTAGGTCAAAGTTTGGTTATGTGAATGGAACAATCAAGGTGCGTATTCCAGAAGATCCTGCTTATGCAAAGTGGGAAGTTGACAATTTTTTGGTAATGAGTTGGTTGACTCACTCTATGGAGCCAGAGATTGCAGATGGATTTTTTGGGATGAAAAACGGCCCAAGACATCTGGGATACCCTTGCCGAGACTTATTCTCGCCAAATTTATGAGTTGAGACGGACTGTTGAAGCCGAAGTCCAGGGAGATCGTTCCACTCTACAATATTTTACTACTTTAGGTTCCCTTTGGAAGAGGATTGATCATCTGATAACTCATCATCCAGTTTGTCCAGTTGATGTGGCCAGCTTCGAAACATATATTGAAAGTGAGAGGATTTTCAAGTTTCTTGCTGGCCTTATTCTAGAGTTTGATCCAGTGAGGAGCCGGATACTTGGTATGGAACCTTTGTCATCACTTCGGGAAGCGTTTGCCTATGTCCAGAATAAGGAAAGCCGTCGCTCCGTTATGCTTCCACAGTCATCTATTTTCAAAAGCTTTCACAAAATGATATGCACTCAATTTAGTACTGTTATCAAAATTGTGCGTTATGATAAAAGGGGGGAATATATTTATGGTAGCCTTAAATCCTATTTTTCTGAACATGGCATAATTCATCAAACTTCCTGCACTAATACTCCCCAACAAAATGGAGTTGCAGAGCGGAAGAATCGCCATCTGTTGGAAACTGCTCGCTCCATGATGTTTTCCATGCATGTTCCAAAACCCTATTGGGGTGAGGCAGTTTTAACGGCTGCATACCTCATCAATCGTTTATCCACTCGTGTCCTTGGTAAGAAATCTCCCATTGAAATTCTCCTTAGTCCATCGTCTACGTTTGCTATTCCTCCCAAAGTGTTTGGTTGTGTTTGCTTTGTTCACAACCATTCTCCTTCCCGAAAAAAATTAAATCCTCGTGCTCTTAAATGTGTCTTCATTGGCTACTCACCCACACAAAAGGGGTATCGGTGTTATCATCCTCCTTCACGTAAGTGGTATGTCTCTATGGATGTTACCTTCCATGAGACCCAATCCTGCTTTCAATCTCCACAACCACCTTTAAAAGGGGAAGAAAGAGAGTGAGGAAGAGATGCCTGGAGGAGTGCCTATTGCCATTAATCCTTTCACAACAGAAAGAGATGAGGGAGAAAGAGTAGAAAATGTGGAAAAGGAAGTCGATAAGTCAAGAGATAATAAAGAGGAAGGGGGAGAGGAACCAAGGGAAGGTGAGGTAGAAAATAAAGAGGAATGTGAGGGAGAAAGAGAACAAACTGAAAAAAGGGGGAAAGAGTTACTGACATACTCAAAGAACAAAGAAAGGAAAAGATTTGGGACACCAGAAATGGAAGCTATTCCTTTCCTTCACTACAGCCAATCACTTCTAGTGATGATGATCCAGGTATTTCGAGTCCATCCACTCACTTTCCTGATTCAAGTGATGATTTAGACATTCCTATTGCTCATCGAAAGGGCACTAGAACATGTACTAAGCATCCTCTTTCTAATTATGTTTCATACTCTCATTTGTCTCCATCCTATAGGGCCTTTGTGTCCAAACTTTCCTCTATTTCAGTTCCTAACCATGTCCAGGAAGCTCTCTCTGATCCTAAGTGGAAATCAGCCATGGTTGAAGAGATGAAAGCACTCTCAAAGAATTGCATTTGGGAATTAGCAGAGTTACCTCGAGGGAAGAAGACTGTAGGGTGCAAGTGGGTGTTCACTGTGAAACACAAGGCCGATGGGACAATTGAGAGGTATAAGGCTAGAGTAGTGGCTAAAGGATTTACTCAAACTTATGGAGTTGATTACCAAGAAACATTTGCTCCTGTGGCCAAGATGAACTCTATCAGAATTTTGTTGTCTCTTGCAGCAAACTTGGAGTGGCCATTACATCAGTTTGATGTAAAAAATGCCTTCCTGCATGGTGACCTAGAGGAAGAAGTATATATGGATGTTCCTCCGGGTTTTGAGGATACTAAGACAAAGGGATAAGTGTGCCGTCTCAAGGAGTCGTTGTATGGGCTCAAGCAATCACCTAGAGCATGGTTTGATAGGTTTTCACAAGCCATGATCAGGTATGGATTCAAACAGAGTCAGGGTGATCATACTCTCTTCATAAAACGTTCTTCAGGAAATAAGTTGACTGCATTGATAGTTTATGTTGATGATATAGTCCTCAGAGGAGATGACGTAAAGAGATGAGACGGTTGAAGAATTATCTCGCCAAAGAATTTGAGATCAAGGATTTGGGGAACTTGAAGTATTTCTTGGAGATTGAAGTTGCTAGATCCAAGGATGGGATTTTTATTTCTCAGAGACAATATGTCTTTTAGATCTATTGCAGGAAACAGGGATGCTTGGGAGTAAAGCAGTTGACACCCCAATGGACCCAAATCAGAAAATTAGTGATGACACAAGTGGAGAACCTGTTGACAAGGGAAGATATCAGAGGATGGTTGGCAAGCTAATTTACCTCTCTCACACTAGACCGGACATAGCTTTCGCCGTGAGTGTGGTCAGTTAGTTTATGAATTCTCTGAGACAGGTTCACCTTGATGCTGTCTTCAGAATTGTGAGGTATATCAAGTCAGCACCTGAAAAGGGTTTATTCTTTGCTAAGCATGGTCACACTCAAGTGGAGGCCTATACAAATGCAGATTGGGCTGGGTCTGTTACTGACAGGAGGTCAACAACGGGATATTGTTCATTTGTTGGTGGCAACTTGGTTACTTGGAGGAGCAAGAAGCAACAAGTTGTAGCGAGGTCTAGTGCTAAGGCAAAGTTCAGAGCCATGGCACAGGGACTATGTGAGTTGTTATGGATTCAGATTATCCTATCTGACCTTGGTTTTGGGCCTGATGACTCTATGAAGTTATATTGTGACAATAAAGTTGCAATTAATATCGCTCACAATCCGGTCCAACATGATAGGACCAAGCATGTTGAAATAAATCGACACTTCATCAAGGAGAAGTTGAATAGTGGGATTATTTGCACTCCATTGTGAAGTCCGGAGAATGGCTAGCAGATGTTCTTACTAAGAGTTTAGCTAGCAAATTTTTTCATTCTATTCTCGGCAAGCTGGGCATGAGAGATATCTTCGCACCCACTTAAGGGGGAGTGTTGAGAGTTTTATCTTTTAGTTCTCTTATATTATTTTACCTTTGTGTAGGGACTTCTCTGTAATTATTTTTCTCTTTCTTTTCTTCTTCTCTTTATTAATAAAAGATAGAGAGACGATTGTACTCTCTAAGTTTGACCAAATGTTTGTTAACAGCACCAGCTTGAGGGGGAGTGTTGAGTGTTATGTTATTTCTAGTTCTATTGTATTTTTTTATTTATGTTTAGTCAGGGGCTCATTGTGTAATTATTGTTTCTTCTATATGAATAAAAGAGAGGGTCTCACTGATGTGAACCCTAAGCTTTCACAAACTAACAAGGGTCCTATTGTCATTGGCTGTTAACTTTGGGTGGTCTCTTCACCAGTTTGATGTGAAGAATGTTTTTCTCCACGGTGATCTAGAGGAGGAGGTGTACATGGATGTTCCGCTTGACTTTGAGGATTCTAAGACAAACGGTAAGGTGTGCAGACTCAGAAAATCATTGTATAGCTTGAAACAATCTCCCAGGGCATGATTCGAAAGGTTTACACAAGCTATGCTCAGGTACGGTTTTAGACCGAGTCAAGCCGATCATACTAGGTTCATTAAACATTCTTCACAGGGTAAGACTACCGCATTGATTGTGTATGTGGATGATATTGTCTTGACTGGGGATGATTTGGAAGAAATGCGAAGGCTGCAAGAGTACTTGATTGTTGACTTGATTGTTTAGTTGGGTGATATTTACTTCCTCGAGAAATGATCTAGGTATTGCGAAATTAGAAAGATATACTCGCAGCACTTTCAAACTAAAGATCTAGGTGTTTCAAGGGACTGAAGGTGCTTGTTCTTGATAGGGAATCATCTTGTCTCAACTGAGGTAAGTACTTGATATTTTGTACGAGATTAGTCTATTGGGTGCTCGACCACTTGATACTCCTATTGATCCACTTTAAGCTTGATGGTAAGCAAGGGGAACTGTGCTATCAGTTGACACCACTGACTGGTTAGCAAATTAATTTATCTAATTTACTCAATCAGACAAACTTATGCTGCTAGTGTGGTTAGTCAATGTTAAGTTACCAACTATTCCAAAAGCTTAAAAGAGAATGCGTCCAACAATGTATATCAAGCTTCAATACCCTCCCTAACGTGCAACCCCGACTTGCACGTGGAGAGCAAACAAACTAAACTCCATCATAGTGGAGACAAATAACAAGTGCAAATATGCTCAACAAAGTGGGGATGGAGAGTCGAACCCAAGGCCTCCCACATACAAGGCTCTGATACCATGTTGAATTGTGCAATGGAGATTAAGGTTTGAAGAGAGAGAGTGAGAGAGAGAGAGAGAGAGAGAGAGAGAGAGAGACGTAAGAGAATTAAGGGCTGCTTGCTTTTTCTTCAGCTTGCCCATGTATTCATCATATATATATAAGCAATATTAGAATTACATTATTACCCTCAATGTTATAAATGAAATAAACAAAATAATAAACACTAACACGCCCCCTCAAGCTGGAGCATACATATCAAACATGCCCAGTTTGGAACAAATCGCTTCTTGGTACTTCACTTATGGGGCTTTGGTGGAACATGCCTCTAAGCACCATTTCTTGGTACTTCTAACACGCCTCCTAAACTCCATAATTCTATAGAGGGCGCAGGCTTTGCATCTTGGGATTTTATTAAAAAGCGCAAAAAAAGTGCGCTTAGGCGGGCGGCATAATTGAAATCGCTTCACCTAGGGCAAGGCAAAGCTCAAAGGCTGAGCCCGCCAAAGCCTAAGCCTAAGCCTAAGCTTAGGCACACCTTTAACATCAGATATTTTTCCCTACGGAATTCGTCAATATTCTAAAATGAAAAAATTTCTATTAAAATGATGAAGAGAACTCAATCGCACATCACCTTATTTTGGGGCTATCAAATAATAGTGCCAATTTCCTCTTATCAGGTTTGATTGTCTTGGCGTGTCCACCATAAAAGTATCGTCTGTGACCCATTAAGAAGTGTGGGAAATTTCCACCTTGAGTAGTTACAAATACTTCGCTGTGGAGGCAAACCGTATAATCAAGAGCAGCCAACCTAGATGAGTGCCCCTACATGAGAAATATGCATAATGTAAATACTTACTCTCAACTAAGTTAAGAAATAGGAATGCATATATTGCATCAGATTCATACCATGAATAGAGCAAGTTCCTCGGGGGAAGCGAGAGTATCCTTGGTTTCTAAAAGTGGAAATATCTGTTTAAGAGGGGCCATATACTTCTCAACTTTATATATTTTTCCCGCTGCAACATATAGGGACGTGCTATTGTCAAAACCCATGCCTCTAAGCATCATTCCCACCTACAGAAAAAATAACATGATTAAGAACTTAGTAGAACCAAACAATTCTGAAAATCCCCACTGCATACAGCCATGCACAGTTCTCGTATCAAGTTTAAGGAGTTCGAAAATTGCTATACTTGAGTCAGCCAGACACCTGCAAAAAACATGGTGACCTAACTACTCTAAGAGCTTAAGATAGTAGAGAGAGTTATAACAGTATCTTGAACAGAGACGTGTTTTTAAATTCTTTTGATGATCTAATGCATTTGAGGATTATTTCTGCAATCAACAAACAAAACTGGGTTAACGACGCTTTGCCCCTTTTGTTCCCAGACCTATTTCAAGATGAGCCTACGGTATAAAACATGTCACTTGGACCCCCTGTGGATAAGACCAATGTGCAACAGTTAACTACTGCGTCTTCACTCGCCAAAAATAAGTGTTGTCATCTGTAAAAGTGGAGAAATAATATATTTGATTGATTAAAAAATGATTACAAGAGCCTAATATATATATAGGCTTAGTTCCAAGCTACACTTTTACAATATAACCGATGTGGGACACTATAACATTACACTTTTTACAATATTATCCTCAAAGACTCCCCCTCAAGCTGGAGCATACATATCATATGCACCAATTGTCACATATATATTTAACCCGAGCCCCAACTAATGCTTTTGTGAACAAATCGGCTAACTGATCCGCAGATTCACGTGAACGGTATTGATTACTTTCTCTAGAAGCTTTTCCCGAACAAAATGACAATCAACCTCGATGTGTTTTGTCCTTTCATGAAATACTGGATTGGAGGCTATACTTTTTGTATGCTAGAGGACCGTTGGCTTATCACACAGTTGTTTCGGGAAATAAAGTTGAAGACATGCATCTTTGGCATAAGCGTTTAGGATACCCTTCTTTTCATTTACTAAAGCACTTATTTCCTTCTTCAGTCTTAAATAAACATGTGTCTGACTTTGTATGTGAAACATATGAAATTAGTAAACATCACAGAGCTTCTTTTGCTCCAAGTATTAAAAAAAGTTCAGTTCCTCTTGCTTTAGTTCATTCTGATGTATGGGGTCCTTCTCGTGTTTTATCTTTGAAAGGTCATAGATGGTTTGTTATTTTTGTTGATGATTACTCCCGTATAAATAAACATGTGTCTGACTTTCTATGTGAAACATATGAAATTAGTAAACATCACAGAGCTTCTTTTGCTCCAAGTATTAAAAAAAATTCAGTTCCTCTTGCTTTAGTTCATTCTGATGTATGGGGTTCTTCTCGTGTTTTATCTTTGAAAGGTCATAGATGGTTTGTTATTTTTGTTGATGATTACTCCTGTATAACTTGGTTGTATCTAATGAAAGAAAAAAGAGAAGTTTTTTCCATCTTTAAAGCATTGCATAAAATGGTGTGTACACAATTTGGTACTAGTTTAAAGGTTTTGAGATCTGATCAAGGGGGTGAGTACATAGACTCGGGTTTGGCCGATTATTTCTGTTCTTATGGGATTATTCATCAAACATCTTGCACCGACACCCCTCAAAAAAATGGGGTGGCGGAGCGCAAGAATCGTCATTTTCTTGATATTGCTCGTTCCTTGATTTTTTCAGCTAATGCCCCTAAATCCTACTGGGGTGAAGCTGTGTTAACTGCTGATTATCTCATTAATCGTCTCCCTACTCGTGTTCTGAACAAAAGGGAACTCATTGAAGTTCTTTATGATACATCTCCTTTGTTCCCTATTACTCCTCGTATATTTTATTGTGTTTGTTTTGTTCACAACCACTCTCCTTCTCGGGGAAAGTTGGAACCCTGATCTATCAAATGTGTCTTTGTGGGGTATTCTCCCACCCAGAAAGGTTACCGTTGCTATCATCCTCCCTCTAAGAAATGGTTTGTCTCCATGGATGTTACTTTCCATGAGTCTCAGTCTTACTTCCAGTCCTCGTCTAGTTCGGAGTCACCTCTTCAGGGGGAACAGTGGTGTGAGGAAGAAGTGACTCTCCCTGTCCCAGTTATGGAACGGAGAGGAAGTAATGAGAGAGAAAAAAGTAATGAGGGGGAAAATGAAGTTGAAAAGGAGATTAAAGTTGAAAAGGAGAGTGAAGTTGAAAAGGAGAGGGAAAATGAAGGGAATCTTACTCCAACAAGAAAAGGGAAGGAGTTGTTGGTTTATTCAAAAGGTACATGGAGTAAATCCAAGCGTTAAGAAACCACTCCCTCTACTCTTCCATTAGCATCTCCTGCTCGTGTTGAGGACCAAGGTAATTCTGATTCTGGTCTTGATATTTCTAATAATTCTTATACACTGTTGGAGTTTTATTTTTATGTTGCTTAATACAGTTATTTTATTGTTTAGGGACTATCTTGTAATTAGTCATTATTGTATGTTTTACATCTAATAAAATAACCTAGAGGAACAGTTGTTCACTCTAAGCTTGGAAAAATAATCTTACAACATGGTATCAGAGCCACCCTAAGCTAGGGTTCTTACCAAGCTATCACCACCACCACCTACGCCTCCACCCACCACCACCATACCCTTCACCGCCACCTTCCACAGCCAAACCCACTTGCGCCTCCTCCCACAAGCCCTAACAGGCTGCGCCGAAGCCTCCCCTGGCCTACCCAACCTAACCCGAGCCCTACCCAACCCTCCATCATTGCGCCGAACCCTACAGACCTAACCGAGAGCCACCCTGGCCTCCTAGCTTGAGCCGAAACCCATCTAACCCCTCTTTCTTCCTTTGACGAGCCTCTCTGCTCAAGTTCTCCCATCGCAGCCCACTAGAGTGATCAACAGTAATCGTTTCCTCTTTTCTTCTTGTTTTCTCAACCCTAGATAAGTGGGTACTCTAAGAATACTTGACCTGATCACAAATTTCATCCCTCGTACATCTTAGGTCCGTGTACGGACCAATGATTTGTCCATAAATTGGACGATTGCACCAGCACGGTGCCTGTGACGACTAGGTTTGCCTTCTTTGCCGTATTAATTGAGTGTGTGACAATCCTTTTTCCTTCACAATGTCGAAAGAAGGGGTAATTGGTGACAAATCTGGTGTTGTGAGTTCTCCTATAAGTCATGAGAAGCATTCCCTCATTACTGAGAACCCTAGATCGAAAATTACCACAGAACTGTTTAATGGAGAAAACTACCTTACTTGGTCTCAATCGGCTACTTTTTGGCTACGAAGTAGATCGAAGTTTGGTTATGTTGATGGCACGTTTAAGGCACCTAGTCGTGAGGATCCCACCTATGCGAAGTGGGAAGTTGACAATTATCTTGTTATGTGAGTTGGCTTGTGCATTCGATGGAGCCTAGTATTGCTGCGTTTTTCCTGGAGATGGAGACAGCACTTGACATATGGGATACCTTAGCACAGACGTATGCTAGGAAAGGGAATATAGCTGAAATTTATGAGCTTCGCCGGAGAATTGAGGCAGATGAACAAGGTGAGCGTTCGATTCTTCAGTACTACACCTCCTTGAGTACTACGTGGAAACGTCTGGATAACTTGAAAAATTATCGTCCTGTTTGTTCTACGGACATCGCTAGTTTCAAGGAGTATATTGAGAGTGAAAGAATCTTTAAATTTCTAGCTGGTCTCAATACAGAATTCGATCAGGTGAGGAGTCGAATTCTTGGGATGGAGCCATTACCGTCACTTAGAGAGACATTTCCCTATGTTCAGAAAGAAGAGAGTCGTCGTTCTGCTATGCTGACTCCTAAATCCACCGATCGATCTGCTTTGGTTTCTTCCAGTCAGAAAGGGGGTAAGGCTCCCAACTATAATTTACGGAAGGATCAGACAACTTCTGAGGGTTCTGAGACTAAGGATAAGTGGTGTGATTACTGTAATAAGCCCGGCCATATTCGTGCTACCTGCTGGAAGCTTCATGGTCGCCCATCTTTCCCAAAGGGAAGAGGTGGAGGCCGCACTGGTGGCCGTGGTAATGGACCCAGAGCTCACTTATCCACGGGTTCTGAAGTTCTTCAGTCCGAGGAAATTCCATCTACTACATCTACTACTGGTAGTATTAGCAGTTCTGATTTGGAGACTCTGCGGCGCATTATGGCACAGTTGGACACCTCCACGAGTTCTTCTACTTCTTTTGCCCAAGCAGGTAATGTTGCCAATTTTACATGTTCTTTAAATGCTTGTTCTCCACCACCATGGATCATTGACTCTGGAGCCTCCGATCATATGACCGGTCTGTCCACCATTTTTTCTACTTACAACCCGTGTTCAGGTAAAGACAAGGTTAAAACTGCCGATGGTAGTCTTTCTTCCATTTCTGGTAAAGGTGTTATTCATGCTTCTGAGTCTCTGTCTTTAACTTCGGTTCTTCATGTACCAAATTTTTCGACTAACCTTCTTTCGATTAGTCGTATTACTAATGACCTTAATTGTTGTGTTACCTTTTTTCCTTCTCACTGTGTCTTTCAGGATCTCTCCACCAAGAAGGTGATTGGCAATGGTAGGGAGAAGAATAGACTCTACTTTCTGCTGCCTAGTGAAGTGGATACTGGAGGTGGAAGTTTGACTCAGAGGGCTCATCATTCTTTGAGAGAAACACTCCCTAGAGAGGCTTGGTTGTGGCACCAGAGACTAGGACATCCTTCGTTCTCTCTCCTTCGTTATTTATTTCCGTCATTAATAAACAATTATAATATTAATAATGTTATGTGTGAAGCATGTGAACTTGGCAAACATCACCGTGCCTCTTTTAACTTGAGTTTGAATAAAAGTACTATTCCTTTTCAGATTGTTCATACTGATGTTTGGGGTCCATCTCCCATTTCTTCCTTGCATGGGTATAAGTGGTTTGTTACATTTATAGATGATTTTTCTCATACTACTTGGGCATATCTAATGCGAAAGAAGAGTGATGTGTTTTCTATTTTCAAAAACTTCCACAGTATGATTTGCACTCAATTTAGTACTGTTATCAGAGTTGTACGTTCTGATAAAGGGGGGGAATATATTTATGGTGGGCTTGAGAATTTCTTCCTTGAACATGTCATAATACACCAAACCTCCTGCACCAATACTCCCCAACAAAATGGAGTTGCCGAGAGAAAAAATCGCCATTTACTATAAACTGCTCGGTCTATGATGTTTTCCATGCGGGTTCCCAAGTCTTATTGGGGGGAAGCAGTTTTAACTGCTGCCTACCTTATTAATCGATTGCCCACCAATGTCCTTCATAAGAAGTCTCCTGTTTCTTCTCAATCCATCCTCTGTGTTTACTATTCCTCCTAAAGTGTTTGGTTGTGTCTGCTTTGTTCACAACCATTCCCCTTCTAGGAAAAAGCTTGACCCTCGCTCTATTAAGTGTGTCTTTGTTGGGTACTCACCGACCCAAAAGGGGTACAAGTGTTATCATCCTCCTTCCCGTCGGTGGTTTGTCTCCATGGATGTCACATTCTATGAGACTCAGTCCTACTTTCAGTCTCCACAGTCACCTCTTCAGGGGGAGCAAAGGAGTGAGGAAGAGATGTCTGTTCCTATTCCTATTGAGGGAGTAGTGGAGTTAGAAAACAATAGTGAGGAGGGAGGGGAGAAAGGGGAAGTAGAACATGAGGAGGAGTTTGTGAGAGAAACAGAAACAGGAAAAGAAAAAGAGAGAGAGGAGAAAAGAAAAATAGAAAAAGAAAAAGAGAAAGAGGAGAATGTTGAAGAGAGGGGAGATATTGTAACTAAGGGGAAAGAGTTACGTACCTACTCAAAGAACAAGGAGAGAAGAAGATTTGGGGCAGCAGAAATGGAAGTTGTTCCAATCCCTCCACTCCAGCCAATCCCTTCTAGTGATGATGATCCAGGTATCTCTCAATCTCTTACTCCTTCACCTGGTAATGATTTAGACATACCTATTGCACATCGTAAAGGCACTAGGACATGTACTAAACATCCTCTTTCTAATTTTGTTTCATACTCTCGTTTGTCACCATCTCATAAAGCGTTTGTTTCTAGTCTGTCTTCTGTGTCTACTCCTAACCATGTTCAGGAAACCTTGTCAGACCCTAAGTGGAAGTTTGCAATGGTGGAGGAGATGAAAGCACTCTCTAAAAATGACACATGGGAATTAACAGAATTACCTCAAGGGAAGAAGACGGTAGGGTGCAAGTGGGTGTTCACCGTGAAATATAAGGCTGATGGGACGATTGAGAGGTATAAAGCCCGATTGGTAGCTAAAGGTTTTACTCAGACTTATGGAGTAGATTATCAGGAGACGTTTGCTCCCGTAGCCAAGATGAATTCCGTTAGAATTCTGTTATCACTTGCTGCAAATTTTGAGTGGCCGTTACATCAATTTGATGTAAAGAATGCCTTTCTCCATGGTGATTTAGAGGAGGAAGTATACATGGATGTCCCTCCAGGGTTTGAGGATGCCAAAACAAAAGGAAAGGTTTGTCGTCTTCGGAAGTCTTTGTATGGGCTCAAGCAATCACCAAGGGCGTGGTTTGATCGTTTTTCTCAGGCTATGCTTAGGTATGGGTTCAAACAAAGCCAAGGTGATCATACTCTATTCATTAAACATTCTTCAAGCGGTAAATTGACAGCATTAATTGTCTATGTTGATGATATTGTTCTCACTGGAGATGATCTGGAAGAGATGGGAAAGTTAAAAAATTACCTGTCCAAGGAATTTGAAATTAAGGACTTGGGAAGCTTAAAGCATTTCTTGGGAATTGAAGTAGCCAGATCCAAAGATGGGATTTTCTTATCCCAGAGACAGTATGTGCTGGATTTATTAAAGGAAACAGGACTACTTGGTGGTAAAGTAGCGGAAACTCCAATGGATCCTAATATGAAGCTTAGTGACTATCCAGGAGGAGAACCAGTGGAAAAGGGAAGATATCAGAGAATGGTGGGTAAACTGATTTATCTCTCACATACTAGACCCGACATTGCTTTTGCAGTGAGTGTGGTAAGTCAGTATATGCATTCTCCTAGACAAGTTCATCTTGACGCTGTTTTCCGAATTGTGAGATACCTCAAGTCATCGCCAGGGAAAGGGTTGTTCTTTGCTAAGTATGGTCACACGCAAGTGGAAGCTTATACAGATGCGGATTGGGCCGGATCAGTTACCGATAGAAGATCGACAACCGGGTATTGTTCCTTTGTTGGAGGGAACCTGGTAACTTGGAGAAGCAAAAAACAGCCCGTAGTGGCTAGATCCAGCGCCGAAGCAGAGTTTAGAGCTATGGCTCAGGGGGTGTGTGAATTGTTGTGGGTTCAAATTATTCTGTCGGATCTTGGTTTTAACCCTGAAGACTCAATGAAGCTATACTGTGATAACAAAGCAGCCATTGACATTGCCCATAATCCTGTTCAGCATGACAGGACTAAGCATGTGGAAATTGATCGCCATTTTATCAAGGAAAAACTGAATAGTGGGAAGATTTGTACTCCATATGTGAAGTCTGGAGATCAGTTAGCTGACGTCCTTACTTAGAGCCTTGCGAGTAGGGCATTTCACTTCATTCTTAGCAAGCTGGGTATGAGAGATATCTTCGCACCAGCTTGAGGGGGAGTGTTGGAGTTTTATTTTTATGTTGCTTAATGCAGTTATTTTATTGTTTAGGGACTATCTTGTAATTAGTCATTATTGTATGTTTTACATCTAATAAAATAACCTAGAGGAACAGTTGTTCACTCTAAGCTTGGAAAAATAATCTTACAACTTACACCTGTACCTATTGAGTGTGGTTGTGATCTTGATGTCCCTATTGCAGTACGTAAGGGTGTTAGGGCTTGTACCCAACATCATATTTCCCACTTTGTGTCTTATTCTCACTTGTCTCCTTCATATAGAGTTTTTCTTTCAAAAATTGCTTCTGTGTGTGTTCCTAACAATGTCCAGGATGTTCTTGCTGATCCCAAATGGAATTTTGCAATGATCGAAGAGATGAAAACTCTTCGTAAGAATGGTACTTGGGAATTGATGAGCTTACCTATGGGCAAAAGGACTGTGGGATACAAGTGGGTGTATGCTGTGAAGCATAGAGCAAATGGTTCTGTTGAGAGGTACAAAGCCAGACTTGTTGCTAAAGGCTTCACACAGACATATGGGATTGATTATCAGGAGACGTTCGCTCCGGTTGCCAAGATGAATTCTGTGAGAATTCTACTGTCATTGGCAGCCAACTTTGCATGGTCTCTTCACCAATTTGATGTGAAGAATGCATTTCTTCATGGCAATTGATGAAGAAGTGTACATGGATATTCCTCCTGGTTTTGAGGACTCTAAGACTGAAGGGAAGGTGTGCCGACTAAGGAAGTCTTTATATGGCTTGAAACAATCTCCACGGGCATGGTTTGAGAGATTTACACAGGCAATGCTCAGGTATGGCTTCAAGCAGAGTCAAGCTGATCACACATTATTCATTAAACACTCATCACAAGAGAAGACTACTGCCTTGATTGTGTACGTTGATGATATTGTTCTAACTGGAGATGATCTGGAAGAGATGAAAAGGTTAAAAGTGTTTCTGTCTAGCGAATTTGAAATAAAAGATCTGGGAGCCCTCAAGTTTTTTTTGGGAATTGAAGTTGCTAGATCCAGACATGGAATTTTTATTTCTCAACGAAAGTATGTACTTGATCTGTTAGAGGAGACTGGAATGCTTGGGAGCTGAGCATGTGACACCCCAATGGATTCGAATAAAAAATTAGGTGATGATAGTAGTGGAGCAGAAGAAGATAAAGGGAGATATCAAAGACTTGTAGGAAGACTCATCTATCTTTCGCACACTCGTTCAGACATTGAGTTTGCTGTCAGTGTTGTAAGTCAGTTCATGCATGCTCCTCGTGAAACTCATATGGATGCGGTCTTCAGGATTCTGAGATACTTGAAGTCAGCTCCAGGGAAGGGTCTTTTTTTCCCGAGACATGACCACCTTAGGGTTGAAGCATATACCGATGCAGATTGGGCTGGTTCTGTGACTGACAGAAGGTCCACCTCAGGCTATTGTACATTTGTGGGTGGCAACCTTGTCTCTTGGAAGATTAAGAAGCATAATGTGGTAGCTAGATCCAGTGCAGAGGCTGAGTTCAGAGCTATGGCGCAAGGAGTGTGTGAACTATTGTGGATCAAGTTACTGCTAACCGACTTGAAACTAAATCACAGTGAATCTATGAGGCTATATTGTGATAACAAGTCTGCAATTAGCATCTCCCACAATCCAATGCAGCATGATCAGACTAAACATGTGGAGATTGACAGACACTTTATCAAGGAGAAGATTAATAGCGGTGTAATTTGTACTCCATTTGTGAAGACCGGGGATCAACTTGCAGACATTTCTCACAAAGGGAGTTGGAAGTATACAGTTTCACTTTGCTCTTAGCAAGCCGGGTTTGAGAGATATTTTTGTACCAGCTTGAGGGGGAGTGTTAGAACTTATTAGTTGTTACTGTTTCATTTTATTTTCCTTGTAAGGGTACACCTGTGATTATCTTCTAGACTCATATAAATAATATACAGGAGGCTCATTTGCCTTCTAAGTTTTGCCCTAAATTATTCTACAATTCTCCCCCTGCCTTTCAATTATCTGGTATTCTTCAAGCTCCCTCTCACCTCTTTCTCTCTCTGGTTCAACTCTCTCTACTTCGGGTTCCTTTCCCTCAACCCTCTCTGTCTCCACCTCAATCATCATGGGCAAAACCGGTATCAGAGGGTAAGTCAGAGAAAAGTCGACATTCAGGGAATAAAGTTTTAAAGCTTTCTAAGGGTGTAATATATTTTAAAACACGAGTAGGCATTCTATTTATCAAATAAGATGCTGTCAAAATCGCAGCTCCCCATAGATATCACTACAAGTAGATTGATGTTGAATCCCTTTTTCCTTTAAAAAATTTCCCAAAACTTGATTGAAATACTCAGTTCCATTATCTGAATGAAGTATTTTATTGTTGTTTAAAACTGGTTTTCAACCATAATGGAAAAATTTTTGAACAATTTTTCAACTTCAGATTTATCATTCATCAAATATACCCAACATAGTCGAGTATAATCATCTATGAAAGTTACAAACCATTTTTTTCCCGAGGATGTTGTAATTTTCGAAGGACCCCAAACATCACTATGAATCAAGTAAAATGGTTTTGACTTTTGAGGCACAATATGGTTTTGAACTGTAAGTGGTGCGATGACTCTTTGATAAATGACAACTTTCACATTGAAGAGATGAACAATCCACCTTTTTAAATAGAACAGGAAATAGATACTTCAAATAAGAAAAACTAGGATGTCCTAGTCTAAGATGCCAAATCATTATTTGTTCACGGACAGAGAGAGAACTAATACTAATACTAAAGCCTTGAGCTTGTTTATTACTGAGGAAGTTGTCATCACAATAGTAGAGACCGTCCAGGCGTCCACCATTCTAGCACTACCAATCATCATCCCCATGCTCAGATCCTGAAAATCACAGTGGGAATCAAAAAAGGTAACACGACAATTAGAATCTTTAGAGAGTTGGCTTACAAATAAGAGATTACATGCAAGATTAGGGACATGAAGGACAGATTTAAGGGTGATTTTTTCAGAAATTTTGATAGAACCTTTTCCTGCAATAGATGAAAAATTCCCATCTGCAATTCTGACCTTTTTATCACCAGAACAAGGCGAATAAGAGTGGAATACATGGGAGAGGTTTGTCATGTGATCAGAAGCACCTGAATCAATGATCCAAGGTGTAGGACTAGAATGAAAAGAGAAAGCACTAGAGTTGCTACCTGATTGAGCCAGAGAAACACTAGGAATACCAGACTCTTGATTGGATTTCAGCAACCTCAGAAGATGATCCATCTGCTCTTTACTGAAGGTATGGTGCATTAGTCTCATTTGCACGAACAGGTCGGTCTCCAGGCTTGCTACCCTTCCAGTTGGCAGGTTTGCCATGGATCTTCTAGCACATCTCACGTGTATGGCGGGGTTTGTTGCAGTAATCACACCAAATCCAAGGCTTGTCCTCAGTTCTGGGCTTGCTATTGGAGGTTCTTCAGCAGCGACTAGAGCAGAATTTTCGATTGGTGCCCCAGTCTCCATTTTTCCGAGCATAACACTATGGCGGCTTTCCTCCCTCCGAACTTCAGCAAATACCTCTCCAAGTGAAGGAAGTGGACCACGACCAATGATCCTTCCCCTTAATTCATCGAATTCCACATTCAGACCAACGAGAAATTTGTAGATGCGGTCGTTTTCCACTGTCTTCTTGTGGTGTTTGCAATCATCTAGAGATTTCCATTCATAGTTATTGAAGATATCCAGATCTTGCCACAACCTTGTCATAGTGTTGAAGTATTTGGTGACATTGTCTCCCCCTTGTCGAGTTCCTCCAAGTTGTAGTTGCAGTTCGTACACTTGGGATTGATTGCCGAGGTCAGAATACATGGAATTAACATTATGCCATAGTTCCTTGGCAGTTGGATAGCACATATAATTAGAGGCGATGTCTTCATCCATGGAATTAACAAGCCATGCCATAACCATAGAATTTTCTGCATCCCAAGTAGCATAAGTTGCATCCTTCGAATTAGGTGCCTTTGTATCACCAATCAGGTACCCAATCTTTCCTCTCCCTCGGATATACATACGCACTGATTGAGACCAGCATACGAAATTGTCTCCATTAAGACGTATAGTGGTAATTTGAACAGAGTGGGAGTCACGGTTTTCTGTAGGCTTGGATTTAGACATCATGGGAGGCTAGGGTTACAATATCAAGGAATAAGTCCTGATAATGCAGAAGAGTCAGAAATAAAGTTCCTGCTTTGATACCATCTAAACAATCAAGAAATTAGGAAAGAATTGTTTTTGTGAACAATTGTATTTCATGGATACACAAAGTAATATGTGCATACACTACTTATAGACTGTACAAGGTACTAAAAAAGGAACAAAATAATCTTACAGCTAATTTCCTTATTTATAGAGTTGACTAGCTTATATTAAGCGTAAAAACCAGCTAGGCAATCCCTAGAGATCAGCTATTAATCTTAGTCATATCAGCAATTAATCTCAGCCAGATCAGCAATAAATCTCAGCTGAATATTCTTCTTTCCAACAGTGACCATTTCAAGTAATTTTGGTCATTGAAAGGGATGGTAGTAATTTTGAGATTGGGATCCAAGGGTGTAACCACAATCTGAACAGTAGTGGAACTAGTCATCGTTGGTTTATCTAGGTCAGTCATAATTCCATGACCCGAATGGGAAACCCACAGAATATGGAGGAAGACGAAGGAGATGTAGAATTTTATAAGAGAGATTTTATTATATTGTTGATATTATAATTACAAGACCTACAACCCTTTATATAGGGTGAGAATGAGAGAGAGAGAGAGAGAGAGAGAGAGAAGATAAGATCATATCTCCAAGATTAATACAATCAGTTTAAATCAAATAATCAAATCTGGAAGATCTCTGGAATATTCTAGAATCTTGTTTTCATCAAATCTTGACTTAGTCCCACAAATCTTCATTTCTTCCATATCTTCCAACACTCCCCCTCAAGTTGGCATACGAAATATTGTTGAAGTGTCCAACTTGCACGCGAATATGGAAGACAATCTTATACCAAAACATCCTCTCTAAAACACCACCTTGTAGACTGTTGTAGTGGCCCCTCTTAGGTAGTCTCTCGTCCACGTGCGACCCCTTCTTGGGTGGTTCACATGTGGCTCCTCTTAGGTGGTCTCATCATACAAACATCTAAAGCTCCAAGATCATATGGAAAAGGGTAAGATGTGCCCACGGAATAATCCATCGTGTGACACATAAATAGAGGTAGTTGTCTTGTCTTTAACACTCCCCCTCAAGTTGAGGGGGGGCACACCAATCCGTGCGATATAGCGGGTCCCTCTTCGGGTGGTCTCGTTGCCCGTGTGATATAGCAGGACCCCCTCCTTGGAGTTGGAATTTGATCCCCAAGGGGGGATTAAAGGGGTGATGTAGAAATGAGCTAGTAATCATGTAATTGAATCTACTAGCTGTAGGTAATGCGTATTCCACTGCCACGTGGTAATTGCACACATCATTAAAAGGGAAACGTGTCTACAGCGTCATCTTTACTTATATGTCCACATAGACCACTTATCTAGGTCCATCAACTCAACTACTTGGAGCATCTTAAAGGGCCTAGCCCATAATGAGGGGAGGCCCACGCTGTAACTCCAATACTTGGGGCATCTTAAGGGGCCTAGCCCATAATGAGGGGAGGCCCACGCTGTAACTCCAATACTTGGGCATCTTAAGTGGCCTAGCCCGTAATGAGGGGACGCCCATGCTGTAACTCCAATACCTACGACACTACCAGGGCCAAGCCCATAATGGGAGGGTCCCTCTATGAACCCCAGGAAGGCCCAATGCTAAGCGCAACTCCGATGCTCAAGACCTCCACCTCAATGAGAGTCTTAGCTCCTAGGGGCCATAGCAGGAACCCATAATAAATACACCAGCACACATACTCACACTTGGGCCAACCACCCTTGGTCCGGAGCAGTACGTAAGGGTGGCCTGGCCCATTGGGATCTCAAGAGCTCATGGCTAGGTGGCTAGAGTCAAGGGCATCTCCCTAACTTATGCCTCCCAGGTAAAGTTAGGGTTGTTTCCAAAGGGAGAGAGAGACACGTGACCTTCATGTGCCCTGCAACCAAGCCTCACAAACCAATTAGGGAGTCCCATGGCTGTAAGACTAGCTGGGCCATTAACTTTCCCTTTGTCTTATCACTTCAACCTTGCAGCACATTCTGCAGACCAATAGCATGATCTTGATACACTTCCTCGTTTAAGCCTCTGCAACCAATAACAAGCCACCCTTTCGTTGACACACATACAGCACCTGGCACTCACCAATGCCAGCTTTGCTGTTCTACATGACCCGTCATTGCTTGACCATCGGCTGGTCAAATCCCATTGAATACTCTCAACTACCTTAAACATAAGCATTTAAGGCCCTTACCTACCTTAGACAGAGGGACCTCTCCTAGAGTGCCAGCACACCACACCCACAGAGCCTCCAGTTATACCATATACCCTCACAACTCTGCTATAAATACCAGCCTCATTCAATACGTCCAACAACCAGAATCAACCTGAAGCTTGAGCAATTAATCAAGTTATCACACCCTCCTTACTATTACCGACCACTCCTCCTCCACCTTCACTCACACCTTACCTACCACTCCTCCTCCACCTTCACTCCTTCCATACCTTCCACTCATATCCTCACCTTAGGACACCTACTGCTTCTCTCTCTCTTATTTGGAACTACCTTGGCTCTCACTCGAGCCACGTCCTCTCTGGGACCCATCTGATTGTGATACTACTTTTCTATTATTTTACTATATCTTATACTCGCTTGCCTGCCTACGTGTTATACCTCTCTTCACACCTCATCCACACTCAAAAGAACTCACACACTAGCAAGGTGAGTAATTCTAATCCTTGAATTGACTCTTGAATTGATGATCAAGATGATACATATATATATATATATATATATTGATGAACCATGAGATTTGTAAGTGATCATGTTATCTTGTTATGGTTTCATGAAGTGATGTTATAAGCATGACTTGTGATGTTATGTGTTTAATTATGCTCTCTATCGAGTATAATAAGGATATGGATAAATATTGTTATTGTGGTATGCATGGAAAGGGGTATGAATGTTTTGACATGCGAATGGATTCCGTAATAAACGGAAGGAAAGGGAAAGTAAGAGACTTCCTACGGGGAATTGTGAGAATGGCACTGGAGGAGAGCAAAGAATGAGAAAGTATGAAATGAGGAGTAAACTATTTGGTATTAAAGCAGTGTTGGAAAAGAATGCGTTTAATCGGTGTACTTATAATTATTATTGTGCTTAAATGCTATGTAATGTTAATGTTCACTGATTATGTTATTCACTAAGCTTTATAGCTGATTGGTTATTTA
Source organism: Hydrangea macrophylla (assembly GCA_033977485.1). Taxonomy (NCBI): domain Eukaryota; kingdom Viridiplantae; phylum Streptophyta; class Magnoliopsida; order Cornales; family Hydrangeaceae; genus Hydrangea; species Hydrangea macrophylla. The sequence goes on from CM066993.1 coordinate 23,164,057, forward strand.
TATAAACATTTCAGGTATTTGGGAAACAAGGTGAATTGAGGTGAAGTGAAGAATTGAAGAACGTTTTAGTGTTTATATTTCAGATAATTAGATGGTATTGTCATAATATGGCAGAAGAAAATGCAGTGAAATTGGTAATGAACAACGACTCCTATAATGAGATTAATGGTGCGGTAGGGATAGAAGTGGTACTCTAGAGGTGCAGCCACATTTGTTAAGAACTCAAGAGTACTACTGTGTGGAGTTATAGATAATAACGGATTGTGCGTGTGTTTGATAATGAATGGTGACTCATGGGCAAGAGATTAAAAAGGGGAAAAACACAAGGGAATGCGCATACTTGCATGACATGTTAAACTTGTTTGGAAGTAGACTGTGTAAGCGTGATTCTATGTCTTACATTTGCGAGATATGACGATAACCTTGGTTGGATGGAAATATGTTTAGACATCACATCTTATGATTCAAATGAGATGTCATATTAAATGTGAGCATTTGGACAATGACATGCTACGAAAATGGAACATGTAATCATCACTTCGTAAGATTGAAATAGGAGATCAAGATAAACGTAAGCATTGAATAAAATGTGCATGACAAAAGAGATAAAAGATGAGTAATGACATAAGAGCAAGTTGTAAATGTTGAGGAAGATCTCTCTTTATTCATCTATGAGTGTGTTGGAAACAACATGTGTGTTATTAAGTGTTTGGAGATGTTTTAACACGAAATTGAAATGTTAGAAACAAGTGTGGAGCTTGCCCGAGTGAGGAAAGCACAGTTGAATTTTAAAAATGGAAAATATTGTTTAGCTTGTTTAAAGGTTTCTACAGATTATTATAAGGAAAGAGCCTTTATGGGTTTTAAAAAAAGGGATTTTATAACTCAACTTGAGAAAACAAGATGCTTGTTTGGTTTTGGTCCATTTTAATTTGCATAGAGTCAACTAGTGACTCTTTAGTTGAATAGTAAGGTGGGGAATAAAGCCTTGGTGGCAGTCACGTGTCCTAAAGCTACTCTTTGTGGGTTTAGGGCGTGACACATCTCTTTAGGAGGAGAAAGAACAGTGAAGAGATGCCTGTAGAAATTGTTCCATTCACTATAGGAAGAGAAGAGGGTGAAAGAGAAGAAAAGAAAGGAGAGATAAGTGAAAGTGAGGAAAAGAAAGAGGGAGAGTGGAGTGGAAGTGAAGAAAAGAAAGAGGGGGAAAGTAGAGAAGGAAAAGGAAAGGCACTACTCACCTTTTCAAAGAATAAAGGAATGAAAATTTTTGGGACAACAGAAAAGAGGACCATCTCTCCAATACCATTACAATTGTATTCTTCAAGTGATGAAGGTCCAGGTATTTCTAGTCCTTTGACTCCTTCTACTCCTATTCCTAATTCTCCTTTTGTTTCTTCCTCTGTTGATGAATTAGACATACCTATTGCTCTTCGCAAGGGTATTAGGGAGAGTACTAAACATCCGATTTCTAAATTTGTTTCGTACTCTCGATTATCTTCATCGCATAGGGCCTTTGTGTCGAAACTCGATTCTATTTCTATTCCTAACCATGTACAGGAAGCTCTAAATGATCCTAACTGGAAATCTGTCATGGTTGAAGAGATGAAAGCACTTCACAAGAATGGTACTTGGGAATTAGAAAAACTACCTTGAGGGAAAAAGACAGTGGGGTGCAAGTGGGTGTTCATTGTAAAGAACAAAGCAGATCGGACAATCGAAAGGTATAAAGCAAGGTTAGTTGCTAAGGGCTTTACTCAGACTTATGGGGTAAACTATCAGGAGGCCTTTGCCCCTGTTGCAATGATGAACTCCATCAGGGTTCTGTTATCCCTAACAGCAAATCTAGAGTGGCCTTTACATCAGTTTGACGTGAATAACGCATTTCTACATGGTGATTTAGAAGAAGAGGTGTATATGAATATTCTCCTAAGACTGGAGGCAAAGTGTGCCGTCTTAAGAAGTCTTTGTATGGACTAAAACAGTCACCAAGAGCATGGTTTGATCGGTTCTCTCACGCTATGGTCAGTTATGGTTTCAGCCTTTCAGGTAGAGCCAAGGTGATCATACTCTTTTTTTTAAACACTCGTCACAGGGTAAGGTGACTGCTTTGATTGTCTATGTAGACGATATTGTCCTCACAAGTGATGACTTGGAGGAGATGAAAAAATTGAAATCTTATCTTGCTAAGGAGTTTGAAATTAAAGACTTGGAAAATCTAAAGTACTTCCTTGGTGAAAAGATAAAATATGATGGGAATATATCACTCTGTATATTCAACATACTGAAAGAAGGAGAGTACAAGCCTTTATATAGGCGAAGCCAAACCTATACATTTTACACACTAACCGATGTGGGACAACCACATAACTACACTTTAACTACACTTTACATATTTACCCTTTAACACTCCCCCTCAAGCTGGAGCGTACATATCATATGCACCCAGCTTGTTACAAATATATTTCACACGTGTCCCACCCAACGCTTTAGTAAACAAATCTGCTAACTGATCTGCAGACTTAACATGAACAGTATTAATCACTTTCTGTAGAAGCTTTTCACGAACAAAGTGACAATCAACTTCAATGTGTTTCGTCCTCTCATGAAACACAGGATTAGAAGCAATATGAACCGCTGCTTGGTTATCACAAAATAGATTCATAGGCTCAGATTGAGTAAACCCAAGTTCCTCCATCAAATGCTTCATCCACACTAACTCACAAGTTGTATGCGCCATAGCCCTATATTCTGACTCAGCACTAGATCTAGCAACAACGGTTTGTTTCTTGCTTTTCCATGATACAAGATTTCCTCCAACAAGAACACAATACCCTGTAGTAGACCTCCTATCACTAGGAGATCCGGCCCAGTCTGCATCTGTGTAGCTCTCAACTCGAGTGTGACCATGATCCTTATACAACAAACCACGGCCCGGAGCCCCCTTGAGGTACCTCAAGATTCGTATCACTGCATCCCAATGTGTAGTTCGAGGAGAGTCCATAAACTGACTAATTACACTAACTGCGAAGGCAACATCAGGTCTTGTGACTGTTAGGTAATTAAGTTTCCCAACTAAGCGTCTGTACTGTCCTGGATCATCAAGTAGCTCCCCCTGATCTGGCACTAATTTGGAATTGGGATCCATAGGAGTATCCAAAGGTTTTGATCCCAACATTCCTGTCTCAGTCAGCAAATCAAGAACATATTTTCTCTGAGATAAGCAAATCCCTTTACTAGACCTGGCCACCTCAATGCCTAAGAAATACCTAAGCTGTCCCAAGTCTTTGGTCTGAAACTTGATTTGTAAGAAAGATTTCAACTCATGAATTCCCTTAGAGTCATCACCAGTAATGACGATATCATCAACATAAACAATTAACAGTATCTTCCCCGCTACAGCGTGTCTATAGAAAACAGAATGATCAACACCACATCTCTGAAGACCAAACTCAGCAATTACATCACTGAACTTGCCAAACCAAGCACGAGGAGACTGCTTCAAACCATAAAGAGACTTTTTTAATTTGCAAACCAGATTAGACTCCCCCTGAGCAACAAACCCAGGTGGTTGCTCCATGTAAACTTCCTCAAGAAGGGTACCATTTAGAAATGCGTTCTTAACATCCAACTGATAAAGGGGCCAGTGATAAGTAGTGGCCAGTGAGATGAAAAGGCGAACAGAGGCAATCTTGGCCACAGGAGAAAAAGTCTCTGAATAATCAAGTCCATAAACTTGAGTGTAGCCTTTGGCAACAAGGCGCGCCTTCAGCCTATCCAGAGTGCCATCGGGATGAACTTTAACTGCATACACCCAACGGCAACCAACCACAGATTTCCCAGGCGGGAGATGGACCAAGTCCCAAGTACCAGTTTCCTTAAGGGCACACATCTCATCCTGCATAGCTTGGTTCCAACCAGAATGGGCAAGTGCTTCTGCAACATTCGTAGGAATAGATATGGTAGACACAGAAGCAACAAAGGAAGAAAATGTAGGAGACAAATGATCATAAGACACAAAGTTAGAAATAGGATGAGAAGTAGTACAAGAACGCTTACCCTTCCTGAGAGCAATGGGAAGGTCTAAATCATTCGATTCTGGAGAAGATGGCGGATCTGAGGACACGGTAGGCGGAGGCGGAGCAGCGGAGTCCAGGAGAGTCTCTGGAGGTGGACGACGAGTATAAACTTGCAAATCAGGCCGAGACAAGCGGGTGGAAGTATCATGAGTCGACGGTGTAGTAGTCGGAATAGTTGAGACAGGAAGAGGAATTGGAAGCATAAAATCCGGATCAGTAGCCGAGTGGGACGCTGTATAAAAGGGTTTAGACTCGAAGAATGTGACATCGGCAGAGACAAAGTATCGATGAAGAGAAGGACTGTAACAACGGTACCCTTTCTGAGTCCTAGAGTATCCCAAGAAAATACACCGAATGGCTCGTGGGTCTAATTTGTCAGTACCAGGAGCCAGCTGATGAACGAAGCAAACACACCCAAAAACACGAGGAACAACTGAGAACGATGACTCAACAGGGAATAAGCATGAGTGTGGTGTGCGGCCATTTAGAATAGAAGATGGCATACGGTTAATCAAATAACAGGCAGTGAGGACAGCATCCCCCCAAAAAAATTTTGGAACACGCATTTCAAATAACAGGGTGCGTGTGACTTCTAATAAGTGCCTATTTTTTCTCTCGGCAATACCATTTTGTTGTGGTGTGTGTACACACGAAGATTGATGAATCATGCCAGAACGGGTCATAAAAGTACTAAAGGGGTCAGAATAATATTCCTTTGCATTATCACTCCGAAGAACACGAATGGGAACACCAAATTGAGTTTTAATTTCAGCACAAAAAGCACAAAAAATAGAAAATAACTCAGAACGATTTTTCATTAAATATAGCCAAGTTACTCTTGAATAATCATCCACAAAAGTAACAAAATACCGATACCCCTTGGTGGAGGTTATACGGTGAGGACCCCATACATCAGAATGCACTAATTGAAAAGGACTAGATGCTCTTTTATTGACCCGGGGAGTAAATGGAACACGGTGATGCTTCCCCAACTGACACGACTCACACTCTAACGACTGTAAAGAACTTAAACTAGGAACTAAAAGCTTCAAATTAGCTAATGAAGGATGACCCAGGCGGCAGTGGATCTGATGAGGTGAAATGGTAGCAGGACAGGCTGTTGGTGGAGGAGCAGGGACAGGATCACCATCAAAATAATAGAGACCATTGGACTCATGCCCGACGCCAATCGTCTTCCGAGTCTTCAAATCCTGAATAAGAACAGAATCAGGAGAAAAGGATACACAACAGTTAAGATCCTTAGTCAACTGACCAACAGACATTAAATTAAAGGACGAACGAGGTATAAACAAAACAGAAGATAAGGATAAAGACGAAGAGGGTTGAGCCGTCCCGATTCCTTCAACAGGAGTCGAGGACCCATCCGCTAAAGTGACTGGGGGAAGAGATGATGACAGTCGGATGGATGTAAAAAGACTAGATATACCTGTCAAGTGATTACTAGCGCCAGAATCAATTACCCATGGGGAAGAACCTGAAGCAATGCAAGCAGTATGTGTTCCTCCATGCTGAGCTAAGGAAGCAGAGGAGGTGGACGCCTGGTGTGCTGCCTGATACTGAAGCAACTGTGAGTATTCCTCGCGAGGAACAGAAACCGTATCCATAGGAGCAGTAGCAGGAGGGTACCCAGGATCAGAGACGGCAGCATTCGCAACTTGAGGGGGACGACCATGGAGCTGCCAACATGTGTCTCTGCTATGCCCATCCCGAAAGCAATAAGTGCACTGGAGAGTCTGGCCTCTACCACGGCCAAGACGACCACCCCGAAATCCCCCGCCGCGCCTTCCACGGTTAGGACCACCACCCCTAGCAGGAGCTGGTGGAGTCTGAGAAATAAGAGCGGAGCGATCAACAAGCGAAGGGGAGGGAGGTGGGTCCCGAGGTGTGCTCCGTAGAACACGCTGATAGGTCTCGGCAAAAGTAGGAAGAGTATCACTCCCAAGAATCTGAGACCGAATAGCCTCATATTCAGGCTTAAGACCGGCAAGAAACTTCATAACCAGCATTTGCTCCCTCTGTTTCTGTTGTTCCTGAACATCGGTGGTAGGAGGCATGACAGAATTCAACTCCTCATGTAAGCGTTTCATAGAAGCAAAATAATCGGTAACAGATAAGTCATTCTGCTCAAGCTTGAAATACTGAGAGGACAAATCATACATCCTAGTTAAGTTACTGGAATAAAGAAGATGGAGATATTCCCAAAGTGCCTTAACGGAGCCCAAGTGATTGCATACATCCGCAACTGCCGGTTCCATAGAATTCCACATCAGGGTAACAAGTTGAGCATCAAGTTGCTTCCATGCCTTGATGGCTTTATCATCGGTAGTAGGTGGAGACTCCGTAAGATGAGCATCGTGGCCTAAGCCAGTAAGAGACATGGTAATAGCATTGGACCATTGAAGGAAGTTGTTGCCGTTCAACTTGCGAGTAGTGAGTTGAGTGAGAGTTTTGGACTCCATTATCTCGAAAAAAGAGTGAAATAAGCTAACTAACCACCAAAGATAATCCGGATCTGAAAGGACCGTGACCTGTAGAACAAAAAAGGAGCAGATCTGAAACCAGGGATGAGCTAGATCTGAAAATAGGTTGCCGGAGTAGAAGGAGGGCTGCTGGAGGTCGTTGGAGAACCTTTTGAAGGTCGCCGGGGCTGCTGGAGGTCGTTGGAGAACCTTCTGAAGGTCGCCGGAGTGAAAGGGAGGCTTCTGGAGGTCGCCGGAGTGCAGGGAGGGTCGCCGGAGTTGCGGCGAGGGTCGCCGGAGTGGCAGCGAGGGTCGCCGGAGAGGGGCGAAGGTCGCCGGAGGGTTAGGTTGGTGGTAGGTGGTGCCGGGTTAGGGTTTGTAGGGGCTGCGATGCTGCGATCAGTTTGCTGCGCAAACTGTTATGTTTTTTTTTTTTTTTTTTTAAAAAAAAGAGGAAAAAAGGAGAAAGGAAGGAGAACTAAATAAAGAAGAATGATCCGAACTTCCTTGATCACAATGAAGGCGGAGAATTAAGGAGCAATCCCAAAGATGGGAGGCTCTGATACCATGAAAAGATAAAATATGATGGGAATATATCACTCTGTATACTCAACATACTGAAAGAAGGAGAGTACAAGCCTTTATATAGGCGAAGCCAAACCTATACATTTTACACACTAACCGATGTGGGACAACCACATAACTACACTTTAACTACACTTTACATATTTACCCTTTAACACTTGGAATCGAAGTGGCGAGATCCAAGGAAGGAATATTCATATCCTAGAGAAAGTATGTTTTGGATCTTCTAAAGGAAACAGGCATGTTGGGGAGCAAGGCGGTGGATACACCAATGGACTATAACTCAAAGCTGGGGGATGATCCAAATGGACAACTAGCTGATAAGGGCAGATACCAGAGATTGGTAGGTAAACTGATTTACTTAGCCTATACTAGACCGGATATTGCTTTTGCAGACAGTGTAGTTAGTCAATTTATGCATGCCCCTAAACAAACTCATCTTGATGCAGTGTTTCGGGCCATTCGATAACTTAAGTCAGCACTAGGGAAAGGACTGTTCTTTGCTAAGAATGGTCATACATCAGTTGAGGCCTGATGCTGATTGGGCTAGTTCCATAAATGATAGGAGATCGACTACGGGTTATTGTTCGTTTGTTGGCGATAATTCGGTAACATGGAGGAGCAAGAAGCAGCCAGTAGTGCTAGGTCCAACGTAGAGGCAGAGTTTAGAGCTATGGCGCAAGGAGTATGTGAGTTATTATGGATCCCGATTGTGTTATCAGATCTTGGATTTGGACCCAAGGACTCTATGAAGTTGTACTGTGATAATAAGGCTGATATTAGTATTGCTCATAACCCGGTCCAACATGACAGAACAAAACATGTGGAGATTGATAGACACTTCATCAAGGAGAAGCTAAACAATGGATGCATTTGCACGCCTTTTTTTTCAGAAGCTGGGCATGAGAGATATCTTTGCACCAACTTGAGGGAGAGTGTTGAAAGAAATCTTTTTATTTCTTATTTTTCTTATCTTTATGTTATTATTTAGAGCTTGAGGACTCAATTGTAATTTCATTTTCTTTCATTATAAATAAAAGAGAAACTCACAATTGTGAGTTCTAAGCCAAAAAAATGCTCTCTCAAAAATCCAACATGTACATCACATTTGAAGCTACTAGGTCTCTTTCTTGCATTACTTCTCACTACCAGGTCAAATGCCCAAAATAACTACTCCCTCCGTCCCATTTTTTGAGTCTCACTTTGGGAACCAACTTTTTAAGGGGACAAAAAGAATCTGCACCTACTTTTCAAGGAGGGGTAGTTTTGGAAAGTAAGTAAAAAAATGTATAACAATTTAGGAAAGTGGACAATAATTTTGGGTCATCCCAAAATGGAATAGTGGACTCAAAAAATGGGACGGAGGGAGTAGTAATTTATTTCTATTTGGGATCAATTTTGAAATCCTAAGTGCCATAAGTAGAGCACAGCTGGACAATTTGCTTCTAAGGTACCATATCAAGGCAAATCAACAACATTCCCCACCCCCGCCCCCACCCCCACCCCCACCCCCACCCCAAAAGGTGTGAATAGAAAGAAGAAAAAAAATAAATATGATTCCTGCACATGTATCAACTACTAACTCCGCTAACTCATAAAGAATATTGAACACAAACTAAGAGAAACTAACAAATAGAAGGCAGAAATCACACATTCGTTCATCATTTCCTGATGTATACCTCCAATGGAGTTAATGGGCATTTTCCATCCACTCGAATTGCACCTGGCTTTATTATTCGACCCCTTCTACGGAACTTTCCTCTCCAACTTCTTTCACGAGCATTGTCCATTTCACGTTTCTCTTCCTCACCACCATCATATACACAACATGAAAATGCAACCATATCCTTGACAAAGACAAAGTAGACTTTAGACATGGTACAAAACATGGATGTAGACAAGCAAAAATTCATGATGCAGCCGAGTTCTTCTAGCGTAGAGACAAAGAATAGTTACTACCTCTTCAAATCGGAGATGCACTGAAATATACCTTCCCCCACTCTTAGAGCTATTATTAATCATCCGATCCACCATCTTATCTGCAAGCATGCGTATAGGTCCTGAAAATCTAAGCGCTTGAAAATTAGACAAGCATCTTAGTCCTTGGATATTTGAAGGAACGGCATGAGCCAACCTATTAGAGAAAGGTGCAATGCGCACCGCCCTGTACCACAAAAAATAATGCAAGTAATTTTATTGTTCCACTGGATGTGTTGCAAAAGGCTATGTGCTGATTTTTTCAGTAAAACTAGCTTCACAAATACTTATCTCAATTAGCTGAGTAGCCTGCAGCAATGCAATACAGTGTGGTTTTTTTTTTTTTAATAATAAAATCACTTTACTCAATGTAGCACAAACTTCAGAGAATCACATTAGCAACAAAAAGGTAAAGCTTGATTAGCAAGCATAAACACGTACTTATAACTTAAAGCAATCAACGTAAAAGTTGTTATTCTAAACTGTATATGTTTGTGTAGATTGAATAACAATGAGTACAGGGAAGCCTATTTATAGGCTTAACCAAACTCACACCATTGTACCTCAAACAGATGTGGTTGCATGGAAAATATTGTTTAGCTTGTGTTGAAAAGTTTCTACAGATTATTATAAGGAAAGGGCCTTTATGGGTTTTTAAAAAAGGGATTTTATAACTCAACTTGAGAAAACAAGATGCTTGTTTGGTTTTGGTCCATTTTAATTTGCATAGAATCAACTAGTGACTCTTTAGTTGATTAGCAAGGTGAGGAATAGAGCCTTGGTGGCAGTCACGTGTCCTAAAGCTACTCTTTGTGGGTTTGGGGCGTGACATCTTATGCTCCCAGCAATATTAAAAGTTTTGTTCCTTTTTGCGTTAATACATTCTGATGTTTGGGTCCTTCCCAGACTGTGTCATTGAAGGGTCATAGATGGTTTGTGTCCTTTATTGATGATTATTCGCGAACTACGTGGTTGTATATGATGAAGGAAAAACGAGCAGTCTTCTTTATTTTTCAAAATTTTCACAAAATGGCAAGTACCCAGTTCAGGGAGGTAGTGAAAGTCTTAAGGTCTGATAATGGAGGTGAGTATATTGATTCGGGTCTAGGTAGGTATTTCTGTTCCCATGGGATTATCCATCAAACGTCTTGCACTGACACTCCACAACAAAATGGAGTGGCTGACTGTAAGAATCGTCACCTTTTAGATGTTGCCCGGTCTTTACTCTTCCAGGCTCAAGTCCCTCGCTCCTATTGGAGTGAGGCGGTGTTAACCGTAGTTTATCTTATCAACCGCCTCCCTACTCGTGTGTTAGATAAGAGGGCACCTCTACAGGTTCTTTCTCACTCATCCTCGTTCATTCCTTCTCGTGTTTTGGTTATGTTTTCTTTGTTCATAATCACAGCCCAACCTGTGGAAAATTAGACCCTCGTGCCATTAAGTGTGTGTTCGTCGGTTACTCCCCCACTCAAAAGGGGTACAAGTGCTATCGCCTATCATCCTCCGTCTAGAAAGTGGTTCGCCACTATGGATGTCACATTTCGTGAGTCCCAATCTTACTTCCTTGACCCTCCGGTACCTCTTCATGGGGAGACGAGGTGTGAAGAGATACCGGTTTTGCCTTTGCCTTCGATGATTAAGGTAGAGAGAGTTAAGACAACATACACCGAAGTAGAGAGAGTTGAACTAGAGAGATAGTGAGAAAAGTGAGAGGGAGCCTGAAGAAGAGAAAATTAAGATTGAGAGGCAAGCGGAGAATGAGTTGAAAGTTTATTCTAGGGGGACATGGAGTAAAAGAAGATCAGAGAGACTCCAAAAGTTAGTACTACTCCTGCTCCTCCACTGCCACTGCCTACCTCTCTAAGTGATGAAGATTCAGGAAATTCCTCTGATACACCGTCTCTTGACTTAGATGAGTTAGATGTTCCTATTGCTGTTCGAAAGGGTGTTCGATCCTATACTCAACATCCTATTGTTAGTTTACTTGTTTTATTTATTTGGTCTTTTTACTTTATTATCCTTACTCTTATGTATTAGTCATAGGGGTACTATTGTAATTGTTTTTATTCTCATAATATAATAAACAATAGGAGACATCATTTTGTCTTCTATGCTTGCCCTAATCTAAATCTTCATGGTATCAAAGCCTCCCTAAGAGGGATCACCATCCACCACCACAAACCACCACAATCCACCACCACAAACCACCACCCAACACCTAGCCGCAGCCCACAAGGGCTCTTCCCAGTCAGCCGCAGCCCCCCAGGGCTTTCCTCCTCCAAGCCGCAGCCCTCCAGGGCTTTCCCATCCCAGCCGCAGCCTCCTAGGGCTTAACAGCCTAAGTCGCAGCCCCCTAGGGCCTCGCTGCCACCTAGGCGCAGCCCTCTAGGGCTTCGGCTTCACCCACAACAGCCCCACACCAAGCCGCAACTCCTTCATGCCTCGCTAGTCCTTTCTGATCCACCTAAGCCAAATTCTTACCTTGTTTCAGCCTTCATCCTTCATCACCATTATTTCTGACAGCCACTGTTGATTGGAGTTTCATTCTTTTTCAGTTTTTTGGTCCTTTTATGGACCCTGATCAGTGATGACTGATTTTCTGGCATCCTGTATGGTGTTTTAAGTTACGATTGGGTGTAGCTTCTCCGTTGATACAAGTTCTTCTTCGTTGTTCTTCGATTGTTGCGGGTATTTGTTGCGTGTCGATTCAAGATGTCGGATGGAGATAAATCCACTTTGAATACACAGCAGCCCAGGAGTGAAACTATTGTTGTTGCTCCTTCTGAGAGCCCGAATGTTAAGCTTACTACTTCCCTCTTCAATGGTCAGAACTACTTGGCTTGGTCTGGGTCTGTAACCATGTCTCTTAAGGGCAGAGGGAAGATGGGGTATATCAACGGACGAATCACGGCACCTAGCACCGAGGATGCTGCATATGACAAGTGGGAGATGGAGAACTCCACTGTCATGACATGGCTTTGCCATTCTATGATTCCTGAGATTGCTGAGGGTTTTTTGGACATGGCGACTGCCCAAGACATTTGGGAGACCATGGCCAACACATACTCCAGAAAGGGCAATTCTGCACAGATATTTGAGTTGAGACGGACGATTGGTCGCTCGGAACAGGGAGAGATGAGCGTTCTTCAGTTTTTCACATCTCTGACCACTAGTTGGAAACGACTTGATCACCTCTTGGACTATAAGCCTGTTTGTCCAACCGATTCCGTTGCCTACAGTAAACTGGTTGCTGAAGAGAGGATTTTTAAGTTCTTGGAGGGACTTAATGCTGAGTATGATCCTGTTCGCAGCCGTGTCCTTGGGATGGATCCTTTGCCTTCTCTTCAGGAGGCCTTTGCATATATACAGAACGAGGAGAGTCGACGTTCTGCTATGCTTCCACCTACTTCCACCGAGAGATCTGCTCTCATTTCGGTTCCTCAGAGAGATGGGAACAAACAATCCCGTGGTCGTGGTACTTCTAATGAGTCTGGGTCGTCTGAGAAAGCCAAGCAGTTCTGTGATTACTGTAATCGGCCTTATCATACCAGGGAGACATGCTGGAAATTGCACGGCCGCCCACCTGGACAGCCTGGGGGTCGTGGGGGTCGCTCAGGACAGTCTGGGGGTCGTGGGGGACACTCACAGGGAGGTAATTATCGTGCTCATCATACTACATCATTAGATCCTACGGCGTCGCCTTCTATTGAGCAGGCCCCATCCACTTCTGATTCAGCACTATTTACTGCCTCGGAGGTAGAGGAGGCTCTTCGTTCCTTAATGGCTCGCCGTACATCCGCTTCTACTGCATCTACAGGTGCCTCCTCTTCATTTGCTCATTCAGGTAACTTAGTCACATCCGCAAGGGCACACTTGTCTCATTCTTCTTCTCCCTGGATTATTGATTCTGGTGCATCTGATCACATGTCTAGATGTTCTGATATTTTCTCTGTGTACAAGCCTTGTTCAGGTAAAGACAAGGTTCGTGTTGCTGATGGTACTTTTTCCTCTATTTCCGGGAAGGGTACCATTCATGCCACTCCATCCTTGCCTTTATCATCTGTACTTCATATTCCCAATTTTTCCCATAATTTGTTATCCATTAGTCGTATTACTCAAGACTTACACTGCAGTGTAACTTTTTTCCCTTCTCATTGTGTCTTTCAGGACCTTACCACGGGGAGGATGATTGGCAGTGGTAGAGAGGAGAGTGGACTTTATATCTTGGATGGTGGAGGGCCGTTAGCACATCATACAGTGGTTTCTGAGAATAAAGCTGGAGACATACATCTTTGGCACCGCCGTTTAGGACATCCTTCTGTTTATTTACTAAAGCATTTGTTTCCTTCTTTAGTCTTAAATAAAGATGTTTCTGATTTCCTTTGTGAAACTTGTGAACTGGGTAAACATCACAGAGCTTCTTTTGCTCCTGTTTTTAATAAAAGTTTAGTTCCGTTTGCTTTAGTACACTCTGATGTTTGGGGTCCTTCTCGTGTTAATTCTTTGAAAGGTCATAGATGGTTTGTTACATTTATTGATGACTATTCTCGTACCACTTGGGTTTATATGATGAAAGAAAAAAGGGAGGTTTTCTCAATTTTCCAGGCATTCCATAAAATGGTGTGCACTCAGTTTGGGACTGACTTAAAAATTTTAAGATCTGATCAGGGGGGTGAGTATATTGATTCGGGTCTTGCTGCGTATTTTTGCTCCCATGGGATCATTCATCAGACTTCTTGCACCGATACACCCCAGCAAAATGGGGTGGCGGAGCGCAAGAATCGTCATCTGCTAGATATTGCTAGATCATTATTGTTTTCTGTTAATGCTCCCAAGTCCTATTGGGGTGATGCTGTTTTAACAGCAGCATACCTTATTAATCGCCTTCCAACTCGAGTTTTGAACAAACGTGCACCTGTTGAAGTCCTGTCTGACACTTCTCCTTTGTTTCCCATAACTCCTCGCGTTTTTGGTTGCGTCTGCTTCGTTCACAATCTTTCTCCTACTCGGGGGAAGTTAGATCCCCGTGCGATTAAGTGTGTTTTTCTGGGTTACTCTCCAACCCAGAAAGGTTATAAGTGTTACCATCCTCCTTCGAGGAAATGGTATGTCTCCATGGATGTTACATTCCATGAATCTCAGTCGTACTTTCAGTCCTCGCTTACATCGGAGTCACCTCTTCAGGGGGAGTGTTGGTATAGGGAAGAGGTGCCTTTGTCTGTTCCTTTGTCTTCAGGGGAAGTTGTTATGGATATTATTGCGGAGAATGAAAATGAGGCTGGGAAAGAAAAAGAACAAACTGAGGGAGAGAATGAGGGAGAGAATGAGGTTGGGAAGGATATGGAGAAAGAAGACGATTGTACTCGTACTCCATTAAAAGAAAAGGAGGTGATGGTTTATTCTAGAGGCACATGGAGTAAGTCCAAGAATAAAGAGCTCGCTCCTACTCTGCCACTGACATCTCCTTCAAGTGTTGAGGACCAAGGTAACTCTAATCCTGATCTTGATGTCCCTATTGCTGTACGTAAGGGTGTTAGGGCTTGTACTCAACATCCTATCTCGAATTTTGTGTCATATTCTCACTTGTCTCCCTCCTATAAAGCTTTTCTTTCGAAAATTGCTTCTGTGTTTGTTCCTAATAATGTCCAGGGTGCACTTGCGGATCCAAAGTGGAAACATGCTATGATCGAAGAGATGAAAGCTCTTCGTAAGAATGGCACCTGGGAATTGACGAGGTTACCTGAGGGCAAAAGAACTGTGGGGTGCAAGTGGGTATACACTGTGAAGCATAGGGCTGATGGCTCTATTGAAAGGTACAAAGCTAGGCTTGTTGCTAAGGGCTTCACACAGACCTATGGAATTGATTATCAGGAGACATTTGCTCCTGTTGCAAAGATGAACTCAGTTAGGGTCCTTCTGTCACTGGCTGCTAACTTTGGATGGCCACTTCACCAATTTGATGTGAAGAATGCATTTCTTCATGGGGATCTAGATGAGGAGGTGTATATGGATGTTCCTCCTGGCTTCGAGGATTCTAAGACAGATGGAAAGGTGTGCAGACTCAGAAAATCACTATATGGTTTGAAACAGTCTCCTAGGGCATGGTTTGAGAGGTTCACACAAGCTATGCTCAGATATGGTTTTAGACAAAGTCAAGCCGATCACACTTTGTTCATCAAACATTCATCACAGGGTAAGACTACCGCGTTGATTGTGTACGTGGATGACATTGTCTTGACTGGGGATGATCTGGAGGAAATGCAAAGACTGAAAGAGTACTTGTCCAAGGAGTTTGAAATAAAAGACTTGGGGACTCTTAAATATTTTTTGGGAATTGAGGTTGCTAGATCTAAGCATGGAATCTTTATTTCCCAACGGAAATACGTACTTGACCTATTGGAAGAGACTGGAATGCTCGGAAGTCGAGCGTGTGACACCCCAATTGAGTCAAATCAGAAACTTGGCGATGATTCAGGTGGTGCAGAGGTAGATAAAGGTAGATATCAGAGGTTAGTGGGAAGACTCATTTATCTTTCTCATACCCGACCTGATATTGCCTTTGCTGTGAGCGTTGTTAGTCAATTTATGCACGATCCCCGTGAATCCCATATGGAGGCTGTCTTCAGGATTTTGAGGTACTTGAAATCAGCTCCTGGAAAGGGTTTATTTTTTGCTAGACATGACCACCTTCGAGTGGAAGCATACACAGATGCTGATTGGGCTGGATCTGTGACAGACAGAAGGTCCACTTCAGGCTATTGTACCTTCGTGGGGGGTAATCTGGTTACGTGGAGGAGTAAAAAGCAGAACGTGGTGGCTAGATCTAGTGCAGAGGCTGAGTTCAGAGCCATGGCTCAAGGTGTATGCGAGCTTCTGTGGATTAAGTTGTTGTTAAAAGACTTAGGTCTGGATTCTAGTGACTCTATGAGATTGTATTGTGACAACAAGTCTGCTATCAACATTGCCCACAATCCAGTGCAACATGATCGAACCAAACACGTGGAGATTGACAGACACTTCATCAAGGAGAATATCAGTAGTGGCGTGATCTGTACTCCATTTGTGAAGACCGGGGATCAACTTGCAGATATGCTTACAAAGGGTGTTGGAAGTAGACCATTTCATTTTGCTCTTAGCAAGCTGGGAATGAGAGACATTTTTGTACCAGCTTGAGGGGGAGTGTTAGTTTACTTGTTTTATTTATTTGGTCTTTTTACTTTATTATCCTTACTCTTATGTATTAGTCATAGGGGTACTATTGTAATTGTTTTTATTCTCATAATATAATAAACAATAGGAGACATCATTTTGTCTTCTATGCTTGCCCTAATCTAAATCTTCACCTATATCTAACTTTGTGTCTTATTCTCACCTCTCTCCGTCCTATAAAGCCTTCCTTTCAAAAATTTCCTCTGTTAGTGTTCCTAACCATGTACAGGAAGCTCTTGCTAATCCTAAGTGGAATCATGCCATAATCGAGGAGATGAAATCTACTCGAAAGACTGGTACTTAGGAGTTGACCATATTACCTAAAGAAAAGTGGACTATGGGGGTGCAAGTGGGTGTACACTGTGAAGCATCAGGCTTATGGTTCTATTGAGAGGTACAAAGCTCGGTTGGTGGCAAAAGGGTTCACTCAGACCTACGGGATGGATTATGAGGAGATCTTTGCTCCCGTCGCGAAGATGAACTCAATTAGAATCCTTCTTTCCTTGGCCGCTAACCAAGATTGGCCACTTGACCAGTTTGATGTGAAGAATGCATTCCTATATGGTAATTTAGAAGAAGAAGTTTACATGGATATTCCTCCAGGTTCGAGGACTCCAAGACTAATGGGAAAGTATGTAGGCTTAGAAAATCACTGTATGGCTTCAAACAGTCCCATAGAGCCTGGTTTGAGAGATTTACACAGGCTATGCATCGGTTTGGATACAGACAGAGTCATGCAGATCACACATTGTTCATCAAACACTCATCGCAGGGTAAGACCACTGCTCTTATTGTCTATGTTGATGATATTGTGTTGACAAGAGATGACCTGGAGGAAATGGAAAGGTTGAAGAAGCAGTTCGCCACTGAGTTTGAGATTAAGGACTTGGGTGCCTTGAAGTTTTTTCTTGGGATCGAACTTGCTCGGTCTAAACATGGGATTTTTATTTCCCAAAGGAATATGTCCTAGACTTGTTGAAGGAAACAGAGATGCTTGGCAGCAAGGCTTGTAATACTGCTATGGAACAAAATCGGAAACTTGGCGATGATAGTAGTGGGGAATTAGTGGACTGTTGTATTTTTCAGAAAGCTTAGAGAGCCCTAATGAGACTCTCCCATTTTATTAAACAATAATCAGCAATAATATAATTACAAGAGTACCCTTACAGCAGGGTAATAAGATTAAAACTAAAAATAATAACCCATCTCTCAACACTCCCCCTCAAGCTGGTGCGAAGATATCTCTCATGCCCAGCTTGCTAAGTATGTAGTGAAAAGGCCGACTAGAGAGACTTAGTCAAGACATCTGCTAATTGTTCTTCAGGCCTCATGAATGGTGTACATATGCACCCACTATTCAACTTCTCTTTAATAAAATGCCTGTCAATTTCCACATGTTTCGTGCGATCAAGCTGAACTGGATTGTGAGCAATTTCAATACTAGCCTTGTTATCACAGTATAACTTCATTGAATCATTTTGCACAAATCCAAGATCTGAAAGTATAATCTGGACCCATAGCAGCTCACACACACCCTGTGCCATAGCTCTGAACTCTGCTTAAGCACTAGATCTAGCTACCACGGACTGTTTCTTGCACCTCCAAGTGACCAAATTTCCACCCAAAAATGTACAGTAAACCGTGGTCTATGTTACATGGACTCTTCTAAATAAGAGAAGTACCCGTGTCGACACGACTCTTTGCGGACATGGGTATGACACTTGGGTAGGATCCTTCTAGTGTAGTTTAGTGTAATTTTCAGCCAAGAAAGGCAAAGTACCCGTGTCAGATATTGCAATCGGGTGTGTCCTCCGGACACTTTGAAGAGTCCGTGTAACATAGACCGTGGTTGATCTTCTGTCAGTAATGGACCCAGCCCAATCAGCATCAGAATAGGCTTCAACTAAAGTGTGTCCATGTCTAGCGAAGCATAAGCCTTTTCCTGGTGCTGACTTCAGGTATCTGATAATTATGAACACCAAGATGAATTTGCTTCGGATCATGCATAAATTGGCTAACCACACTAACAGAAAATGCAATGTCTGATCTGTTGTGTGCCAAATAAATTAATTTACCCACTAACCTTTGGTATCTCCCCTTTTCAACTGGTTCTCCATTTGGATCATCCCCAAGTTTCAGATTTGGATCTATTGGTGTATCCACTGCTTTGTTTCCAAGCATACCTGTCTCCTTAAGCAAGTCTAGGACACACTTCCTCTGCGAAATAAATATGCCTTCCTTGGATCTTGCTACCTCAATTTCCAAGAAATATTTCAACTCTCCCAAATCTTTAATTTCAAATTCCTTAGAAAGGTACAATTTCAAACACTTCATCTCTTCAAAATCATTACCTGTGAGAACAATATCGTTTACGTAGACAATTAAAGCAGTCACTTTCCCTTGTGATGAGTGCTTAATAAAAAGAGTATGGTTCCCTTGACTCTGCTTGAAACCATACCTGATCATGGCTTGAGAAAACCTATCAAACCAAGCTCTGGGAGACTGTTTTAGGCAATATAAGGATTTTCTGAGGTGACATACCTTCCCTCTTGTCTTGTCATCCTCGAACCCTGGAGGAATATCTATGTAGACTTCCTCTTCCAAGTCTCCATGGAGGAATGCATTCTTCACATCAAACTGATGCAAAGACCACTCTAAGTTGGCTACTAAAGATAAAAAAAAATTTAAGAGATAACAAAATTCTAATAGAGTTCATCTTTGCTACAGCTGCAAACGTCTCCTGATAGTCTATCCCATAGGTCTGAGTGTAGCCTTTGGCTACCAGTTTGGCTTTACACCTTTCAACTGTTCCATCTGCTCTGGGCTTCACGGTGAACACCCACTTGCACCCAACTGTCCTTTTTCCATGAGGTAATTCTGCTAATTCCCATGTGCCATTTTTTCTAAGTGCTTTCATCTCTTCAACCATAGCCAATTTCCACTTAGTATCAGCAAGAGCTTCCTGTACATGATTAGGGACAGAAACAGAATCTAGTTTGGACACAAATGCCCTATAAGATGAAGACAAATGGGCGTAGGAAACAAATTTTGAGATGGGATGTTTAGTACACTCTCTAGTGCCCTTGCGAAGAGCAATAGGAATGTCTAACTCGTCTGGAGAGGGAAAACTAGAAAATGGAGAAGTAGAAGGGGAAATGCTAGTAGGAGTAGAAGAAGTAGGAGAAATACCTGGATCTTCATCCATTGAAGAAGGCAATTGTTGTAGTGGTGTTGGGGAGATGGTCCTTTCTTCTGCGGCCCCAAACCTTTTTCTCTCCTTATTTTTTGAATAAGTCAATAGCTCCTTTGT
The DNA here is from genome assembly GCA_033977485.1 of Hydrangea macrophylla. Taxonomy (NCBI): domain Eukaryota; kingdom Viridiplantae; phylum Streptophyta; class Magnoliopsida; order Cornales; family Hydrangeaceae; genus Hydrangea; species Hydrangea macrophylla. The sequence goes on from CM066993.1 coordinate 23,183,697, forward strand.
CTTATCTCTTCCACTTCCCTCTACATATTTTTCTCTTTCTTTTTTTTCTTCTTCCTCTCTTACTCCTTCCTCCTCGCTTTCTTTCTCTCCTTCCTCCTCTCTTTTTTTCTCTCTTTCTTCCTCACTTCCTACTATAAATGAAACCGTTGCTCCAAATGTCTCTTCCCATGACCCACTCTCTCCCTGAAGAGATGGCTGGAAACCGGAGAAAAAGGATGAACGTTCATCAAATGTGACATCCAGAGACACAAACCATTTACGGGAGGAAGGATGATAACACTTGTAACCTTTTTGTGTTGGTGAATATCCAACAAAGACACATTTAACGGCATGAGGACCTAATTTAGTACGAGATGGAGAGTGATTGTGAACAAAACAAACACAACCAAAGACTTTCGGAGGTATAGGGAAGAGAGAAGACAATTTAGTAAGAAGTTCAATGGGAGCCTTCTTACCAAGTACATGGGTGGGAAGGCGATTGATTAGATACGCAGCAGTAAGAGCTGCTTCACCCCAATATGACTTAGGAACCTGCATTGAGAACATCATTGACCTAGATGACTCTAATAAGTGACGATTTTTTCTCTCAGCAACTCCATTCTGTTGGGGAGTATTAGTACATGATGTTTAGTGAATCATACCATGTTCAGAGAAGTAGTGAGACAGACCACCATAGATATATTCCCCCCTTTATCTGATCTAACAACCTTCACAACACTATTAAACTGAGTACAAACCATCTTGTGAAAAGACTTAAAGAGAGAAAAGATAGCACTTTTTTCTTTCATTAGATAAACCCATGTGGTGCGTGTGCAATCATCAATAAAAGTGACAAACCATCTATAACCATTCAAAGTAGAGATAGGAGAAGGACCCCAAACATCAGTATGAATAATAGAAAATGGAACTGTACATTTATTAATACTAGAGTTAAAGGTAGCACGATGGTGTTTTCCAAGTTGACATGCTTCACAAGAAATGTCAGAAACATTTTTATTTGGGACTAGAGAGGGAAATAAAAAACGAAGTAAGTAAAAAGAAGGATGTCCCAATCTCTGGTGCCACAGCTATGTCTCCCGAGGAAGTGTCTCTCTTTGTGTGTTGTGAGCAACCTCTGTAAACTTCCCATTTGTAACTCCTTCAGGCAACAAAAAGTAAAGACCATTCTCCTCTCTACCACTGCCAATCGTCTTCTTCGTGGAGAGATCCTGAAAGACACAATGAAATGGGAAGAAAGTTACACAACAATTGAGATCCCGGGTAATTCGACTAATAGAAATCAAGTTAGTCGAAAAATTTTGAACATGAAGAACTGAGGTTAAGGCAAGTGCACTTATGGTTCGAAAACTCGGTCGATACCGAGTCGTAACGGCCGAGTTAACTCGGTTTCGGTGGGTACCGATACGAGTCAACTCGGCGAGTTACAGGCGAGTAAAAAAAAAGTGTGTATCGCGAGTTAACTCGGCCGATACGGACGAGATGATGAAAAATCGGTACGGATCGTCCGAAACGTGAGGATTTGAGGTGATAGAAAGCAAAAAAATGTTGGGAGGACGTAGCTTTTGCTGTCGAAAACTCCCTAAACTCCCAAATGTATGTGACGTCATCTTTATCTCTCTCTCTTCAGATCATCTTCATCTTCAGATCTGGTCTGGATCTTCATCTTCTTCTTCAGATCTTCAGCTTCTTCCCGAAGGTGTCTCGTGACTCTCATCGATCTCTGTGGTCGCGATCTATGTGTGTGTGTCGAGTGTGAGTGTGTGTGTGTCGCGATACTCTCGTCGATCTCTGTGGTCGCGATCTCTGTGTGTGTGTCGAGTGTGAGTGTGTGTGTGTCGCGATCTGTGTGTGTGTGTCGGGTGTGAGTGTGTGTGTCAAACTTTGTGGTGAGGTGTGTATGTCCAGTGTATGTGTGGATCTGTTTGAGTGTGTGTCGAGTGTGTGTGGATCTGTGTGTTTGTGTGTGTCGAGGGTGTATGTGGTTAGCACTTAGCAGTCTTTGGTAGAGATATTTATACATATAGTAGAGATATATTCATATTAGGGGTTTTTAGTATAAATAAATAAATATATACATCTTAGGGGTAAAAAAAAATGTAGGATCAGCACCCCCCCAAAAAAAGAGGTATTTAGTAAGGTATTTACTAGGATCATCAAACAAGAAAGAAAAAAAAAAAAAAATGTAAATTTCTTTTTTTATTTTTATTTATTTATCTAAATATATAAATAAATAAATATATTATCTAAATATATAAAAAATTTCATAAACTCATTTTATATCTATATAGGAGTATCTAAATTTCTTAAAATACATGCATGTATATATATATATATTTTTTTATTTAGAATGCCTCCAAAGAAAGACATTAGTAGGGATCATGGATCACCCGTTGGGGGGAATAAGAGGATCGCGATGTACAACTATAAGTGGTAGTATTGAAGAAAGTGGCACTGATATTTCATGTTATTGTGATATATGTATTATTTGGTAGTATTGAACAATTTCGATCCAATTAGGTGTGTCCAAGTATTAGACAATAGATCTGTAGCGTCTGAATTGAATGACATGTGCTTCTATAATTGGTACATTGTGTATTTTGTTAATATGTTAAGGCCAATTTTGCTATTTTCATTATTTTAGAATTTGTCATAATTTTTTCATACTTTTTTGAACCTTAAATCTAGCGTATCGGAGCGTATCACCCGATACCAAGCCGCATCGCCGATACACTGAGTCATCACAACGGACTCCGATACCGCGACTTTGAACCATGAGTGCACAAGAAACATTAACTACACCTTTACCAGAAATAGTGGAAGGTGTACCATCTGCGGTTCGAACCTTCTCTTCTCCTGAACATGGGTTATAAGTAGAGAAAACATTGGAAAGACCAGTCATATGATCGGAAGCTTCCGAATCAACTATCCATGGTTGTAGAGAAGTAAAATATGAATCACTAGATAAATTAGCACAAGTACCTTTATGGGCAAAAGAAGTCGAGGCACTAGTGGGAGGATCCAGTTGAGCCATTATACGTCGTAGAGTCTCCATATCAGTATTGCTAATAATGCTAGGCCCAGATGAGGTAGTTGGAGTAGTAGATACCCCCACCTGATTAGGAGAATATAATCCAGTAGTTAAGTTGGCACGAGGTCCACTACCTTGTCCACCACGTCCACCACGACGACCCCCACGACCACTACGGCCACCTGACATTGGAGGGCGACCGTGGAGGCTCCAGCACTTATCCCGAGTATGTCGAGGATGATTACAATAGTCACACCATAGTTTATCTTTGTCATCACCCACTTCAGTATTGTACTCATTACGAGGTACAGAAGGCTTACCACCACGATAACCAGAGGAAATCAAGGCAGACCTGTCAGCTGAGGACGGAGGGAGCATGGCTGATCGGCGACTCTCTTCATTCTGGACATGAGCAAAAGCTTCTCGCAGCGTCGGAAGTGGCTCCGTGCCAAGAATCCTGCTCCGAACTAGATCAAGTTCGGGATTAAGGCCTACTAAAAATTTAAATATCCTCTCTCAATGTAAGTTTTGAAGCTAGCAGCATCGATAGGGCAGACCGGACGATGGGTAGTGAGATGATCAATGCGTTTCCAAAGAGTTCCCAATGTAGTAAAATATTGCAAGGAAGAGTGATCCCCTTGTACCTCTGCTTCAATAGCTCTCCTTAACTCGTAAATTTGAGCCACATTCCCTTTCCGAGAATAGGTCGCTGCAAGTGTATCCCAAATATCCTTGGCGGTCTCCATCTCAAAGAACCCATCAGCAATCTCGGGCTCCATGGAATGGGTAAGCCAACTCATTACCAAAAAATTGTCCACTTCCCACTTTGCATACGTAGGGTCTTCAACGCTAGGAGCCTTGAGTGTGCCATTAACATAACAAAATTTAGACCTGCTTTTGAGCCAAAACGTGGCAGACTGGGACCAGGATAAATAATTTTCACCATTCAGAAGCACGGTGGTGATCTTGGACCCAGGGTTCTCGGTAATGATCCTCTCATTACCTACAGGAGAACATGTACCTTCAGCAGTCATTGGATTCAAATCATCCTTCGCCATTGCGAAAGGGAACAGGCACCAACAACAATGATGAAATCAAGGCACTCCTAGCTTCACATGCACCACGTTGGTGCTATTGTCCAATTTTATGGACAAATCATTAGGTCCGAAGACAGACCGAAGAAGGAAAAAAAAAACTGTGCGATCAAAATAGCCCAATTGTGGGGAATTCCACCCTAGGGTTTAGAAAAATTGAAGAAGAGAGGAATATCTGCTGATAGGAGTCAGTCCAGTGTATCGGTTGAGGTATAACATAGAGAAGAAGGGTTCGGTCATGGGAAAATAGGCCACATTGAGATGTAGCAAGGCTAATGAGGGAGATTAGTGTTACGACAAGAGTGAGTATTGGGTCTGGAGGATTCGGCTGATGGTGTGAGGTGTGCTAGTAGCTGCGGTGAAGGTAGGGTTTCATGAGAGGGCTGCGGCGAGGCTGGGGTTTGATGAGAAGGCTGTGGCGAGGCTGGGAAGTGATGTTGGGAGTGCACCGAGGGCTGGTGGGTGATTGTGGGCTGCGGCTAGGGTGTTTCTAGTGTTTGGGTGGCGGAAGCAATGGTGGATGGTGGTGGAAGGATCGAGTCCCTAGCAGGGTTGCTCTGATACCATGTTGTATTTTTCAGAAAGCTTAGAGAGCCCTAATGAGACTCCCATTTTATTAAACAATAATCAGCAATAATATAATTACACGAGTACCCTTACAGCAGGGTAATAAGATTAAAACTAAAAATAATAACCTATCTCTCAACATAGACAGGGGGAGTTATCAGAGACTCGTTGGTAAGCTCATTTATTTGTCCATACTCGTCCAAAAATTGCCTTTGCAGTTAGTATTGTCAGCCAGTTCATGCATTGCCCACGAGAGTTACATCAAGATGTTGTTTTCCGGATTTTACGGTACTTGAAGTCTGCTCCTGGAAAAGGCTTGCACTTTGCGAGACATGACCACCTAAGGGTGGAAGCTTACACTGATGCAGATTGGGCCGGTTCTATTACAGATAGGAGGTCCACTTCTGGGTACTGCACATTTGTAGAAGGCAATCTTGTTACCTGGAGGAGTAACAAGCAGAATGTAGTTTCCAGGTCTAGTGCGAAAGCTGAATTTAGGGCTATGGCCTAAGGTATTTGTGAGATATTGTGGATCAAGTCTTTGCTGAATGATTTGAAGATTAATTTGACAGATTCTATGAAGCTATATTGTGACAACCAAGTGGCCATCAGTATAGCTCATAACCCTGTTCAATATGATAGAACAAAGCACGTAGAGATTGATCGACACTTCATCAAAGAAAATATCAGTAGTGGTACTATTTGTATTCCCTTTGTGAAGTCTTGTGATCAAGTTGCTGATGTTCTCACTGAAGCTGTTGGAAGTTGCCCGTTTCATACTATCCTGGACAAGCTGGGAATGAGAGATATTTTTGTACCAGCTTGAGGGGGAGTGCTAGAGTTAGTTTGTTGTTAGTTTTTATTTTGTTATTTGTTCAGGGACCTATTTGTAATATTTGTTTTCTCTTCTTTGTGGTTAATATATAAGGTTCTAACTTATGTTAGAAACCTATGCTTTTATCCAAATAATGTTGTCTAACAAGCATTCCCTTTAGAATGTCACCAAGTTGATTAATGAGAACTACAGTCTTATTGATAAGCAGTTATCAACATGTTTGGTAATCATGAGAGGTGAATGAAACTCAAGGAATGGAAGATGTAATCATCATTCAGGTTGACAGTAAGAGGTACCTGACTACTTGAATATGATTTTGAATGCTGATGGTGGAGGGGAATTAGTACATCGTACAAGTCTAGTTATCGCTTCGGATATGTTCTTTTGCGTTGGAGTGCAGTTATCGTTATATAGTGGAGTTAACGTTAGTTGATCAATTGGTTAATTCGTTGATCAAAGAGTTTGGTCATAGAGATTGACATCTGGTCTGAGCCAACAATAAAGAACCTAGGAGGTCCCACTCATAGCTCCGCAAGAATAGTTTCAGTACGATGTCTTCTTAAGTACTTTGAAATTTCCTCTGAAACTTTAGAACATGGGTCAACTTGCCCCGACACTCTATATAATTTTAGAAAATAGTTGTTAATCCGTTTTTATTTATTTTTTTAAAATATTATGATAAGATATATACTCCATTAGTGTTGTTATATGCTAAATACCCTAATATTCAACAAAAAAAAAAATTAAAGAAATTACTAAATACCCTTTTTCTCTTCTTTTTTGGTGATCCTACTAAATACCCTAAGATGTGTTATAGATCTACTATATAAAGACCCTAAAAGGTAAGACTGACGTCAAAAAATACACTCCCCGATACACACACAAGCACAGGGACACACACACACAGAGAGATCGACGAGACCTTACCTCCGGTGCTTGAAGGCTAAAGGGGAAGAAAGATGAAGAGAAGCTTGAAGGCTGGAGTTCTTCAGACGAACATAGTGGAAAAATTGAGAGAGAAAGAAACCCTTGGGAGTTCTGGGAGTTGTCGAGAAATCATTGAGTATGTGGCCACTTTTTTTTCGCTTTCTATCACCTCAAATCACTGTAATACTTCACGTTTCAGATGTCTTGTGCCGAGTTATCAATATCTCGTCCGTATCGGCCGAGATAACTTGCAATACCAAAAAAATTTGACACGACTGTGACTCGGCGAGTTATCTCGTATCGGACCCCACCGATACCTAGTTAACTCGGTTTCAACCGAGTTTTTAAACCATGGTTAGTATGGATGAAACACTCGCAGGAAGAACTTGGGTTTACTTAGTCTGAGCTTTCATGATAGGACGAAACACATTGAGGTTGATTGTCACTTTGTCGGTGAGAAGCTCCTATGGAATGTGATTAGTACTACAGTTCATTTAAAATCTGCAAACCAATTAGCAGATTTGTTTGCCAAAGCAGTCTAGGTTAGGCTTAGCCTATATAAAGGATACTTGTATTCATTATTTTTGCATTGAATATATAAAGACATTCCCATCACTTTCATTTTTAGAATTTACATAGATTTCCTGTACCAAACAAAAGAGTGATTACACGATGGCACATAGTTACCGCTCTCCACTTTGCCAAATCCCCGGAGTAAGTTTCAAAAGAGAATTTGATGTCTAGAAGGTCAACCAACAAGTTTGGCAGTGAATTTTTTTTTTTTTGGAAACAGAACCTGCCGGATTTATCACCAGGGTCAACCCTCGCAGTGAAAATTTTATAAGCCAATGAAAATGAGATATGGGGCAATTGTAAAGAAAAATAAAAAGATGATTAGGGCTCATTGTCTCTTTCTGTGTAGCACACAAAAGTTTAGACTAAGTGCTTTATCAGGTCTTCTAGTTTGATCCATCTCATTGATTTCTTCAAGAACCTTAGAACAAATCAAAGCCTTGACACACAGGTAGTATCTAAGTCCTTCAGAACTGAGCTGAGGAAGAATCAACTCCATTTTTTTAAAAGGGATTCCACCACTGGAAAGCGCCTACACGTAATACCTTATTATTATATCAATAAAGAACTGTGGCGTTGACAGTTTTTGACATAATGCATATGGTACCAATTTGGATTCTAGACTTCAACCAGCATATTATTTTGTATAGAGAAGATGAAAATCAAGTAAGAAATGGTTAAGATCAAGTTGCATTTAACAATAAAAAATAATAAATAATAATAATAAATAAATAAATAAAAATGCACATCGCAAGAAGAAGCCAATTCCTGATGATAAATGGGAAAAATCACATACCCCATCTCAACCAACTTCGGAAGGACCTTTTGAAGATAGTAGGTCGTACTTGACCAAGCTTTTACTCTCAAATTCGCAATGTTGCTTATATTGTTGTCAAACCGCTGAAGTATATCATCTGGGAGCTCTCTAACGACAGTCACATGATTTCTAAGTGCATATATGAAGAACTCTTCGTCAAATATGTCCCTGAATTTGCTGTCACAATGTGTAAGAAAATGGTACTTTACATAATGATTCCCAATGCCTAGCAACTTGAATTTGATGGCAAAAAAAAATACAAATTGACTCATTGGAGTTGGATATTATTGAAGCGCAAAGTAATCAGCCAACAGAGTAACATGGGTAATAACTATTGTTAGAATATATTAGTTTAGACATAAACATAAGGGCAATATTGTAAACTGTATTCTCTTTTCTCTCTTTAATATATATACGTGTGTAGGCTAACCTAAAAAAGGTTAGACCGTCACTTTCTCACAACATGGTATCAGAGCCATATCTAATCCACCACCTAGCCGCAGCCCTTCCCTCCACCCCCACCACCTAGCCGCAGCCCCTCCTTGCCAGAAAACCCTACCCGAGTCCCCCCAGGCCCTAGCCTCAGCTTCCCCTATCCCCTCTACCCTAGTCGAGCCCCTCCACTGCCGGAAACACCTACCCGAGACCCCCCTAGGCCATAGCCGCAGCTTCCCCAGCCCCTTCTACCCTAGCCGAAGCCCACCCACTGCCCAGAAATCCTACCCGAGACCCCCATGTCCTAGCCGCATCCCCTCCTACAGCCCATACCCTAGCCGCAGCTTTTCTATGCCACAATTTTTTAATTTTTATTTTTCCACAGCTTTTTCTATGAGGATTTCCTCAATATTCGCTCCCAGCAGTCCTTTTGTCTGATGTTTTTCGTGTATATGGTTTCATTGATACTGCTTGTTGTTCGTTGATACTTGTCCAAGTCTTATTATTCGTCTTCAACTCCTCATTTATATGGCGACTTCCGGTTCTGCTCCGTCTGGGTCTCATTCATCATCTACATCATGAATATGCAAATTATAACCACCAAATTAAATGGATCCAATTATTTGTTGTGGGCTCAAGCTAAGAAGGTCACGTTAGGTGGGAGGAAGAAATTAAAATATGTTGAGTCTACTGCCCCGTCTAAGGATTACGACGATTGAGTCTCTGATAATTATCTGGTAATGTCGTGGTTATGGAATAGTATGGATCCCACCATCTCTTCCAGTGTTATGTTTTTGCCCACAGCTAAAGCTATTTGGGAATCTATTCGTGAATCTTTTTCTATGGAAAAGAATGTTTCTCGGGTTTATGAAGTCTATCAGAATCTGTTTCTACTTCAGTAGGGGGATAAATCTATTAGTGAGTATTATAGCAAGTTCAAGGGTCTGATGGATGAGATTGATCAATATCATCCCTTTACTAGTGATATTGAGGTTCTCAAGCAGCAACGTAAAGAGTTCTATGTCTCTAAGTTTTTATCGGGTTCACACTCTAATCTTCAGGCTGTTAAAGCCAATAATTTAGCTGGTGATGGGAGTATTCCCTCTTTGGGCAATGTTTATTCTCGGGTACTTCGCACTGGTACTGAGACTTCTGAGACTCCTAGCAAAGATAATTCTGCCCTTGTTACTAGTTCAGGCCCCCGTGGTGGCTTTCATGGACGTGAGTATTCTCCCTCTTATAATAGAGGTCGTGGTGGACGTGGTTCTTCCGCTCCCATCGTCTCTGGTTCTCGCAGCCGTGGTGGTTATTCCCCTCGTGGTCGAGGTTTTGGTCGTGGGCGTGGTTCTCTTTACTGTACACGTTGTGGAGGGGACAATCATACTGTGGACCGTTGTTATGATCTACATGGAAAATCGTGGGAAAACTCTCCTACTCCAGCCTTGTTCTCTGATAATCCTATGGGTTCTCCTCAGGATGCTACTCAGTTTACTCCACCAGCTGGGCCATCTTCAAATGAGTCTGTCACCCTATCCCGTGATGAGTACAATGCCTTAGTTCAACATCAACACCAGATGTCTCTATCTTCTTCTACAGGGTTTGCAAACTCAGGTAATATTGCATGTTTGTCATCTTCTACTCATTCTCCATGGGTTATAGACTCGGGAGCTTCAAATCATATGACTGGTAAGTCCCAAATCTTTTCCCAGTTATTTAGTCCATCTACACAGCCATCAGTTGTGTTAGCTGATGGCCGGTCTTGTCCTATTATGGGTCATGGATCCGTATCTCCTACTTCATCTCTCTCCTTGTCTCCTGTTAATTACATTCCTGATTTTCCATTTAATCTCTTATCTGTCAGTCAACTAACTAAGTCTCTTGATTGTTCTATAACATTTTATCCCTCTCATTGTGTTTTTCAGGACCTCAGCTCGAAGAAGATGATTGGTGGAGGTCGTAAACAGATAAGGTCTTTACTATCTTCAGTCTCTTCCCCCTCGGAATGATTTTGTGGCCTTATCTGGAGTTGTCTCACCTCATCAATGGCACTGTCGGCTGGGTCATCCATCCCTACAGTCGTTGCAGCTAGTTTTTCCTTCTTTTAAATTCCTAAATAAATTAGAGTGTGAGGCTTGCCAATTAGGTAAGCATCATAGGGTGTCATTTCCTTTACGTCATAATAATCGTCGGTCCACTCCTTTTGAGCTGGTTCATACCGACGTCTGGGGTCCATCTAGAACTAAAACTTTATTGGGTTTTTCTTATTTTGTTACATTTGTGGATGATTGTTCTAGGATGACTTGGTTGTTTTTTAATGAAAGAACGTTCTAATATTTCTTCTATCTTTCAACTGAAAATAACGAGATTCAAACTCAATTTGGTTCTAATATTCGTATTTTGCGATCTGATAATGCATTAGAGTGTTAAAGGTCCTCTTCAGGCTTATTGTGATTCACAGGGTATAATACATCAATCCTCTTGTGGATACACTCCACAACAAAATGGAGTTGCAGAACGCAAAAATCGACATCTCCTTGAGGTAGCACGTACACTTATGATGCATATGCATGTTTCCAAACCATTTTGGGGATACGCTGTACTTACTGCCTGCAAGGATCAAAATTTCCTTCTGCTTCCATCGAAACGGCCGAAACGTTTCCGTTTCCTAGGTCATGGAAACGTAACAGCTATGGAATCTCGAAATTCCATGGATTCCATCGAAACGACTTTGTTTCTTTTATTTCCATCGAAACATAATTGTTTCCATCGAAACAAATCTATGATTCCACATTATTTCATTTGCTTCCAACGAAACATACTTGTTTCCATCGAGATAATCATGTGGTTGTGTACCTGTCATAAGAGCAACCATTTTATTTTAGAGATGGCTTATTAGCTTACTATGTACTTATATGTATCTTTTGCATTCTATGAAGTGTTTTGATATTCTATGAAGTGTTTGACAGTAGATTGACGACTTAATCCTCATGTATTTTCAATTTGAACTACACATTTTTAATGCATCTCTACATATACAGACCTCTCAAATGTTCAATTAATCAATTATTAGCTTTATACACGCATATAGTTAACTTTGAAGTTATGTTTCCCCATGTTTCTCAATGTTTTCAATTTTTTCCACTGTTTCCACATGTTTCCGAAACGTTTCTGTTTCTGGGCAGACCGAAACAATAGACCGAAACGAAATTTTGATCATTGACTGCCTGCTATCTTATTAATCGCATGCCCTCATCTGTTTTACGTGGTGGCATACCTCATTCCGTCTTATATACTAACAAACCTTTATTTACATTGCCACCACGTGTGTTTGGTTGTGTTGCATTTGTACATAATTTAACTCCTGGTTTTGATAAGTTAGCTCCCAAGGCTACGAAATGTGTATTTGTGGGGAATTCTCGCACTCAGAAAGGTTATAAATGTTGGAATCCTCATAGTCATAGGTATGTTGTTTGTGCCGACGTTACCTTCTTTGAAGGTACGTCTTTCTTTGAAGCCTCCAGCGTCTCTCTCGATGGTGACCTTCTTGTTCCGTCTCTTCCGCTGCCTCTGCCGATTCCACCTTCAGATACTGTACTATTAAAGGTTTATCACCGTCGGCCCAATCCATTCACTGCTTCAGATCAACCTGCTCCACCTCCTCCTCAATCATCGTCTCCTACTAAGGTTCCTCCCCAATCTCCTAATCTTCCAATTGCTCCCAGGAAAGGTACTCATTCTTGCACTCAACATCCCATAGATCAGGTTGTCTCGTATTCTCATTTATCTTTTCTTTTTCGCTCTTTTATCACTGCTTTGTCCTCTATTTCTATTCCTCAGTCTGTCACTCAGGCATTGACCTCTCCGGGCTGGAAGCGTGCTATGGATGATGAGATGTTGGCACTCTCTCAAAATGGTACGTGGGAGTTGACTACCCTTCCTGCAGGGAAACATGTTGTTGGTTGCCGTTGGGTTTATGTGGTTAAGTATCATCCGGATGGTACTGTGGAACGGTTAAAAGCTCGTTTGGTTACCAAAGGGTACACTCAAACCTTTGGCGTTGATTATTTTGAGACTTTTTCCCCAGTGGCTCGTCTTACTTCTGTTCGTATCATATTGTATGTGGCTGTCACTAAGAGTTGGCCGTTGTACCAGCTTGACATCAAAAATGCATTCCTTCATGGTGATCTACACGAGGAGGTATACATGGAGCAACCTCCTGGGTATGTTGCTCAGGGGGAGTCAAACAAGGTGTGTAAGTTGAAGAAAGCTATTTATGGCCTCAAACAGTCTCATAGGGCCTGGTTTGAGAAATTCAGTCAAGTTGCTAGTTCATATGGTCTGAAACGAACTAATTCTGATCACTCAGTATTCGTAAGAAAGTGTGACAAAGGTATCATTATTCTAGCTGTCTATGTGGATGACATTGTGATTATTGGTAGTGACAGTGAAGGCATAGAATCGTTAAAGTCTTATTTAAGTAAGCACTTTCATATGAAAGATTTAGGGTTACTCCGTTATTTTTTAGGGATTGAAGTAGCAAGGTCCAAAGAAGGAATATCTCTATCCCAAAGGAAAAATGTGCTTGATCTGTTAGATGAAACAGGGTTAAAGGTTCCAAACCAGTTGATACCCCAATGGATTTGAATATCAAGTTTAGTAAGACTGAGGGTGAAGATTTTAAAGATGCTGAACGATATAGGAGACTGGTGGGCAAGTTAATTTATCTTACTGTAACTCGCCCTGATATTACGTTTTCTATAGGTGTTGTTAGTCAGTTTATGCAAAATCCCAAACTATCACATTGGGAGGCCGTCTGTCTTATATTGAGATATTTGAAAGGTTCTCCAGGAAAAGGTTTAGTGTTGAAGCCTGCAAATAACTTGAATATTATTGGTTATTCAGATGCCAGTTTGGCTGGAGATAATCTTGATAGACGGTCTGTCTCAGGGTTCTGTGTATTTGTCGGTGGAAATCTGGTTAGTTGGAAAAGTAAAAAACAAAGTGTTGTTGCTCGATAAAGTGCAGAGGCTGAGTATAGAGCCATGGCTCATACAGCGTGTGAGTTACTATGGGTTAAGTCTATTTTACAAAAAATGGGATTTTCTAGTGATAAACCTATGCAAATGTTCTGTGATAATCAAGCGGCTATGCACATTGCCAGTAATCCAGTGTTTCATAAGCGAACCAAGCACATTGAAGTTGACTGTCATTTCATCCGAGATATGGTCATGCGAAAACAAGTTGTTACTTCATTTGTTAGGTCTAGTGATCAATTAGGAGATATTCTTACCAAGGCGTTAAATAAGGGACTTTTTCATGATCTTTGTAACAAGCTGAGCATGAAAGATATCTATGCTCCAGCTTGAGGGGGAGTGGTAGAATATATTAGTTTAGACATAAACATAAGGGCAATATTGTAATCTGTATTCTCTTTTCTTTCTCTTTAATATATATATATATACGTGTGTAGGTTACCCTAAAAAAGGTTAGACCTTCACTTTCTCAAAACTATATTACCTTGAAAATTAGTTTATAAAGATGTTAGGACTGTTATTACAATCAGGAAACTGATACTGTTAAACATCCAGGTAAATAGACATAATATTGCCACTAATGTCTACTTGCCCTTGGTTATATATTTCACCATCTGCAGGTCATCATAGTTGATGTTATTTTATTATTTCTTTTCTTTAGTCTCTTATGTTTTGACTAAAGGGTATTATTGTATTTTTCAATTTTTCTTCTTCTATGTTTACATATAATAAAGGACACAATTAGTGTCTCTTATCTTTGCCCTAATTTGTTTCTTCATGGTATCAGAGCCCCGTAAGAGGGAATCTAAACCACCTGCAACCATACACCTCCATAGGCCAGCACCACCACTTCCGACAACCACACAGCCTCCCTTCTCTTCTTCGCTAGTCAGAAACCCAACCCCTTGGGGCTCGCCGACCACCACTGCAGGCCCCTAAGGGTCCGACAGTCCTTATCTCTCCCTCACGCAACCCCTTATGCCTCAATAGCCTCGGCCGACACACTCCTGGCCTGATCACACACCCAGCCTCAAATAACACCATCTGACCACCAAACCTTGAGGCTGACACCCTCCATGCACTTGTGAGACGAGCAGACAGCCCCTCTTCCTCACTTTACACTCCTTGCATTCCGAACAGCTTTCGAACCCTATCGTTTTGATCGACGCTCAATTTTTCATCCTTTTTTTGGTCCTTATATGGACTCTTGATCAGCCGTGACTGATCCTTTGGCATCCTGTATGGTACTCTGATTTTCAGTTGAGTGCTACTCCTGGCCTGATCCGACACACACCCAGCCTCAAATAACACCATCTGACCACCAAACCTTGAGGTCGACACCCTCTATGCACTTGTGAGACCAACTGACAGCCCCCCTTCCTCACTTACACTCCTTGCATTCCGAACAGCTTTCGAACCCTATCGTTTTGATCGACGCTCAATTTTTCGTCCTTTTTTTGGTCCTTACATGGACCCTTGATCAGCCGTGACTGATCCTTTGGTATCTTGTATGGTGCTCTGATTTTCAGTTGAGTGCAACATCATCGTTGGTACCAATTCCTATTCCCTTGTGTTGTGATTGTTGTGGGTACTTGTTGCATGTTGATTTAGGATGTCGGATTCAGAAAAATCCACGATGAATACACAGAAGCCTAGGAGTGAGACGATTGTTGTTACTCCAGTTGATAACCCGAATGTGAAAATCACCACTTCTCTCTTCAATGGTCAAAACTACCTGCTCTCTCAGTCTGTGACCATGGCACTTAAGGGCAGAGGAAAGATGGGGTACATTAACGGAAGGATTAAAGCAGCTAACACGATGCTACCTATGACAAGTGGGAGATGGAAAACTCCACCGTCATGAATTGGCTTTGTCACCCTATGATCCCAGAGATTAGTGAGGAATTCTTGGACATGGCAACTGCCCAAGATATTTGGGAGACCATGACCATCACTTATTCCCGGAAGGGTAACTCTGCACAGATATTTGAGTTGAGACGGTCTATTGGGTGTTCTGAACAGAGAGAGATGAGTGTTTTCCAGTATTTCACATCTCTTTCCACTAATTGGAAAAGACTTAGACCACCTCTTGGACTACAAGCTTGTATGTCTGATTGATTCTGTTGCCTACAATAAGCTTGTGGCTGAAGAAAGGATTTTAAAGTTTTTGGAGGGTCTTAATTCTGAGTATGATCCCGTTCCCAGCCGTGTGCTTGGAATGTATCCATTGCCCTCTCTCCAGGAGGCCTTTGCGCATGTACAAACTGAGGAGAGTCGTCGTTCTGCTGTGCTTCCACCCACTACTACCGAGAGATCAGCACTCGTCTCTAGTCCCCAGAAAGACAGGAACAAGCAGTCCCGTGACCGTAATTCTACTAATAAGTCTGGGTCATCAGATAAAGCCAAGCAATTTTTTGATTACTATAATAGGCCTTATCATACCAAGGAAACATACTAGTAATGAGTGATCTTTGAGGGCTTTAACCGAGAACAAAGTTTGAGTACTGAACGGTAGAGGAGATTTCATTGGGGTTCACATAGAGGGCGATGAGTGATTGTTCGTAGTCTAGTATTGGGATTGATTGGTAGGTGTTCATAGTCTTTGGGTTGGTACGATTCGGCCAGGAGGAGTGTAATGGAGTGCCCGGGATAGTTGGAGGTCTGCGAGGGCAAGAGAGGGGCTGCTGGGAAGCGCCGCAGCCTAGGGCTCCAGCGCCTGGGATTCAGCGAGGGCCAGCGGGCTGGCGAGGGGTCGACGAGGGTTGGGGGGTCGGCTGGAAGGGTCGATGAGGGGAGGGTCAGCGACTGTAGGGGGGCGGCACAGATGATGGTGGTGGTGGTTAGGGTTGGTGATCCTTTGGCTCTCTTGTAAGGCTCAACCCATTCATCTCCTTAAAACCCAGGTGTTAAGGAGAGGAGAACTAAGGCCTTATAAACCGCACAGGTAACAACACATCTAAGCGATGAGGGACAACAACATGCCACCACACGTGTCGCAAAGGCACACACGTGGATTACGGAGATAGGGGACAAATAAGGCTCTGATACCACTTGTAAGGCCTGTTAGTTAAATGAGTTTAGTTTTATTTTATTATTGCATAAGGGCTTTAATGTAATTATTATTTTTCTCCTTTATTGAATAATATATATAGGGTGTGACTAACTGTCAACCCTAAGTTTGGCATAATTCTATTGTTAACATGGTATCAGAGCCACCACCAAATCACCCCTAACCCTAACCCTACTCTGCGCCGCCCACCACCACCATTACCCCAGCCACTTGCGAACCACCTCCAGCAGTGCCGACATCATCCCAGCCACCACAGCCTTCCCCGGACCCAACCCAGTCCTCCACACCTGCACCGCAGCCTTCCACACCTGCGCCGCACCTTCCCATGGCCACCCACTGCTAGCCGACACCACCAACACCCAAATCCACCCCTGTCGCAACCCTTTCGCCATCCCTAGGCACCTGCGCACCCTTCTATGCCTCTATAAGACCAGCCGCAAGTCATCTCCTCTCTTGATTTGTGTTCCTTTCTGCACTCTTGTTCTCCATCTATAATATTTTGATTGACGGTTCTTTTTTCTCTTTGGGTCCTTTCATGGCCCATTGCTGAATGATTAGTCTGTTGGCATCCTATATGGTGATCTGTTTTTAGTTGTGTGCTCAACATTCATTGGTCCCTGTTCCTCTTCCTCATACAGTCTTCGTTGCGGGTATCATTTTTTTGTGTTGATTCATGATGGCAGATCTAGATAAATCCAACGTGAATACACAGTTGCATTAAGGATGTTGAACGTCTGATTGTTGCATCCACCGATAGCTCGAACATCAAACTTGCTACTTCTCTTTTCAACGGCCAGAACTACGTAGCATGGTCCGGATCTGTGATTGTCCCTAAAGGGAAGAGGGAAGATGGGGTATATCAATGGGAAAATTAAAGCACCTAACACCGAGGATGCCTCATTTGACAGGTGGGAGATGGAAATTCCACTGTCATGACTTGGCTTTGCCACTCTATGATTCCGGAGATTGCCGAAGGCTTCTTGGACATGGCGACTACCCAAGATATTTGGGAGACCATGGTCCAAACTTATTCACGTAAGGGTAATTCAGCATAGATTTTTGAATTACGGAAGTCGATTGGTAGATCCGAGCAGGGGGAGAAGAGTGTTCTTCAATACTTTACATCTCTATCCACTAGTTGGAAACGCTTGGACCATCAGTTGGACTTCAAGCCAGTTTGTCCTGCTGATTCAGTGGCCTATCATAAACTTATTGATGAGGAAAGGATTTTTAAGTTCCTAGAGGGACTTCACCCTGATTTGGATCCAGTTCGCAATCGGGTTCTGGGAATGGAGCCACTTCCCTCTCTTCAAGAGGCTTTTGCCTATGTCCAGATCGAGGAAAGTCGGCGTTTTACTATGCTTCAACCTGTTTCTACTGAACGATCTGATCTCACTTCAGTTCCTCAGAAGGATGGAAACCGTGGTCGTGACACGTCTACTGAGTCTGGTACTTCAGACAAATCTAAGCAGTTTTGTGACTATTGTAATACCAAATTTCACACCAGGGAGACATGCTATAAGCTTCATGGTTATCCCCAAGGGGGTCGCGGGTGTCGTTCTGGCTCGTTTAGGGGTCGTGGAGGACGGTTTAATGGTCGGAATGCCCATGCTCATCATACTTCATCGGTTGATCTTACAGCTCCAGTCTCGATTGATCCGTCTCTTCCTGCTGCTTCACCGCCTATGTTTACTGCCTCTGAGGTGGAAGAGGCCCTCCGGAACCCGATGACCCGTCGTACTTCTGCTGCCTCTGCTTCTACTTCTGCATCTACAGGTGCCTCTTCTTCATTTGCACAGACAGGCAACTTAGTCACTTCTGCCCGAGCATGTTTATCACATTTGTCTTTTCCTTGGATTATTGACTCCGGAGCCTCGGACCACATGTCTAGCTCTTCCGATTTGTTTTCTATTTACACTCCTCATTCAGGTCAAGACAACGTTCGTATTGCAGATGGCACCTTTTCTTCGGTTATAGGGAAGGGTGTCATTCATGCCACTCCCTCATTGCCTCTGTCATCGGTTCTACATGTTCCTAGTTTCTCCCACAATCTTCTCTCGTTGAGTTGCATTACTCATGATTTAAACAGTAGTGTAACCTTTTTTCCTTTTCATTGTGTGTTCCAGGATCTTATCACGAGGAGGACGATTGGTAGTGGTAGAGATGAGTATGGTCTTTACATTCTGGATGAAGAGGAAAAGAAGGCTCATCATACAGTAGTTTCAAAGAATAAAGCTGAAGACTTAGAACTTTGGCATAGGAGATTAGGACACCCATCTTTTTTGTTACTTAGACATATGTTTCCATCTCTAGTTGAAAATAATGGTCTTTCTAATATTTCTTGTGATGCTTGTGAACTTGGCAAACATTTTAGAGCTTCTTATGCTCCTAGTAATAAGAAAAGTTCAACTCATTTTGCCTTGATTCATACTGATGTTTGGGATCCTTCTCGTACTGTGTCTTTGAAAGGTCATAGTGTTAACAATAGGATTATGCCAAACTTAGGGTTGACAATTAGTCACACCCCATATATATTATTCAGTAAATGAGAGAAATAAAAATTACATTAAAGCCCTTATACAATAATAAAATAAAACTAAACTTATTTAACCAACACTCCCCCTCAAGCTGGTGAGAAGATATCTCTCAATCCCAGCTTGCTAAGCATATCATGAAACGGTTTAACTCCAACTCCTTTAGTAAGAACATCTGCAAGTTGATTACTACTCTTCACAAAAGGAGTGCAAATTGTTCCTTTATCAAGATTCTCTTTAATGAAGTGCCTGTCGATCTCAATATGCTTCGTTCTGTCATGCTGGACCGGATTGTGTGCAATACTAATAGCTGACTTACTATCACAGTACAACTTCATTGAATCACTAGTTTCCACCTTCAAGTCTTTCAATAGTAATTTTAACCACAAGAGTTCACACACACCTTGAGCCATTGCTCTAAATTCGGCCTCTGCACTAGACCGAGCCACAACACTTTGCTTCTTGCTTCTCCACGTAACGAGGTTACCTCCCACGAAAGTACAGTACCCTGAAGTAGACCTTCTGTCAGTCACAGAGCCAGCCCAATCCGCATCAGTGTATGCTTCTATTCTGAAATGGTCATGCTTACCAAAAAATAAACCCTTACCAGGAGCCGACTTAAGATATCTCAATATCCTGTTAACCGCATCTAAGTGTCTCTCATAAGGTGCGTGCATAAACTGGCTAACCACACCTACAGCAAATGAAATATCAGGACGGGTATGAGATAGATAGATAAGCTTTCCTACCAGTCGCTGATATCTCCCCCTGTCTACCATCTTCCCACTTTTGTCATCACTCAATTTCTGATTTGGTTCAACAGGTGTATCACATGCTCTACTTCCAAGCATCCCAGTTTCACTCAAGAGATCTAGAACATACTTTCTCTGAGAGATGAATATTCCATGCTTAGACCTGGCCACTTCAATTCCCAGAAAATACTTTAGCTGTCCCAGATCTTTTATTTCAAACTCTTTTGCCATGTACTCTTTCAATCGCTGCATTTTCTCCATGTCGTCACCTGTAAGGACAATGTCATCCACATACACAATCAGTGCAGTAGTCTTACCATGCAAGGAGTGTTTGATAAATAACGTATGATCGGCTTGACTTTGTTTGAACCCATATCTACACATAGCCTGTGTAAACCTCTCAAACCAGGCTCTTGGTGACTGCTTTAGGTCATACAACGACTTCTTGAGCCTACATACTTTACCTTCTGTTTCTGAGTTTGCATATCCAGGGGGAATATCCATGTACACTTCTTCCTCCAAATTGCCATGTAAGAATGCATTCTTCACATCGAATTGATAAAGAGGCCAATCATAGTTAGCTGCAAGAGATAAAAGGACTCTAATAGAGTTCATCTTCGCAACTGGAGCAAAGGTCTCCTGATAATCCACTCCATATGTCTGAGTGAAACCCTTAGCAACCAGACGAGCTTTAAACCTTTCAATGGAACCATCTGCTCTATGCTTCACTGCATACACCCACTTGCACCCCACTGTTCTCTTGCCCATAGGTAACTTAGTCAACTCCCACGTGCCACTTTTGTGAAGAGCTTTCATCTCTTCATCCATAGCATGTTTCCACTTGGGATCTCCGAGAGCATCCTGGACATGATTAGGAACAGAAGCGGAGGCAATATTCGAAAGGAAGGAACGATAAGTAGGAGACAAGTGGGAATAAGACACAAAATTAGATATAGGGTGCTGAGTACAAGATCTAACACCCTTTCTAACAGCAATAGGAACATTGAGATCATCAGACTCTAGAGAAAATGAGTTATCAGTGTTACCTGGGGAAATGTCAGAGACGTCACCAGTTGGAGAAGATGGCAGTGGGGGAATAGGAGTACTGGCCTCTACCTCCTTACCCTTGTTCTTACTCCATGTGCCTTTGGAATATACTAACAATTTTTTTTCCTTCGGAGTAACATGCTCTACAGTACCTTCATTAACCCCATTCTGTCTGGGAGTTATTGGTTCCTCTTCCTCTTCTTCCACTCCTAACAATATGGGTTCCTCATTAACATTCACTTCACTAGAAATTTCAGGTAAAACAGGAAAGACATGTCCCAGAGTCTCTTCATTTTCCTTCTCCCCCTGAAGAGGTACTCTGGGAGATGTGAAAAAAGGTATAGATTCATAGAAAGTGACATCCATAGACGCATACCACTTTCTAGTATCAGGATTATAACACTTGTACCCCTTTTGAGTAGGAGAGTACCCAAGAAAAATACATTTAATGGCTCTAGGATCTAGCTTCCCCCTTGAAGGAGAGCTATTATGGACAAAACATACACAACCAAAGACCCGAGGAGGAATGGAAAAACTGGAAGAAGGATGAATCAGAAGATCGGTGGGTGCTTTTTTATTGAGGACCTGAGTAGGAAGTCTATTAATGAGATAAGCTGCTGTTAAGACAGCTTCACCCCAATATGGCTTAGGAGCATTAGCTGTGAACATCAAAGAGCGAGCAACATTAAGTAAATGACGATTCTTGCGTTCTGCTACTCCATTTTGTTGTGGAGTATCAGTGCAAGAAGTTTGATGTAAAATACCCTTGGATGTAAAAAATTCACCTAGACCCGAATCAATATATTCACCTCCTTGATCAGAACGTATAATTTTTATACCTGTCCCAAACTGAGTTAAAACCATCTGATAGAAAGATTTGAAGATAGAAAACACTTCACTCTTCTCCTTCATAAGATAAAGCCATGTACTGCGTGAATAATCATCAATAAAACTCACAAACCAACGATGACCTTTTAAAGAATTAATACGAGAAGGACCCCATACATCAGAATGGATTAAAGAAAAAGGAACTAAACTTTTATTAAAAGTCGGAGCAAAAGATGTCCGATGATGTTTCCCAAGTTCACAAGATTCACAATAAAACTCAGAAACAGGTTTATCAACTAAAGAAGGGAACATATGTTTAAGTAAATGGAATGAAGGATGTCCTAATCTCTTATGTAATAACCAAATGTCGTCCGACTTATTCTCAGAACTAGTAGTATGATAAGCGCCTTTGTTTCCTCCATCCAGAAGGTAAAGGCCATTCTCCACTCTACCACTGCCAATCGTCCTCCTTGTGGTAAGGTCCTGAAAAACACAGTGAGAAGGGAAAAATGTTACACTGCAATTCAAATCATTAGTTATACGACTAATAGATAACAGATTAGAAGTAAAACTGGGAATATGAAGAACCGATGACAGAGGTAGCGAGGGAGTTGCATGAATGACACCCTTTCCTGAAACAGAAGAAAAGGTGCCATCGGCAATGCGAACTTTGTCTTGACCTGAATGAGGAGTATAAATAGCAAACAAATCGGAAGAGCTAGACATATGGTCTGAAGCTCCAGAGTCAATAATCCAAGGAGAGGACAAATGAGATAAGCATGCTCGGGCATAAGTGACTAAGTTACCTGTCTGGGCAAATGAAGAGGAAGCACCTGTAGAAGTAGCCGCGGAAGAACGACGAGCCATTAAACCCCAGAAGGCCTCTTCCAACTCAGAAGCAGTAAATATAGCAGGCGAAGCTGGCGGATCTGGAACCGGAGCTGAAGGATCAGCAGCGGCAGTGTGATGAGCATGGGAACGACGACCATTAAACCGCCCCCCACGACCTCTAGAGGAGCCAAAACGACCTCCACGACTACCCGGTGGATAACCATGAAGCTTATAGCATGTCTCTCTAGTGTGAAACTTGGTATTGCAATAATCACAGAACTGCTTAGACTTATCCGATGAACTGGAGTCACTAGAGATATCACGAGTACGGTGTCCATCCTCCTGAGGAGCGGAAATGAGAGCAGATTTCTCTGTAGAGACAGGCGGAAGCATAGCAGAACGACGGCCTTCCTCGTTCTGTACATAGGCAAAGGCCTCCTGAAGAGAAGGCAAAGGCTCCATTCCCAAAACACGGCTGCGAACAGGATCCAAATCGGGGTGGAGACCTTCAAGGAATTTAAATATTCGTTCTTCAGCAACAACCTTATGGTAAGCCACAGAATCCGTAATGCAAACAAGTTTATAATCCACTAGATGGTCCAAACGTTTCCAATGAGTGGAAAGAGCTGTGTAGTACTGAAGAACACTCTGCTCTCTTTGTTCTGAACGTCCAATCAAACGGCGGAGCTCAAATATTTGAGCCGAATTTCCTTTTCTGGAATAAGTGTTGGCCATGGTCTCCCAAATATCTTGGGCAGTCGCCATGTCCAGAAACCCTTCAGCAATCTCAGGAACCATAGAGTGGCAAAGCCACGTCATGACAGTGGAGTTCTCCATCTCCCACTTGTCATACGAAGCATCCTCAGTTGGCGGTGCTTTTATCTTGCCATTGATATACCCCATCTTGCCTCTGCCCTTCAAGGACATAATCACAGATCCGGACCATGCGAGGTAGTTCTGGCCATTGAATAAAGATGTAGTAAGTTTCACATTCGGGCTATCAGTAGGAGGCACAATATCACTCCGTACAACTTGTGTATTCACGTTGGATTTGTCTAAATCCGTCATCATGAATCAACACAAAAAAAATCCCGCAACAATGACAGCAACCAGAGGGACAAGGCAATGGATCAACAGTAGTGCAGCATGCACGAAGCAATCACCATAGAGGATGCAAAAAAATAGTCTAGCTGATCAAAGGGCCATGAAAGACCCAAAAAAACTGGAAAAAGTTGAAACTCCAATCAAAATAATTGATCCGTGGTGAATATAAGATGCAGTGGAGAGATCCAAATGAAGATTAGGAGCTGCGATTGGTCTACCAGACCATAGAAGTCTGTCGGCGCAGGGAGGGGATCGTTTGGAGAGAAAAAAAAATGCAATGAACAGTGCCGATGAACAGTAGCGTGAACAGTGCCGATGAACAGTAGCGTGAACAGTGCCGATGAACAGTAACGTGAACAGTAGCGATGAACAGTGCTGTGAATAGTGCTCAGGACATATTGGTGGTGGTTAGGGTTAGGGTTGTGGCGCAGGCAGTAGGGGTGGTGAATGGTGGTCCGGTGGTGGTGGATGATTGGGTGGTGGCAGAAACCCTTGTTAGGGTGGCTCTGATACCATGTTAACAATAGGATTATGCCAAACTTAGGGTTGACAATTAGTCACACCCCATATATATTATTCAGTAAATGAGAGAAATAAAAATTACATTAAAGCCCTTATACAATAATAAAATAAAACTAAACTTATTTAACCAACACATAGATGGTTACTTTTATTGATGATTGCTCCCGTACTACTTGGTTATATATGATGAAAGAAAAACGGGAAGTGTTTTCTATTTTCCAAAACTTCCACAAAATGGTGTGTACTCAATTTGGGGCAGTAGAGAAAATTTTAAGGTCCGATAATGGAGGTAAATATATTGATTCTAGCTTTTGTGCCTATTTTTCTTCTTGGGATTATTCACCAAACTTCTTGCATTGATACTCCTCAACAGAATGGAGTAGCAGAATGCAAAAATCGACATCGTTTATATATTGCCTCGTCCTTGGACACAGTTTTAGGAGTGTCAGGTACGTTCCCTGGCGTGTCCAACCCGTGTAAGTGTCCGGTACGTACCTAGTACGGGAATGGGAGTCTAAATGAAGTACCCATGCTTCAATACATGGATTACTAAACATGTCTATCTAGCTAATTTGCAAAATTCACTAGATAAGACCCAATCTAGTCAATATCTTTCTTGTTCTTATAAAACTTTTCCCCCACCATCATTATCTTTTATATCATTTTAGCCTAGGTAGCACAGACACTTCATTTGGAGTATCGTATGCGTATCAACACACAGGGGACATGGCGGATACGAGTCCGACTTGTATAATTGAAAGTTTAATTTCGGACACGGCTCTAACTTTTTATATTATATGTTAGGGTTTTTCACATTTTTTTATGAAATGCTAAAACAATATTGCTAAGTTTCTAGTTGCTATGGATGCAAATGTAATGTTGGTGTTCGAACCTCTCTTTCAATTTTTACTTAATATTTCTTTTTTTAAAAAAATTTATTTCGCCGTATCCATATCCTACATTTTTTGGATTTGCCGTGACGCCATCCACGTGTCGTATCGTATCCGTGTCACGTCTCCATAGATTTTATCTTCCACCATCTTTGGCACTTCCCTCAACTTCCATTGTAAAAAAACCAATTATGTCTAAGCCAAAAACTATTATTAAACATTAAGTGTCAAGTCTTGGCGCATGTTAACTTATACTATAATTTTTTGTTTATATTATAATTATTTGTTAAAACTAACATGACATATTACAAACACAATCATAAAATAATTTTTCTTTTGCACGTGGCTTAATTTGTCTTCAAATTTCCTTCATATTTACTACAAGAAATTCCCCCTTTTTCTCACAACAGAAGCAAGATGGCATCATCTAGCATAATGTCTTGTTGAATTGCAATGTTACTAGAGGCAGTGTCATCTCACACAAGATGCATGAGACATCTCAAGATGCACAACTTAGAAGATGTTGTCTTACTATATTTACGTAACGGGTCACGTTCTCGTCTTGGTGACCTAAATACCAAAACGCTCAGCCAGTACCTTTTGTTCGTGACCGATACTTTGGACCATGCCTTGAGTCAATGTGGCGATGTTTGACAGAAGCTCAAACCAAGTTCAAGTGCTGAAGCTCAAACCAAGTTCAAGTGCTGAAGTGAATTCAAAAGTCAATGCTAAGCACCCCAGACGGACTCAGCTTTGCTTATTTGCAGCTTAGGGTAAGCTCTGCAATTTATGATCATCTTTTTATTTGAGTGACCTCACTTATCACTGTCTAATTACTTTAAAAAGCATTCAGATACTCATTACAGAAATACCAAGAATATGTTGTCTTCGGTGACTTTACTTCAGCTTCAGCAAATGCAAACACTGGTTAGAACTTGTACAGCTAGAAGACGTTGTGATAAGCAAAATGATATTCAAGTACACACAACTTTCTATGTTAACAATACTGCTGGAAAGTTCAATCTTTTTATTGGATCAATATTTGACTATACACCAAAGATATAGAAATACTATAGGGAAAAAAAAAATGAAAATCAAATATTTACCTTGAATCTCGCCATACGCTATTTAAATGAAATATAGGAATCACAAGAGTAGCATTTAGTAGCCCTGCCACTGCCACAGCATCACATATCTGTGTGGGAAATTAAGGAGGCGTTATTAAACAAAGATAACAAAAACAGTAATGTTTTCAAATAAAGACCTAGAAGGAGGTGAATGTGTCAAATTTTTGGAATTTATCGCCAGCTAAAATTTTGACAAACCACACACCAGATCAACAGTCTCACAATAATGTTGCAATGTTATTTTGGCAAACTTAGGGTTGACAATATGTACCCCTATTTATATCATTGAAAAAGAAAGAGAAATAAATATTACAAGGGAGTCCTCAGTCTAATCAGAAAATTAAAACAAGATAAAAACTAATAACTCTCAACACTCCACCTCAAGCTAGTACGAAAATATTTCTCATGCCCAACTTGCCTAGAATCGAGTGAAATGGTCGACTCCCAATTCCTTTGGTGAGAACATCTGCAACTTAATCACTGGTCATCACAAAGGGAATGCACATAGTACCACTACTGAGACTTTCCTTAATGAAGTGCCAAAGGTTTGATCATGTTGACCAAGATTATGAGCTATATTAATTGTTGTCTTATTATCACAATATAGTATCATAGAATATGTTTGTTCAACCTTCAAATCCCTCAATAATGACTTAATCTACAAGAGCTCACAAATACCTTGGGCCATAGCCCTAAATTCGGCTTCTGCACTAGACCTGGCTACTACATTTTGCTTCTTACTTCGCCAAGTAACAAGATTTCCTCCTACGAATGTGCAGAAACCCAAAGTGTACCTCCTATCAGTAATAGAGCCGGTCCAATCTGCATCAGTATACACTTCCACCCTAAGGTGGTTATGCCTGGCAAAGTACAAGCCCTTTCGAGGAGCGAACTTCAAGTAACGAAGAATACGAAAAACAGCCTCTTGATGTAACTCTCGCGGATAATGGATAAACTGGCTGACAACACTAAGTCACTAAGTAAATAAGCTTACCAACAAGTCTCTGATATCTCCCCCTATCCACCATTTCTCCATTACTTGTTGAATTCATTATTCAGTTTAGTGTTATGTTTTTATTTTTATTATTATGTTAGGGTCCTCTTGTAATATTACTTTTATATGTTTAATGATAATATAAAGAGGGTCTGACACATTGTCAACCCTAAGCTTCCCAAAACTAATGTTTCTAAATGATATCAAAGCCAACCATGGCACACCATCAAACTTGACCACACCACCACCTGCGACAGCCACCCAGCCAATACTCTCACCTGCGCCACCACAGCCCAGCCTTCCACAGCCCTCGCCGACCACCAGTTCTCCTCCCTAGCTTGCGTCGAACCCTACCCTACTTCCCTAACTTGCCCTGCAACCCACCAGACCCACTAACCCTAGCCGCAAGTCCCAGGGTACACCGCAACCCCTTCTGGCCACGCTGGGCTAAGTCGCCTCCTCCTCTTCTTCCTTCCCAGCCCTAACCGAGCCCCTAGGGGCAGACCTACTCAGCACAAGTCGAGTGTGCTGTTTTGATTGAAGTTTTTTCTATCTCCCACTTTTAGTTGGTGCCTTATGGCCCATTGATGCTTGGTTTCTAGAGTGCCTCTTCTTCATCTTCTCCGTTTCCCCGTGATTGGTGTGGGTATTTTTTTTATTGGAACCATGACTGATATCAAGAGTCCTGGGGATCCAAAAATGTCTCCAAGTGATAGCCCCGTTATTGCTACACTGGACAATCCCAACCTAAAGATTACAACCACCCTTTTCAATGGCCAGAATTATCTAACCTGGTCACAGTCTGTGGCTCTCTACTTGCGGGGTCGAGGGAAGATGGGTCATATTGATGGCCGTATTCAGGCACCTAACACAACCTAGCCTACCTATGATAAATGGGAAATTGAGAATTTCCTGATAATGTCTTGGTTGATTAACTCAATGATTTCAGAAATTGGTGAAGGTTACTATGGTATGAAGACTCCTAGAGATATTTGGGAGTCAGTTGCTTCTACCTACTCACGGAAAGGAAATTATGCTCAGGAGTTTGAGCTAACACGCTCAATCGACCGTTCAGTGCAAGGGACTATGACTTTGACTCAATACTTCACCATCCCGACCACCAGCTGGAACCGGGTAGATCACTTACAAGACTATCAACCCATTTGTCCTACCGATTCTGCAGTCTATCGCAAGCTCTTAGAGAAGCAACGAGTATTTAAGTTCCTCCAGGGACTTCATCCAGATTATGACTCTGTCCATAGTCGAGTTTGTGGGATGGATAATCTCCCATCCCTTCAGGAGGCTTTCGCCTATGTGCAAAATGAGGAAAGTCACCGTTCTGCCATGCTTACTCCTGCCACCACTGAGAGGTCTGCTTTAGTTTCTGCTCCACCATCTGAGGACACCAAGCAGGTCCGTGGTAAAGAGACATTGACTGAGTCTAGTACTTCGGACAGGGGCACACAGTTTTGTGACAAGTATTCTCGACCACATCATACTAGGGAGACCTATTGGCAACTCCATGGTCGTCCTCCAGGTGTTCGTGGTCGTGGTTCTGGCCGTGGTCGTGGGGGTCATTCTGGGTACTCAGGAGGTCGTGGTGGTTAGGCTCGGGCTCATCATGTCAAAATATGAGAATATAGTGAAAGCATAGGTTTTCTAAACTTGGTTAGAACCTTTTATATTGACCATAAAGAAGAAGAAAACAAATATTACAAATAGGTCCTTGGACTTATAACAAAATACAAATATAACCATAAAAATAACTCTAACACTCCCCCTCAAGCTGGTACAAATATATCTCTCATTCCCAGCTTGTCCAGGATAGTATGAAACGGACGACTCCCAACAGCTTTAGTAAGAACATCAACAACTTGATCACAAGCCTTCACAAAGGGAACACAAATAGTACCACTACTGATATTTTCTTTGATGAAGTGTCAATCAATCTCCACGTGCTTTGTTCTATCATGTTGAACAGGGTTATGAACTATACTGATAGCCACTTTGTTGTCACAATATAGCTTCATAGAATCTGTCAAATCAATCTTCAAGTCCTTCGGCAACGACTTGATCCACAATAGCTCACAAATACCTTGGGCCATAGCCCTAAATTCGGCTTCTGCACTAGACCTGGCCACTACATTCTGCTTCTTGCTCCTCCAGGTAACAAGATTACCTCCTACGAACATGCAGTACCCTGAAGTGGACCTCCTATCTATAATAGAACCAGCCTAATCTACATCAGTGTACGCTTCCACCCTTAGGTGGTCATGTCTCGCAAAGTGCAAGCCTTTCCAGGAGCAGACTTTAAATACCGAAGGATTTGAAAAACAGCCTCTTGATGTGACTCTCGTGGAGAATGCATAAACTGACTGACAACACTAATGAGAGAAATAAGTTTACCAACGAGTCTCTAATAACTCCCCATGTCCACTAATTCCCCACTAATGTCGTCACCAAGTTTCTGATTTTACTCTATAGGAGTACCACAAACTTTGCTGTCAAGCATCCCTGTTTCCTTCAACAAGTCTAGGAATTACTTCCTTTGGGAAATAAAAATCCCATGTTTGGACAGAGCAAGTTCGATCCCAAGAAAGAACTTCAAGGCCCCCAAGTCCTTAATCTCAAACTCAAAAGCTAACTGCTTCTTCAACCTTTCCATTTCCTCCAAGTCATCCCCTGTGAACACAATATCATCAACACAAACAATAAGGGCAATAGTCTTACCCTGTAATGAGTGTTTGATGAACAATGTGTAATCTGCATGACTCTGTTTGTACCCAAACCGAAGCATGGCCTGTGTGAATCTCTCAAACCAAGCTCTAGAAAACTGATTAAGACCATACAAAGATTTTTTAAGCCTACAGATCTTCCCATCTGTCTTGGAGTCTTCGTATCCTGGAGGGATATCCATGTAAGCTTTTCTTCTAAATTACCATGTAAGAAGGCATTCTTCACATCAAACTGGTGAAGTGGCCAACCCCGATTTGCTGCAAGGGAAAGAAGAACTCTGATTGAATTCACTTTAGCCTCTCGATAGAACCATCAGCTCGATGCTTCACTGTGTACACCCACTTGCACCCCACAGTCCTCTTTCCTTTAGGTACATGGATATGAAGTGAAGAATGCGTTTTTACGCGGTGATTTGGAAAAAGATGTACATGGATGTGCCTCAAGGTTTTGAGGACTCGAAGAGTGAAGGAAAGGTGTGTAGACTTAGGAAGTCGTTATATGGCCTAAAGCAATCCCCAAGAGCGTGGTTTGAGAGGTTTTCACAAGCTATGCTTCGATGTGGCTTTAAACAGAGCCACGCTGATCACACTCGATTCATAAAACACTCATTGCTAGGTAAGACTACAGCTCTTATAGTGTACGTTGATGATATTGTCCTTACAAGTGGTGACTTGGAGGAAATGGGAAAGTTAAAAAACTTACTTAGCTACAGAATTTGAAATCAAAGACTTGGGAACATTGTGATTTTTTCTTGGCATTGAACTTGCTCGGTCTAAAGATGGGATCTTTATTTCCCAAAGGAAATATGTTCTTGACTTACTTAAAGAGATAGGAATGCTTGGAAGCAAAGCGTGTGATACACCAATGGAATCTAAGCAGAAGCTTAGTGAGGATAGTAGTGGAGCTTGTTAAAACTTATTATTGTTACTGTTTTATTTTATTTTCCTCATAAGGGTACATTTGTAATTATCTTCTAGACTCATATAAATAATATACATGAGGCTCATTTACCTTCAAAGTTTTGCCCTAAATTATTCTACATGGTATCAGAACCTCCCTAAGAAGGGAATCATCACCAGACCACCAATTAACCACCACCTGTGCCGACCCACCACCACCAATATGACCTGAGCACTATTCATCGACTGTTCACGGCACTGTTCACGATACTATTCATCGCCACTGTTTCACGCTATTGTTCATCAGCACTGTTCACGCTACTGTTCACTGCCACTGTTCACGTTACTGTTCATCGCTACTGTTCATTGCATTATTTATTTTTTTTTCCACTTTCATATTGTCATCAAACACTCCTCCTATTTTTATTGAAGTTTCTTTCTCTCATTTTTTTTTTTTGGGTCCTTCTATGACTCATTGATCAGTGATTGATTTGCTGGCATCCTATATGATGGTCTGATTTCTGTTGGTGTGCTACGTATCCGTTGGCCCTTGTTTCTATTGCCTTTTTTTTAGTTTTTTCTGTTGCGGGTATCATTTTTTTTTGTTTTGATTCACGATGACGGATCCAGCCAAATCCAACATGAATACACAGTTGCTTTCGAATGAACGTGTTATTGTTGCATCCGCCTTTAGCCCGAATGTTAAACTTACTACATCACTTTTCAATGGCCAAAACTACCTAGCATGGTCCGAATCTGTGATTATGTCTCTCAAAGGCAGAGGGAAGATGAGGTATATCAACGGTAAAATTAAAGCACCTACAACCGAGGATGCCTCTTATGACAAGTGGGAGATAGAGAACTCCACTGTCATGACGTGGCTTTGCCACTCTATGACTCTTGAGATCGCTGAAGGTTTTTTGGACATTGCGACTGCCCAAGATATTTGGGAGACCATGGCCAACACTTATTCGCGCAAGGGCAATTCTGCGCAAATTTTTGAGTTACGGAGGTCGATTCGTAGATCTGAACAGGGGGAGAAGAGTATTCTGCAGTACTTCACATCTCTATCCACCAGTTGGAAACGTTTGGACCACCTGTTGGACTACAAGTCAGTTTGTCCTGTTGATTCTGTAGCCTATCATAAACTTATTGCTGAGGAGACGAGTTTTAAATTCCTAGAGGGACTCCACTCTGATTTGGATCCAGTCCGCAGTCGGGTTCTGGGGATGGAACCGCTACCTTCTCTTCAAGAGGCCTTTGCCTATGTCCAGAACGAGGAAAGCCGTCGTTCTACTATGCGTCCGCCTGCTTCTACAGAGCGATCTGCTCTTGTTTCTGCTTCTCAGAAGGATGGAAACAATGGCCATGACAATACTAGTGAGTCTGAGGATAGGTCCAAACAGTTTTGTGACTATTGTAATACCAAATTTCATACCCGGGCCACATGCTATAAATTACATGGTTATCCACCAGGCGGTAGGGGGCCCCAGGAGGTCGAGGGGGTCACTTTGGCCAGTCGAGGGGTCTTGGAGGACGATTTAATGGTCGTAATGCTAATGCTCATAACTCCACTGTTGTGGATCCTATAGCCCCGGTTTCTGTTGATCAACCTCCATCTACTCCTACTCCAGCTATGTTCACAGCCTCTGAGGTGGAGGAGGCTTTCCAGAACTTGATGGTTCGCCGCACTTCCTCTACTACTGCCTCTGCATCTAGAGGCGTTTCTACTTCCTTTGCCCAGTCAGGTATATTCATCCCCACCGCAAGAGCACACTTGTCTCACTCCTCTTCTCCCTGGATTATTGATTCTGGTGCGTCTGAGCACATGTCTAGATGTTCTGATATTTTTGTTGATTATACACTGTTCAGGAAGAGATAAAGTTCGTATTGCAGATGGTACTTTTTCCTCGGTTTCAGGAAAGGGTACTATTCATGCAACTCCAACCTTACCTCTTTCCTCTGTCTTACATGTCCAAAAATTTTCTCATAATTTGCTTTCTATCAGTCGTCTTACACAGAATCTCAACTGCAGTGTAACATTTTTCCCTTCTCATTGTGTCTTTCAGGATCTCTCCACGAAGAGGACGATTGGCAGTGGTAGAGAAGAGAGTGGACTTTACTTTTTGTATGCTGGAGGACCGTTGGCTTCACACAGTTATTTCGGGAAATAAAGCTGAAGACATGCATCTTTGGCATAAGCATTTAGGATACCCTTCTTTTCATTTACTAAAGCACTTATTTCCTTCTTTAGTCTTAAATAAACATGTATCTGACTTTCTATGTGAAACATTTGAAATTAGTAAACATCACAGAGCTTCTTTTGCTCCAAGTATTAATAAAAGTTCAGTTCCTCTTGCTTTAGTTCATTCTGATGTATGGGGTCCTTCTCGTGTTTTATCTTTGAAAGGTCATAGATGGTTTGTTATTTTTGTTGATGATTACTCCCGTACAACTTGGCTATATCTAATGAAAGGAAAAAAGGAAGTTTTTTCCATCTTTAAAGCATTGCATGAAATGGTGTGCACACATCTTGGTACTAGTTTAAAGGTTTTGAAATCTGATCAAGGGGGTGAGTACAAAGACTCGGGTTTGGCCGATTATTTCTGTTATAATGGGATTATTCATCAAACATCTTGCACCGACACCCCACAACAAAATGGGGTGGCGGAGCGCAAGAATCGTCATTTGCTTGATATTGCTCGTTCCTTGATTTTTTCAGTTAATGCTCCTAAATCCTACTGGGGTGAAGCTGTGTTAGCAGCGGCTTATCTCATTAACCGTCTCCCTACTCGCGTTTAGAACAAAAGGACACCCATTGAAGTTCTTTATGATACATCTCCTTTGTTCTCTATTACTCCTCGTATCTTTGGTTGTGTTTGTTTTGTTCACAACCACTCTCCTTCTCGGGGAAAGTTGGAACCTCGATCTATCAAATGTGTCTTTGTGGGGTATTCTCCCACCCAGAAAGGTTACCGTTGCTATCATCCTTCCTCTAGGAAATGGTTTGTCTCCATGGATTTTACTTTCCATGAGTCTCAGTTTTACTTTCAGTCCTCGTCTAGTTCGGAGTGTGACTCTCCCTATCCCAATTATGGAACGGAGAGGAAGTAATGAGAGAGAAAAAAGCAATGAGGGGGAAAATGAAGTTGAAAAGGAGAGTGAAGTTGAAAAGGAGAGGGAAAATGAAGGGAATCTTACTCCAACAAGAAAAGGGAAGGAGGAGTTGGTTTATTCAAAAGGTACATGGAGTAAATCCAAGCGTAAAGAAACCACTCCCTCTACTCTTCCATTGACATCTCCTTCTCGTGTTGAGGACACCAAGGTAATTCTGATTCTGGTCTTGATATTTCTGATAATTCTTATACACCTGTACCTATTGAGTGTGGTTGTGATCTTGATGTCCCTATTGCAGTACGTAAGGGTGTTAGGGCTTGTACCCAACATCCTATTTCCAACTTTGTGTCCTATTCCCACTTGTCTCCTTCATATAGAGTTTTTCTTTCAAAAATTGCTTCTGTGTCTGTTCCTAACAATGTCCAGGATGCTCTTGTTGATCCCAAATGGAATTTTGCAATGATCGAAGACATGAAAGCTCTTCGTAAGAATGGGACTTGGGAATTGATGAGCTTACCTATGGGCGAAAGGACTGTAGGATGCAAGTGGGTGTATGTTGTGAAGCATAGAGCAGATGGTTTTGTTGAGAGGTACAAAGCCAGACTTGATGCTAAAGGCTTCACACAGACATATGGGATTCATTATCAGGAGACGTTTGCTCCGGTTGCCAAGATGAATGCTGTGAGAATTCTACTGTCATTGGCAGTTGTTAAATTGGAGCATCCAACCCAAAACCAATTGGCAATGGGTGAAGTGGCCCCTTGAACTTATATATTGAGTAGCTAGGTTATAAGTCCCCGATGTGGGACCGACAATCTCAACACGCCCCCGCACGTGTGGCATGACTGAGAGCCAAATACGTGGATTACTGAGATAGGGTGACGTGGAGCACACGTGGACAAATTGGCCCAACAATAACCTGCTCTGATACCATGTTGAATTGGAGCATCCAACCCAAAACCAATTGGCAATGGGTGGAGTAGCCCCTTGTACTTATATATTGAGTAGCTAGGTTATAAGTCCCCAATGTGGGACCGACAATCTCAACATGCCCCCGCACGTGTGGCATGACTGAGAGCCAAACACGTGGATTACTGAGATGTGGCATGACTGAGAACCAAACACGTGGATTACTGAGATAGGGTGACAAACAAGGCTCTGATACCATATTAAATTGGAGCATTCAACCCAAAACCAATTGGCAATGGGTGGAGTGGCCCCTTGAACTTATATATTGAGTAGCTAGGTTATAAGTCCCTGATGCGGGACCGACAATCTCAACAGCAGCCAACTTTGGATGGCCTCTTCACCAATTCGATGTGAAGAATGCATTTCTTCATGGCGATCTTGATGAAGAAGTGTACATGGATATTCCTCCTGGTTTTTAGGACTTTAAGACTGAAGGGAAGGTGTGCCGACTAAGGAAGTCTTTATATGGCCTGAAACAATCTCCACGAGCATGGTTTGAGAGATTTACACAGGCCATGCTCAGGTATGGCTTCAAATAGAGTCAAGCTGATCACACATTATTCATTAAACACTCATCACAAGGAAAGACTATTGCCTTGATTGTGTACGTTGATGATATTGTTCTAATGGAGATGATCTGGAAGAGATGAAAAGGTTAAAAGTGTTTCTGTCTAGCGAGTTTGAAATAAAAGATCTAGGAGCCCTCAAGTATTTTTTGGGAATTGAAGTTGTTAGATCCAAGCATGAAATTTTTATTTCTCAAAGAAAGTATGTACTTGATCTGTTGGAGGAGACTAGAATGCTTGGGAGCCGAGCATGTGACACCCCAATGGATTCGAATCGAAAAATTGGTGATGATAATAGTGGAGCAGAAGCAGATAAAGGAAGATATCAAAGACTTGTAGGAAGACTCATCTATCTTTCGCACACTCGTCCAGACATTGTGTTTGCTGTCAGTGTTGTAACTTGTAAGCAAGGATCAAAATTTCCTTCTGCTTCCATCGAAACGGCCGAAACGTTTCCGTTTCCTAGGTCATGGAAACATAACAGCTATGGAATCTCGAAATTCCATGGATTCCATCGAAACGACTTTGTTTCTTTTATTTCCATCGAAACATAATTGTTTCCATCGAAACAAATCTATGATTCCCCATTGTTTCATTTGCTTCCAACGAAACATACTTGTTTCCATCGAGATAATCATGTGGTTGTGTACTTGTCATAAGAGCAACCATTTTATTTTAGAGATGGCTTATTAGTTTACTATGCACTTATATGTATATTTTGCATTCTATGAAGTGTTTTGATATTCTATGAAGTGTTTGACAGTAGATTGACGACTTAATCCTCATGTATTTTCAATTTGAACTACACATTTTTAATGCATCTCTACATATATAGACCTCTCAAATGTTCAATTAATCAATTATTAGCTTTATACACGCATATAGTTAACTTTGACGTTATGTTTCCCCATGTTTCTCAATGTTTTCAATTTTTTCCACTGTTTCCACATGTTTCCGAAACGTTTCTGTTTCTGGGCAGACCGAAACAATAGACCGAAACGAAATTTTGATCCTTGCTTGTAAGTCAGTTCATACATACTCCTCGTGAAACTCATATGGATGCGGTTTTCAGGATTCTGAGATACTTGAAGTCAGCTCCGGGAAAGGATCTTTTTTTCGCAAAACATGACCACCTTAGGATTGAAGCATATACTGATGCAGATTGGGCTGGTTCTGTGACTGACAGAAGGTCCACCTCAGGCTATTGTACATTTGTGGGTGGCAACCTTGTCACTTGGAAGAGTAAGAAGCAAAATGTGGTAGCTAGATCCAATGCAAAGGCTGAGTTCAGAGCTATGGCGCAAGAAGTGTGTGAACTATTGTGGATCAAGTTACTGCTAACCGACTTGAGACTTGATCACAGTGAACCTATGAGGCTATATTGTGATAACAAGTCTGCAATTAACATCGCCCACAATCCAGTGCAACATGATCGGACTAAACATGTGGAGATTGACAAACACTTTATCAAGGAGAAGATTAATAGCGGTGTAATTTGTACTCCATTTGTGAAGACCGGGGATCAACTTGCAGACATTCTCACAAAGGGAGTTGGAAGTAGACAGTTTCACTTTGCTCTTAGCAAGCTGGGTTTGAGAGATATTTTTGTACCAGCTTGAGGGGGAGTGTTAGAACTTATTAGTTGTTACTGTTTGATTTTATTTTCCTTATAAGGGTACATTTGTAATTATCTTCTAGACTCGTATAAATAATATACAGGAGGCTCATTTGCCTTCTAAGTTTTGCCCTAAATTATTCTACAGAGCTATGGTGGACAGGGGGAGATATCAGAGACTTGTTGGTAAACTCATCTACCTATCTCATACTCGCCCAGATATTGCGTTTGCTGTTAGCGGCGTTAGTCAATTTATGCATTCTCCACGAGAGTCACATCAGGATGCTGTTTTTCGGATTCTTTGATACTTAAAGTCCGCTCCCAGGAAAGGATTATACTTTTTTAAGCATAATCATCTTAGGGTCGAAGCTTATACTGACGCTGATTGGGCTGATTCAGTTACAGATACGAGGTCCACTTCGGGGTATTGTACGTTCGTAGGGGGAAATCTGGTTACCTGGTGAAGCAAGAAGCAAAATGTAGTGGCCAGGTCTAGTGCTGAAGCCGAGTTCAGGGCTATGGCCCAAGGTATCTGTGAGCTCCTGTAGATCAAGTCACTGTTGAGAGATTTGAAGTTTGAACAGTTGGATTCTATGAAGTTACATGTGACAATAAGTTTGCAATTAGTATAGCTCACAATCCTGTTCAGCATGACCGAACTAAGCACATGGAGATTGAACGTCACTTCATTAAGGAGAATCTAAGTAGTGGTACTATTTGTATTCCCTTTGTGAACACTAGTGATCAAGTTGCAGAAGTTCTCACTAAGGGGATTGGAAGTCGATCGTTTCACTCCATTCTAGGCAAGCTGGGCATGAGAGATATTTTTGTACCAGTTTGAGGGGGAGTGTTGAGTTCATTATTTAGTTTAGTGTTATGTTTTTATTTTTATTATTATGTTGGGGTCCTCTTGTAATTTTACTTTTATACGTTTAATGATAATATAAAGAGGGTGTGACACATTGTCAACCCTAAGCTTCGCAAAACTAATGTTTCTACATTACTTTCATCAATAAGCTTCCGATTCTGTTCTATAGGTGTGTCACACGCTCTGCTCCCAAGCAGTCCTTTGTACTTCAATAAATCCTTTGGGAAATAAAAATCCCATGTTTACACCGGGCAAGTTCAATCGCAAGAAAAAACTTCAATGCTCATAAGTCCTTGATTTCAAATTCAATGGCCAAATACTTCTTCAACCTTTACATTTCCTTCAAGTCATCCCCACTAAGCACAATGTCATCGCATACACAATAAGAGCAGTGGTCTTATCCTGTGGTCTTACCCTGCAATAAGTGTTTGATGAACAATGTGTGATCGGCATAGCATAACTTTGTCTGAAGCCGTATAGGAGCATAGCCTGCAAAAATCTCTCCAACCAAGCTCTTGTGGACTGTTTGACTGTATAATGATTTTTTGAGTCTACACATTTGCCCCTCTGTCTTGAAGTCCTCGAAGCCCGGAGAGACATCCATATAAACTTCCTCTTCCAAATTACCATGTAAAAAAGCATTTTTCACATCAAACTGATGAAGAGGCCAATCCAAATTTGTTACAAGAGAAAGGAAAATTTTGACCGAGTTCATTTTCGCAACTGGTGCAAAGGTCTCCTCATAGTCCACACCATAGGTCTGAGTAAAACCCTTTGTCACCAAACGAGCTTTGTACCGCTCAATAAAACCATCAGCCCTGCTTCAAAGTGTACATCCACTTGCACCCCACAATCCTTTTCCCTTCAGGTAACGTTGTCAATTCCTAGGTGTCACTCTTATGAAGAACTTTCTTCTCTTCAATCATAACATGTTTCCACTTGGAATCAGCAAGAGCATCCTGGACATGGTTAGGAACACAAACAGAGGAAATTTTTTAAAGGAGACTCATAGGAGGGGAGACAAGTGAGAGTAAGACACAAAATTCGATATAGGATGTTGAGTGCAAGACCTAACACCTTTATGAACAGCAATGGGGACATCCAAATCATCAGGTTCAAGAGGAGGTGATGCAGAATTACCTGAATCTTCATCACTTAGAGAGAATGGAAGTGGGAATGGAGGAGATGCAGCCTCATTGGTCTTCCTCCTACTCCATGTTCTCTTGGAATAGACCAACAATTCTTTCTCCTTCGACTCCCTCTCCTCACATCTCTGTTGAGAGAAATTTATTTCATTTTCTTATGTTATATTTTGTACCTAAGGGTACTCTTGTAATTTACCCATGAGGGTTTACATCTGATTAATAAAAGAGAGAGTTGAAATTTAGCACTCTCTAAGCTTTCTCTAAATCTAACATGGTATCAAAGCCACCCCAAGTGAGGGATTCAATCAAACAACCACCACCACCCTAATCGCACCACCAACAACCACCACCATCCTCGCCAAACAACCACCAGCCCACATCTAAACCAGGCCGACACCCCCAAACATCACTACCAACCTTGCCGAGCACCACCAGCACACACCCATACCCAGCCGCAACCACCAAACATCACCACCAGCCTCGCCGCAGCTCACCCTGGCCTAACCCACCCAGCCGAACCACTCAACTACCAAATCACTTCACCAATATACCTCCACTGACCAGCCGCAACACCCTGGCTGGTTAAAACCCTAACCGACAACCATCAACCCTATATTTCTTCATCTAGATCAGTTATAGGTTTCATAATTTCTTGGATCTGATCACAACTTGTGTGATATTTTTTTCAGGTTCGCATGATTTGTCCATAGATTGGACAATTGCACCAAAGTGGTGCCCGTGATTACTAGGTGCCTTCATTCCACCACCAATACAAGTGTGCGAACATCTCTCCAGGATGGTGAAAGATGATATACCTACAAAGTTTACCGAAGTTACGAGTTCTCCAGTAGGTAATGAGAGCCTCTCCGTTACCGAGAACCCTGTGGCCAAAATCACCACAACATTGCTTAATGGTGAAAATTACCTGTCCTGGTCTAAGTCGGTTACATTCTGGCTCAAAAGTAGGTCGAAGTTTGGGTATGTGGATGGTACTATCAAGGTCCCTAGTCAGGAAGATCCCGCTTATGCCAAGTGAGAAGTTGATACTTTTTTGGTGATGAGTTGGCTCACTCATTCTATGGAGCCAGATATTGCTGCAGCCCTTTTTGGAATGGCTACCGCCCAAGATATTTGGGATACCCTTGTGGAGACCTATTCTCGCAAAGGGAATGTTGCACAAATCTATGAGTTGCGTCGGGCTATCGAAGGCGAAGTTCAAGGAGATAGGTCTACATTACACTATTTCACAGCTCAGTGCTTTGGAAGAGAATTGATCATCTCCTTACCTATCATCCAGTGTGTTCCACTAACGCTACTAACTTTAAGACCTACATTGAAAGGGAAAGAATATTTAAATTCCTCGCTGGCCTTAACCCAGAACTTGACCCGATTAGAAGCCGAATACTTGGTATGGAACCACTTCCGACACTTAGAGAGGCATTCGCTCATGTTCAGAATGAGGAGAGTCGTCGCTCAGTCATGCTTCCGCAGTCCTCCGAGCGCTTTGCCTTAATCTCCTCTAATCATCGTCGTGGCAAGACTCCGATTCCAGAAAGAGGGATAACAAGGATATACCATTGTGTGACTACTGTAATCGTCTTGGACATACCCGCGATAAATGTTGGAATCTTCACGGACGTCCTCCAATGTCAGGAGGCCGTGGTGGCCGTGGAGGTCGTAGCGGTGGATATTGTCGTGGCCGTGGTGGTCGTGGTAATGGACCACTGGCTAATTTATCTTCTGGTTCCAATGTCCCTCCAGAGGAGGT
The DNA here is from genome assembly GCA_033977485.1 of Hydrangea macrophylla. Lineage (NCBI taxonomy): Eukaryota > Viridiplantae > Streptophyta > Magnoliopsida > Cornales > Hydrangeaceae > Hydrangea > Hydrangea macrophylla. Next base: position 23,224,388 of record CM066993.1, read on the forward strand.
CCCTTTTTCTGGATCTGGTTCTATTAGTAGCACTGATCTTGAGACTCTCAGATGCATAATGACTCACCTGGATACCTCCACTAGTGCTTCCACTGCTTTTGCTCATAAAGGTAATGTTGCTAAATCTTCTAGTGCCTTTTACATTGATTCTCGACGGCCGTGGATAATTGATTCAGGAGCTTCCGACCACATGACTGGTCTTTCCAATATTTTTTCGACTTATAATCCTTGTTCAGGGAAAGATAAGGTTATAACTGCAGATGGTTCTCCTCCATTCTGGTAAAGGCGTTGTAAATGTCTCTAGTTCTCTTACTTTATCCTCTGTTCTCCATATTCCACGTTTCTCGACTAATCTTCTTTCTATTAGTCGTGTTACTCGGGATTTTAATTGCAGTGTGACTTTTTTCCCTTCTCACTGTGTCTTTCAGGATCTCTCCACGAAGAAGACGATTGGCAGTGGTAGGGGGGAGAACGGTCTTTATTTTCTGTTGCCCGAGGGAACTACAAAGGAGGAGTTGACACCAGTTGCTCATAATTCACAGAGAGATATTCTTCCTAAGGAGACATAGCTGTGGCACCAGAGATTGGGACATCTGTCTTTTTATTTATTACGTTTTTTATTTCCTATTTTAGTTCCTAATAAAAGTGTTTCTGAGATATCTTGTGAGGCTTGTGAACTCGGAAAACACCATCGTGCTACTTTTCATTCTAGTATCAATAAAAGTACGATTCCTTTTTCAATTATACACACCGATGTTTGGGGTCCTTCACATATTCCTACTTTGAATGGCTTTAAATGGTTTGTCACTTTTATTAATGATTGTACTCGCACGACATGGGTGTATTTGATGAAAGAAAAAAATGCAGTATTTCCTATCTTTAAAAATTTCCACAAGATGATTTGTACTCAGTTTAACACTGTTGTCAAAGTTGTTAGGTCCAATAAAAGGGGGGGAATACATCTATAGTGGTCTCTCTAACTACTTCTCTGAGCACGATATGCTTCACCAAACCTCATGCACTAATACCCCTCAACAAAATGGTGTTGCCGAGAGAAAAAACCGTCATTTGTTAGAAATAGCTCGATCTATGATGTTCTCAATGCAGGTCCCAAAAAGATTCTGAGGGGAAGCAGTACTTACTGCTGCTTATCTCATCAACCGCCTTCCTTCTCGTGTGTTAGGTAAGAAATCACCCATTGAACTTCTTACTAAGCCTTCCTCTATATTCCCTATTCCTCCAAAAGTGTTTGGCTGTGTTTGTTTCGTTCACAATCATTCTCCTACTAAAAAAAACTAGATCCTCGAGCCCTTAAATGTGTCTTCGTGGGTTATTCTCCCACACAAAATGGGTACAAGTGTTACCATCCTCCGTCTCGTAACTGGTTTGTGTCCATGGATGCACTTTCGATGAATATTCTTCGTACTTCCAGCCATCTCAGTCATCTCTTCAGGGGAAGAGTAGGTTATGGGAAGAGAAAACTGAAGAGAAGACTGCTCCTGCTCCATTTATCTTAGTAGAAGAGGAAGAAGGGGAGAATAGAACAGAAGGGGAGTTAGAAAAAATCAGAGGGGAGGAAAGAGAAGTGAACAGAGAGGTAGAAAAAATTGTACTTCCTCTGTCCCATTTTATGAGTCCTGTATTCCATTTTGGGATGTCCCAAAATTAGTGTCCACTTTCCTAATTTGGTATATAATTTTTACTTACTTTCCAAAACTACCCTTCATTGAAATCTACACCAAGACAACTAAAACAAAAAGTTGTAATGATTATGGGCAATTGTGGAGAGTAGTTGTAGATTCTTCTTGTCCCCTTAATAAGTTGAGTTCCCAAAGATGGACTCACAAAATATGACGGAGGGAGTAGAAGAAAGTGGAGGTGGAGATAAGAAGAAAGAGTTGTCGACTTACTCCAAGAATAAGGAAAGGAAGAGGTTTGGGGCAACAGAAGAAAAGACCACATCTCCAATCCCACTCCAATTGTCTTCTTTAAGTGATGATGATCCAGGTACTCCTAGTTCCTCTTTTATTCCTGTTACCACTAGTTCTTCAACCACTCCTTTGGATTGTGACTTAGACACCCCTATTGCTCCCCGCAAAGGTACTAGGAAATGTACTAAGCATCCCATCTCAATCTTTGTTTCCTACCCTCGTTTATCTCCTTCGTACAAGGCTTTTGTATCCAATCTCGATTGTGTGTCTGTCCCTAACCATGTACAAGAAGCTCTCGCTGATACTAAGTGGAAACTTGCTATGGTTGAAGAGATGAATGCTCTCAAGAAAAATGGCACTTGGGAATTAGTAGAGTTACCTCGTGGGAAAAGGACAGTTGGGTGTAAGTGAGTGTTTACAGTGAAACATAGAGCGGATGGGACAGTTGAAAGATATTAAGCCAGGCTAGTGGCTAAAGGCTTCACTCAAACATATGGAGTGGACTATCACGAGACATTTGCACCAGTAACAAAGATGAATTCGATCAGGATCTTGCTATCCCTAGCAGCTAATTTGGAGTGGCCCTTACATCAATTTGATGTAAAAAATGCTTCTCTCCATGGAAACTTAGAACAAGAAGTCTACATGGATATTCCCCCTGGGTTTGAGAGTGACAAGACTAGAGGGAAAGTGTGTTATCTCAAGAAGTCTCTGTATGGTCTCAAACAGTCTCCTAGAGCCTGGTTTGACAAGTTCTCCCAGGCCATGGTTAGGTATGGTTTCAGGCAAAGCCAAGGTGACCGACCACACACTGTTTATTAAGCACTCTTCACAGGTAAAAGTGACTGCCCTAATTGTTTATGTAGATGACATTGTTCTTACAGGGAATGATTTAGAAGACATGAAATGCCTAAAATCATATCTTGCAAAAGAGGTTGAAATTAAAAACTTGGGAAATTTGAAATACTTCTTGGGAATTGAAGTGGCCAGATCCAAGGATGGGATATTCATCTCCCAGGGAAAGTATGTTCTTGACTTACTCAAGGAGACAGGCATGCTTGGATGTAAATCTCTTGATACTCCCATGGATCCAAATGTGAAACTTAGAGATGATCCAAGTGGGGAACTTGTTGATAAAGGTAGCTACCAGAGTTTAGTAGGAAAATTGATCTATTTGGCTCATACTAGACCCAATATTACATTTGTTGTTAGCGTGGTTAGTCAGTTTATGCATAATCCTAAGCAACCTCATCTGGATGTTGTACTCCGTATTGTAAGGTACCTAAAGTCAACGCCAGGGAAAGGGTTATGTTTTGCAAAACATGGACACACTGGTGTTGAGGCCTATACTGATGCAGACTGGGCCGGCTCCATAACAGACAGAAGGTCAACCATGGGTTATTGTACGTTTGTGGGTGATGATTTAGTGACTTGGAGGAGTAAGAAGCAATCAGTAGTGGCTAGGTCTAGTGCTGAAGCAGAGTTCATGTGGCCCAAGGGGTGTGTGAGTTGCTTTGGGTAAAAATTATCTTGTCAGATCTTGGTTTTGGACCAGAGGACTCTATGAAGTTGTATTGTGACAATAAAGCTGCTATTGATATTGCCCACAATCCAGTTCAGCATGATAGAACGAAGCATGTGGAAATCGATAGGCATTTTATCAAAGAGAAATTGAACAGTGGGTGCATTTGTACTCCGTTTGTGAGAACAGGAGATCAGTTAGCAGACATTCTAACAAAAGGCCTTGCTAGTCGTTAATTTCACTTCATCCTCAGCAAGCTGGGAATGAGAGATATCTTCGCACCAGCTTGAGGGGGAGTGTTGAGAGTTATCTATTTTATTTTCTTTATGTTATATTTTGTACCTAAGGGTACTCTTGTAATTTACCCATGAATGTTTACATCTGATTAATAAAAGAGAGTTGCAATTTAGCACTCTCTAAGCTTTCTCTAATTCTAACAATCTCTCCTTTTCAGGCTCTTTTCCTAGATCCCCCTGTTAGAGTTAGTTGTTATGTAAACCCTAACCCTAATCCACTGCACCACCACCACCACCACCACCCTGCTTGCGCCGAAACCACCACCACCCCCCTGCCCTTTGCAGCCCCCCAAAACCAACCCTAGCCTGCGCCGCATCCCAGAACCACCATCTCTGGCTGCGCCGCAGGTCCCAGCTCCTCCCTAGCCTTCACCGCCTCACCCACCATCCTTCTCTGCCTCGCACACCCACCAGCTACCCTGGGCTGACTCACACACACACCTACCCCCTTTTCTCTAACTTTCGAGCCCTACGAGGGGCTGTTTCTTTTTTTTCGGACCATTCTAGGTCAGTAGGTTTGATTGGGGACTGTTTATTGGTGCTTCTTGGTTCTCTAATGGATCCTTGAATCCGTCTTGGTGATTCTTTCATACCCGTCTCCTCCGTCTTCCTTGTTTGTTGAGGGTTTTCCATTTGGGTCACGGAAATATGACTGACCTAGATAAACCAACGGCGACTGTTCAAACCGTGGTTTCACCCTTGGATCCCAATCTCAAAATTACTACCGTCCCTTTCAATGGCCAAAATTACTTGAAATGGTCTCAGGCGGTAGAACTTTATTTGAAGGCACGGGGGAAGATGGGACATCTTGATGGGCGTGTTACAGCTCCCTCTACCACTGATCCGGGATATGATAAGTGGGAGGCTGAGAACTCTATTATCATGTCTTGGCTCATCAACTCTATGGTCCCTGAGATTGGTGAGAGCTATTATCGGATGAAGACAGCTAGGGCTATTTGGGACACCGTTGCTTCAACTTTCTCTCGACAGGGGAATTATGCTCAAGAGTTTGAGCCACTCCGCTCTATTGACCGTTCTGAGCAGGGTGATATGAACATCACCCAATACTACACCTCTCTAGCTACTAGTTGGGATCGACTTGATCACCTACACTCCTTCCAGCCAGCTTGTACCATCGATGCAGAGGAGTACCGGAAATTTCTGGAGAAGCAATGCGTCTTTAAGTTTCTCCAAGGACTTCACTCTGATTATGATGCTGTTCGGAGTCGGGTTCTTAGGATGGACACTCTACCGCCTCTTCAGGAAGCCTTTGCTTATGTTCAGAACGAAGAGAGTCGGCGTTCTGTGATGCTCCCACCTACCTCCACTGAGCGTTCAGCTCTTGTTTCTGTTCCGACTAGAGAGGGGACCCTGCAGCAGTCTGTTTCTTCTGATCGCCCGGTTGTAATTTGTGATTATTGTCACCGGCCCCATCATACTCGGGCCAACTGCTGGACTCTTCATGGTCGTCCCCTTGGTGGTCGGGGAGGTCGTGGAGGCGGTCGAGGAGGTCGTGGGGGTCGTTCTACTGGCCGTGGAGGGGCTTCCCGTGCCCATCATTCTGCAGTTACTGAGACTTCTGATTCAGCTCCCAGTGATACTGCTCCTGCTTCTGAGCCGAGTTCCTTATCCCCTTCTGAACTTGATACTCTCAGGCATCTGTTGGCTCGGTGTACTTCCTCGTCAGCTACTAGCACCTCATCATCCTTTGCACAGTCAGGTAATGTGGTTGTGCCAGCAAGAGCTTGTCTTTCTCACTCTTCTTCTCCTTGGATTATTGATTCAGGAGCTTCTGACCATATGTCTCGCTCTTCTAACCTTTTTTATGATTATAAGCCATGCTCAGGTCAGGACAAAGTTAGAATTGCTGATGGTACCTTCTCCTCTGTTTCGGGGAAAGGTCTTATTCGTGTCACTCCATCCTTATCCCTGACTTCAGTTTTGCATGTTCCTTGCTTCTCTCATAATCTTTTATCCTTGAGTCGTATTACTCGAGATTTAAATTGTTGTGTAACCTTTTTTCCCTCTCATTCTGTCTTTCAGGATCTTGTCACGAAGAGGGTGATTGGCAGTGGTAGGGAGACGCAGGGGCTTTACATTTTGGATGAGAAGGATGAGGGGGAGAAGCTTGCTAATAATACAGTCGTTTTGAAGAACACCACTGAAGATTTAATGCTTTGGCATAGGCGTTTAGGACACCCATCCTTTTCTTTACTAAAATTTATGTTTCCATCTCTTGTTGCTAATTATGGAACTTCAATTCCCAACCTTTTTTGTGATGCTTGTGAACTTGGGAAACATTTTAGAGCGTCTTATGCTCCCCGTAATACTAAAAGTTCAGTTCCTTTTGCATTAATACATTCTGATGTTTGGGATCCTTCTCGTACTTTGAAAGGGCATTCCGTTCGTGTCCTTTATTGATGATTGTTCCTGTACTACATGGTTGTATATGATGAAAGAAAAACGAGACGTCTTTTCTATTTTTCAAAATTTCCATAAAATGGTGTGTACCCAGTTCGGGCCAGTTGTGAAAGTTTTAAGGTTCGATAATGGGGGTGAGTACATTGATTCGGGTCTAAGTAAGTTTTTTAGTGCCCATGGAATTATCCATCAGACTTCTTGCACCGACACTCCATAACAAAATGGGGTCGCCGAGCGTAAGAATCGTCACCTTTTAGATGTTGCCCAGTCTTTACTTTTTCAGGTTCAGGCTCCTCGGTCTTATTGGGGTGAGGCGGTTTTAACCGCAGCCTATCTCATCAACCGCCTTCCTACCCAGGTGATGGATAAGAAAAGTCCCCTTGAGGTTCTTTCCCACTTCTCTCTCTCTCATCTTCTTCCATTCCTTCCCGTGTCTTTGGTTGTGTATGCTTTGTTCATAATCACAACCCAAACCGAGGAAAGTTAGTTCCTCGGGCTATTAAGTGTGTTTGTTGGTTACTCTCCCACTCAGAAAGGTTATAAATGCTACCATCCACCATCTAGGAAATGGTTCGTTACTATGGATGTCACATTTCGTGAGTCCCAGTCCTACTTTATTGAATCTAACGTACCCCTTCAGGGGGAGCCTAGATTTGAAGGGCTACCTGTTTCCCCTATGATGTTTGAGTTGGAGACAGGGGGAGTTGAGGGAGAGGAACCCGAAATAGAGAAAGTAGAGCCACTTGCACCAGAAAAAGAGAGGGGTGAGCCTCAAGAAGGAAAAGAGGTTGTTGAGGGGCCGAGGGAGAATGAGGTGAGAGTTTATTCTAGGGGGACATGGAGTAAAAGAAGAGTCAGAGAGACTCCAGAAGGTAGTACTGCTCCTATTTCTCCTCCTCCGCTGCCACTCTCTCTAAGTGATGGAGATTCAGGTAATTCCTCTGATACACCCTCTCTCGACTTAGAGGACTTAGACGTTCCTATTGCTGTTAGAAAGGGAGTTAGATCCTGTACTCAACACCCTATATCTAACTTTGTGTCTTATTCTCATCTATCTCCTTCCTATAAAGCTTTTCTTTCCAAAATTTCCTCTGTTAGTGTTCCTAACCTTGTACAGGAAGCTCTGGCCGACCCTAAGTGGAAACATGCCATGATTGAAGAGATGAAAGCTCTTCGAAAGACTGGCACTTGGGAGTTGACCACGTTGCCTAAAGGAAAGAGGACAGTGGGGTGTAAGTGGGTGTACACAGTGAAGCATCGAGCTGATGGTTCTATTGAGAGGTACAAAGCTCTATTGGTGGCAAAAGGGTTCACTCAGACTTACGGGGTGGACTATGCGGAAACCTTTGCCCCAGTCGCAAAAATGAATTCAATCAGAGTCCTTTCCCTCGCAGCAAATCGGGATTGGCCTCTTCACCAGTTTGATGTGAAGAATGCCTTCTTGCATGGTGATTTAGAAGAAGAGGTTTACATGGATATCCCTCCAGGATTCGAGGACTCCAAGACAGATGGGAAGGTTTGCAGGCTTAAAAAATCTTTGTATGGCCTCAAACAGTCCCCTAGAGCTTGGTTTGAGAGGTTTACACAAGCTATGCTGCGGTTTGGGTTCAGACAGAGTCATGCAAATCACACATTGTTCATCAAACACTCATCGCAGGGTAAGACTACTGCCCTTATTGTCTATGTTGATGATATTGTGCTAACAGGGGATGACTTGGAAGAAATGGAAAGATTGAAGAAGAAGTTAGCTTCAGAGTTTGATATTAAGGACTTGGGAGTCTTGAAGTTCTTTCTTGGGATCGAACTTGCTCGGTCCAAACATGGAATTTTTATTTCCCAAAGGAAATATGTACTGGATTTGTTAAAGGAAACAGGGATGCTTGGCAGCAAAGCCTGTGACACTCCCTATGGAGCAAAATCAGAAACTTGGTGATGAAAGCAGTGGGGAATTGGTGGACAGGGGGAGTTATCAGAGACTCGTGGGTAAACTTATTTACTTGTCTCATACTCGTCCAGATATTGCTTTTGCCGTTAGTGTTGCCAGTCAGTTTATGCATTCTCCACGAGAGTCACATCAAGAGGCTGTTTTTCGGATTCTTTGGTATTTAAAGTCTGCTCCCGGAAAAGGCTTGCACTTTATGAGACATGACCACCTAAGGGTGGAAGCGTACACTGATGCTGATTAGGCTGGTTCTATTATAGATAGGAGGTCCACTTCAGGGTACTGCACGTTCGTAGGAGGTAATCTAGTTACCTGGAGAAGCAAGAAACAGAATGTAGTGGCTAGGTCTAGTGCAGAAGCCGAATTCAGGGCTATGGCCCAAGGTATTTGTGAGCTATTGTGGATCAAGTCTTTGTTGAAGGACTTGAAGATTGATCTGACAGATTCTATTAAGCTATATTGTGACAATAAAGCGGCAATCAGTATAGCTCATAACCCTGTTCAACATGATAGAACAAAGCACGTGGAGATTGATCGACACTTCATCAAAGAAAACATTAGTAGCGGTACTATTTGTGTTCCATTTGTGAAGACTTGTGATCAAGTTGCTAATGTTCTTACTAAAGCCGTTGGGAGTCGTCCATTTCATACTATCCTTGCCAAGCTGGGAATGAGAGATATTTTTGTACCAGCTTGAGGGGGAGTGTTAGAGTTAGTTGTTATGTTATTGTCTTGTTGTTTTATTTTATTTTGTTACAAGTCTAGGGACCTATTTGTAATTTCTATTTCTTCCTCTTTGTGATCTATATAAAAGGGTTCTAACTATGTTAGAAACGTAAAATTTTACTAAATATCAAATGAACACCCCCTCTTTTCCTGGCTCCTCACATCTCTCTCTCTCTATTTCCCTCGCCTCTCTTGGCTCCTCACATCTCTCTCTCTCTCTCTCCACCTCAATCATCGTAGGTAACACAGGTATCTCTTCCACACACCTCTGCTCAAGAAAATCGGACTGGGACTACAAACCATTTGCGAGACGAAGGATGATAGCACTTATAACCCTTCTGAGTAGGAGAGTAGCCTACGAAAACACATTTAATGGCCTGAGGATCCAACTTCCCATGTGTGGGAGAATGATTATGTACATAACATACACAACCAAATACCAGAAGAGGACTAGAGAAAGACGAAGAAGAAGGATATAGCACTTCAAGAGGTGTTTGCTTATGCAAAACACGAGTGGGAAGACGATTGATTAGGTAAGCCGCTGTTAAGACAGCTTTTGTTGAGATTGTGCCCTCAAACCTATTACTTTATGCGGTAGACATTTTGACAATTATATTTATGATATCATTTTACATTTCATTATGTATCTTTCATGAGATGAATGTTTGTTTGTAATCCTTAAACATCATCGTAGGAAATTCGTATGTATGTATGAGATGCATACATGGGAGATACGAATTGCTATTCCTTGATGTTTAGAATTGTCGTAGTAGACGATGAGATTGTATGCCTCATCAAGTTTATCTCATTCACTAGAGTGCAACTCTTAGTTAATATGCTAGTGCATATAATACATTGACGGACCATAAGCTTTCCTATTAACACTCAATCGTTGTCAACAGCAAGGTTATTTAAGGCGCAAGGCGCACTGAGGCACAAAGGTCCCCTGGAGCCTAGGCGCGAGGCGCAATCCGAGGCGCGCGCCCGAGCGAAGCGAGGCGCACTTTTACATGATTTTTTTAAATATGATTTTACATGTAAATAGCTTATCTAAAATATGATTTTAGATGATTATAATATGATTTTACATTATTATATACAAGTTAAAGAGATAAAATCATCAAAATGAACACTTTGGCCTATAAGCTCAACTGGTTAGAGTGTTGTGCGAAAGCGCAAAGGTTGTAGGTTCGAATCCTACATAGACCACATACAACATTTAAGAGAAAAATAACAAAAAGATGCATTTACACAGTCTTAAAAGTGTAATATTAGTCAATATTCAATAAAAACACACTACTAAGCAAGTGTAAGTCAACCACATGTCCACAGTCCACTTAGCAAAATAATAATAATAATAACAACAATAATAATAATAGTAGTAGTAATAATAATGTTGCATAGTCCAAACTCCTCAGTCCTCATCAAGAAACAACTCATCATCTTCGCCATCATTGGATTTGTAACCCTCATCATCTTCCTCTTCGGTCTCTTCTGAATTGGCCTCTTCCTCGTCATCTAAAGTTACAACTGGAGAAGTAGTTGCCCTTGCCCTTGTTGATGATCTACTGCTTGAACTTGCTCGAGTCGGAAATCTACGCTCTCTAACCCCTGCAGCTCTAGAAATATCACCCCACGTCAACAAATCATCATCATACACACGATCATTTTCGGCATCTTCATCCACATCTCCGTCCATCCTCCCAAGCAACCACTCATTACTTTCATCTATATCCTTCAACGAGATGGGATCAATGGTGTCACGCATCTCGTACCGCCGCCTCAAAGCTCGGTTGTACTTAACGAAAACCAAGTCATTCAACCGTTTTTGTGCTAACCCATTTCTCTTCTTGGTATGAATCTGCGAGAAATCATTGTCAACAGTCAACTAATCAATTATATACGATTAATGTTTGAAGATGTTCAACATTTGTTTGCACTTACATGTTCAAAGGCACTCCAATTTCGTTCACAACCCGATGCACTACAAGTTAGGCTAAGAATTTTGATAGCGAATTTCTGCAAATCTGGAGTTGTAGATCCATAAGAAGCCCACCATTCAGCTGTAAAAAATAATTTTTTTGTGACATTTAAGGAACATAATAAGATATTATTATTTCACCAAAGATTTGCTTTTACCCGGAGACTTTGTCTTTCTTTGTCTAATAGCCACGGGATATCCAAAGACAGATTCTGCTTTCTTATATGCCGTCAATTGATCAGTGATTTTGTCTTGTATGTCTATGCTTGGAACCAACTTTTCTAGGCATTTATACAAACCTGACATCACTTCAGCAGTTTGCTCAATTTCTGGGTTTGAATAAAAGAATTATGGGTTCAAAAAGTACCCAGCTGCATGTAAAGGATGATGAAGCTGGCAATTCCACCTATGATCTATAATTTCATAGATTTCACCATATTTTTGCTCATCCCCTCCGAAAGATTTAGCAATAGCTTCTTTAGCTCTGTCCATGGCTTCGTAAATATATCCCATTGTCGGCCTTTTCTCCCCATCAACAAGTCGAAGTGCACGAACAAGGGGACCGGTGGACCTTAAGGGTGAAAACAATGTGATTCCAAAATGATGGCGCTAGAACAGTTTGGGCCGCGGTCTTACCCTTTTGCTCCTTTGCCCATTGAGAACTTGACCACTCTTCTGAAGTGAACATCCTCCTCAAGTTGCTTTTTTGACGATGAATGCTTGCAAGTGTAAGAAATGCAGTGGCAAATCGAGTAACAGTCGGTCTCACCAACTCTCGTTGTCCTGTGAACTGCCTCATCATGTTCACTACACCTGGACGAGCATATATAAAACCATTGAGTGCCATGGCCCTTTGTAACACTTTCTTGACGTCCGAAACCTTCCCAATGTCTTCCAACATCAAATCAATACAATGAGCAGCGCATGGTGTCCAGTAGAGATGTTGACGTTTAGCTTCCAACAGTCTCCCTAAAATTCCCTAAAATTCATTAACAATTTAACATATCATATTAAAAGCAAAACACACATACACAACACAATTAGAAAACAAATTTAACAAATCTTAGTATCTTACCGGCCATCACATAGTTTGATGTGTTGTCTGTGATGACTTGAACAACATTATTTTCTCCAATGCGTTCCACCCAACTATCAAGCAAATGAAACACCCTCTCCCCGGTCTTGCTATAAGATGAAGCATCAATAGATTCAATGAACATAGTTCCTCTAGGAGAATTTACAAGGAAGTTCAATAAGCTCCTTTCAGTGATGCCCTTCCATCCATCGGACATAATGGAGCAACCATATTTTGCCCACTCTTCCTCGTGTTGCTTCATTATACTACGTGTGTGAGTTACCTCCTTTTTCAAAAGAGGCACCCGCACCTCATGGTAGCTAGGTGGCTTCATCCCCGGACCATATTGCCCTACGGCTTCCATCGCCACTTGAAAACTATCATAATTCACGGCATTAAAGGGTATCCCGGCTTCATACATCCATCTCGCTATCAATTGGCATGCCTTTTCTCTTGCCTCTTTGTTATAGGCATCACTAATAGTAGTTTGCTTCCCCTTCCCATCCTTTTTCCTTTGAACAACAAGCTCCGGATCGGGGGTCACAAAGGCATCCATTGGACCTTTTTTTCTTGGTCTTTTCAGGTTGTTGGACTTTGTTGAACTTCTTTTGGATTGAACCTCAACCTCTTCTGCTTCATCCTCATCGTCATCAATAATATCAAAATCTGACAAGAAGTTCATATTTTCTTTCTTCTCCTTCTGATTACTAATATACTCCCTAATTTCTACTCTCACATGCGGTGGACATTTTTTACAATCCTTTGCATTCCGATAGCCTCCGGCTAAATGTTGTTTGGCCCGGCATACACCTGCATTTGTCTGCTTCCCACAAAAGTTGCAAGTGAACTAATTTCTGTCATTCGGATATTGTGTAGCATACTTGTATGCCGGATTTTTCTTTGAACTTACGCTACCACCACTCTCCATTTATCTAATTGTAAAAAAGAGTCATTATCAATTAAAAATCCATAGAATCCAATCATTCCGGGGACCGGAGCTAAAGTCTAATTTCTAAATACAGCCATACAGGTATACAACTATAGTATTTATCAAATATATAGTATAGTAGCATACAAAAAAAAATACAATTGAGGTGTCAAAATTAATTGATAGCAATGTGTATGTCTAACTTGTAAGTTCTAAAGTCTAATTTAATGTGTTCTTGTGTGGGAAAAAGATTAAGATATTATAGTAGTATAACAGTATTACTAGTAAGTATAGTATTAGTAGTATAGTACCATACAAAAAAAAAAAAGAAGAAAGAACAGAAAAGAAAAAATACACAAAGAACAGAAATATAAAAAATAAAAATTAAGAATAATAAAGAAGAGTTAATGCATGAATCAACTATAAAGGAAGAGGAAAAAAAAAAGGACTGTTTGTCTCACTAGTCACTACTATTTTGCAGGAAGAAGAAGAAGAAGAAGAAAGGAGGAGGAAGAAGAAGAAAAAGGAGGAGGAGAAGAGAGATCAAAAAAAAAAAAAGATCGCAAGTTGAAGAAGAAGAAGAAGAAAATAGAAGAAGAAGAAGTCGCAGAAAGCAGAAAAAAAAAAAAAAAAAAAAGAGTCGCAGATTGCAAGACTCGCAAAAGAAGAAGAAGAAGAAGAAGAAGAAGAAGTCGCAGAAAGAAAGAAAGAAAAAAAAAAAAAAGAGAGAGAGTCGCAGACTGCGAGACTCCAGAAGAAGAAGAAGATGATCAAAGAAAGAAGAAGAAGAAGAAGAAGAAGAAGAAGAAGAAAGAAGAAGAAAAATACCTGAGAATTGAGATGCGATTCAACTTTCAGCAGCTCCTAGGGCTCCAGCTCCAAATCGACTGGTTCTTTCCTTTCCTTTCTTCTTTCTTTCCTTTCTTCTTCCCCCCCCCCCCCCCCCCCCCCCAAAAAAAAAAAAACTGAAATGTGATTGATATGGGGGGGGGGAGTAAAAATCTGCCTTGGGTCTTGCTTTCAATAGGCTCGCGCCTCATGTGCCTTGCGCCCAAGGATCAAAATTTCCTTCTGTTTCCATCGAAACGGCCGAAACGTTTCCGTTTCCTAGGTCATGGAAGCGTAACAACTATGGAATCTCGAAATTCCATGGATTCCATCGAAATGACTTTGTTTCTGTTGTTTCCATCGAAACATAATTGTTTCCATCGAAACAAATCTATGATTCCGCATTGTTTCATTTGCTTCCAACGAAACATACTTGTTTCCATCGAGATAATCATGTGGTTGTGTACTTGTCATATGAACAACCATTTTATTTTAGAGATGGCTTATTAGCTTACTATGTACTTATATGTATCTTTTGCATTCTATGAAGTGTTTGACAGTAGATTGACGACTTAATCCTCATGTATTTTCAATTTGAACTACACATTTTTAATGCATCTCTACATATATAGACCTCTCAAATGTTCAATTAATCAATTATTAGCTTTATACACGCATATGGTTAAGTTTGAAGTTATGATTCCCCATGTTTCTCAATGTTTTCAATTTATTCCGCTGTTTCCACATGTTTCCGAAATGTTTCCGAAACGTTTCTGTTTTTGGGCAAACCGAAACAATAGACCGAAACGAAATTTTGATCCTTGCTTGCGCCTCATGAAAAGGCGCCAAAAGGCGCGCCTCTTGTGCGCCTGGATGAAGTCGCCTCGCCTAGCCTAAGGCGAGGCTCATACCTCGCGCCCGCCTGCGCCTCGCGCCGAGGCGCGCCTTTAACAACACTGGTCAACAGTTAATAGGAACTCATAACTTGTATACAAAACGTGTTCTCAATCTTGAGACAATAATGAACACAAGACATGTGTATGATTGCTTTGACTTTCCAATCAGTGAGATCTTCAAGATCAATACCTAGGTATCTTGGGTAAACATATCTCATAGCGTTGCAGACATTTATTGTCAAGATAGAGTCTATCCTCTGTTAAAGAGTAAGCATTCTCATGAGAATATCACCTAGTTACTGAGAACTGCGGTCTTGTTGATATGTAGTTATCAACATGTTTGGTAATCAGAGGTAAATGAAACTCAAAGAATATGAGATGTAGTCACAATTCAGGATTCACGGTATTTGTTATCCGACTACCTGAATGTGATTACGAATGTTGAAGGTAAAGGGACATTAGTGTCATCTCAAAGAATATGAGATGTAGTCACAATTCAGGATTGATAGTACTTGTTATCCGACTACCTTAATGTAATTACGAATGTTGAAGGTAAAGGGACATTAGTGTCATCTTACAAGTCTAGTTTTTCGCTTCGGATATGTTCTTATGCGTTCGAGTGCAGTTATCGTTATTTAGTGGTGTTAACGTTAACTAATTAGTTAGCTAATTCACTAATTAAAGAATTTAATCATAGAGCAATTAATAACTGATCTAAGCCAATAATTAAGACCTAGGAGGTCCCATTCTTAGCTCCAATAGAATGCTAGTAAGGTATGAAAAAGGTTGACCAATCAAATTGCCTCTTGAAGCAATTGATTGGTGGACCAATCGATTGCTTGATTTAGCAATCATTGTTGGTTTTTGGCAATCGATTGCTGACTAGGTCGGTTAGAAACTTATAAATAGAGGACCTGCGGGCAGAAACTTTAGAACTTCCTTTTTCAAACGCCCAAAGGTTCCAAATCTGTTTGTAAGTCTTCTAGACACCTTCATATTCACTCTTGAATAGCATTCAAATAAGGCATAAGAGTGAAGATCTTCTGGAGGGAGATTCAGGAATTCTCTACAAGCGTTCTACATCGATTCTCGGATTCGAATACGGTACGAACTCTTGTCTACACATCGCTAGATTCAATAAGTAGTTATTGTAATACCGAAAAGTTCTTTCGCGTATTTTTCCCCTGCAAATCAGAATTTGGAATATAAAATCGTACAGATTCACCCCCAATAGGACCTAGGTGCATTAGCAGAGAAAAGTAAGGAACGAGAAATATCTAAAAGTTGGTGATTCTTGCGTTCTACAACCTCATTCTGTTGAGGGGTGTCAGTGCAAGACGTATGAATCTTGATGGATGATCCCCTGAGAACAAAAATAAGCACCCAAACCAGAATCAATATACTCAACCCCATTATTTGACCGCCCCAAACTATGCACACCCCATTTTGTGGAAGTTTTGGAAAATAGAAAACACTTACCATTTTTCATTCATCATATATAACCATGTGGTACGAAAACAATCGTCAACGTAAGAAACAAACCACCGGTGACCTTTCAAAGACACATTACGAGACGTACCCAATCATTAGTATATATTAAAGCAAAAGGAATAGAACTTTTATTATTACTAGGAGCAAAAGCTCGATGAAGTTTTCCAAGTTCACAAGCCTCACAAGAAAAATTAAAAACACCATTATTTGAAACAAGCGATGGAAACATGTCTAAGTAAACCAAACAAAAAATGGATGGCATAATCTCCTACGCCAAAGCCCCAAGTCTTTGGTTTTATTCCGCGAACCTATTGTGTGATGAGCCATCTTCTTCCCTTCAAACAAGATGTCAAGACCGTGATCCTTTCTACCACTACCAATCGTCGTCCTCGTGATAAGATCCTGAAAGACACAATGAGAATGATTGAATGTTACACTACAGTTTAAGTCACGGGTAATACGAGTCAGAGATAACAGATTGTGAGAGAAACTAGGAACATGTAACACGAAAGTTAAAGGTAGAGAAGGGGTGACACGAATTAAACATTTCCCTGAAATAGAGAGGTAGGTACCATCAGCTATTATAACTTTGTCTTGACCTGAATACGGCTTATAATTAGAGAAAAAGTCATAAGAACGAGACATATGATCGAATGCATCTGAATCAATAATCCAAGTAAAGGAAGAGTGAGAAAGGAAAGCTCTTGCTGATGTGACTAAATTACCTAATTGGGCTAAGGAGGATAAGGCCCTTGTAAATGCAGGAGGAGCATAACGAGCCATTAGATTCCGAAGCGTCTCAAACTCAGTAGCAGACAATGGGCCCACAGCAGGAGTACCATCAGCAGAAACAGGATCAAAAACATCTGTAATAACAGTATGATGAGCTCGCACATTACCACCACGGCCTCCAGAATACCCAAAAGGACATCCACGACTGCCAGGAGGACAACCATAGAACTTCCATCAGTCGTATTACTCAAGACCTAAGATGCAGTGTCACCTTTTTTCATTCACACTGTGTTTTTCAGGACCTTACCACGAGAAGGACGATTGGCAGTGGTAGAGAGGAGAATGGATTTTATCTCTTGTATGATGGAGAACCGTTGGCACACCATACAGTAGAATAAAGCTGAAGATATCCATCTTTGGCATAGGCGTTTAGGACATGCTTCTTTTTATTTATTAAAGCATTTGTTTCCATCGTTACTAGTGAATAAGAGTGTTTCTAATTTTCTCTGTGAAACTTGTGAGCTGGGTAAACACCATAGAGCTACTTTTGTTCCTCATATTAATAAAAGTTCAATTCATTTTGCTTTAGTTCATTCTGATATTTGGGGTCCTTCTCGTGAACTGGGTAAACACCATAGAGCTACTTCTACGAACAAGTCAGGTTATGACGTCAAAGTGATGCGCGTATAGTTGGTCGTGGAGACCAATCCGGTTACATGTCACATATATTTAGTCGACCGTGGAGGTCCGGGAAAGTACGGTCGAGTCTTGAGTCAGTGATTTCCAATTTTGCATTCCGCCGATGATTGCTATTGCGTCTCTGATAGGCGACGATAGCAAAGTATCCATTCTAGTCAGTCAGTGGTTCGCACGCGGGCAATGATTGTTATTGCAGCCGTTGGGGCGACAATAGCAAAGTATCCATTTGGGTTCGGTACAGTTCAGTCGTAAATAAAGCGGTTACAATTACTAAAAGTAGATGATTGCTATTACGACCGTGATAGGTGACGATAGTAAAGTAACTATTCTATTCCCAAGACAAGGTCACGACGACCTAGAGTAAAGTGATCACAAACTTTTAAACCAAAATTGCTATTGCAGCCCCGATAGGCTACGATAGCGAAGTGACCATTATGCTCTAAGCCAACGGCATTACACTGGTAATGTAACAAGGTTATGCGAGTCGTGTGTTTGGATTGGAAAATCAAAGGATAGTCGAGTCAAGTCGAATATATCTATTTTTCATAAAGTCGTACATGGTCTTATTGTAGTTGCCATGTTATAGGACATGCACTTCTGTTATCAAGATAATGATTATCAAATCCTTAGTTCAAGATATTTGTTGCACTCGCTCACTTAGCTTCAAAAGCTAACGGCTCTACTGCCCTAGACATATCACGTCCAGATTATACAGAAGGAGCCTATCAAGTCGACTACCAGGACGACTATCCAAGTGCACAACAGGATGATTTCCAGGACGACTATTCCGAGGATACCAAGGAGAGTACCATGATAAAGGGCATGGTTATGCCAGTTGAAGATGAATTTCAGTTTAGTTATATATTAGGACTACCCTTTATATTTTCTCTCTCATTTATCTGGTGTAATATCTGAATTGGGGTCGATCACCTAAACTTATTTTGTGATTTTCATTTGGAACTGATGTAACAGCTATGGAATCTCGAAATTCCATGGATTCCATCGAAACGACTTTGCTTCTTTTGTTTCCATCGAAACATAATTGTTTCCATCGAAACAAATCTATTATTCCGCATTGTTTCATTTGCTTCCAACAAAACATACTTGTTTCCATCAAGATAATCATGTGGTTGTGTACTTGTCATATGAACAACCATTTTATTTTAGAGATGGCTTATTAGCTTACTATGTACTTATATGTATCTTTTGCATTCTATGAAGTGTTTTGATATTCTATGAAGTGTTTGACAGTAGATTGACGACTTAATACTCATGTATTTCAATTTGAACTACACATTTTTAATGCATCTCTACATATATAGACCTCTCAAATGTTCAATTAATCAATTATTAGCTTTATACACGCATATAGTTAAGTTTGAAGTTATGTTTCCCCATGTTTCTCAATGTTTTCAATTTTTTCCGTTGTTTCCACATGTTTCCGAAATGTTTCCGAAACGTTTCTGTTTCTTGGCAGACCGAAACGAAATTTTGATCCTTGGTTAATGTAACTCATCATGACTTACGGACACGGAAAGGAAAATTTTATTTCCCTCTAATTTCCGCTACTCCGAGGCGAGACAGGAGAAGGAGAAAATTTTGTACAAAAGTCAGTTAGTGTTAGATGCACCTATTAGGTGGAACTACACCTATTTGATGTTACATAGAACCAAGAAATACCAAGAAACCTGTGAGCGGTTGGAAGAGGAAGACAATAACTTTAGTAATGCTACTTCATTTGATGGTGATGGTGTGGGCCCTATTACTTAATGAGGATAGGGACAAAGTTAGAATGCTTAAAAAAATAAATAAGAAGGTAGAACTAAATTCTATCTAAAACTCCTGCCTAGTCTTTCTTTCAGTCTTCCGCTTCACCGGCGGGCGGCGACCTTGCCGCTCCGCCGGACATCACTCTACACTCTAATCTCTCTCTCTGTCTCTAGATCTTCAAAATTGGGACTCTGTTTTCCCTATTTCTTTCTCTGCCTTTTACACATCAAAAAATATATAAAAAAATTATTTCAGATTTGTACCTTTTGGATTGTGTCCGTGTCTCTACTGCGGCCAGCCACGGCAAGCCTACATATAGCCCTAGTCCTCCGTCAACCAAAGCCACCTCCGGCAACGACCTTTTGTTTTCCCTAGTTCATGCGAGTTGCTTTGCAATCCAAAGACCATAACTCAATGTGGCAGCCCTCACTCACTGTCAATCTTGTCGCCCAACTTTCTGAAATTTCCATTTCAGCCCCCCAACTTTATGAATTTTACATATCAGCCCCCAGATATATATATACATATATTTTGGAATTTACAAATTCACTCCTAAATTTTCAAATATGGCAGAATTTTTTACTACGTTTTGTGCAGCCCGTGGACTGCCCCTGTTTTGCTTCTGGTGATTCACTTCGATTATATAAAACCTTGTTTGGTCCTTGTTTGGTAGTGGGTGATTGATTTGGGCTATTGCTTGGTTCGGTTTTCTTGGATTTCAACTCGATAGACTTGGATAGAGTTTTACAACATTTGTTTTTCCCTGTTCTTGGGTAGAAATTTGGTTATTTTGTTGTGGGTTTTAGTCCCACACTTTGTTTTGCTGTTGGTGAATTGTTTTCACCTTGGCCAATATAGTGGATATCGTTGTTCCACAATCTCTCATTGTTGTTGGTGGATGTTGTTTCCACCTTGGTCAATCTTGGGGATTTTATATCTCACTCATTATTGTCATCACCATTTTATTGTTTCTAGTTACAGTCTTGTTATGGTTGTAATTTTTCATTCCAAACTTCGGTTGTAATTTTGATACCACCTTCCGATGTTGGAGCATTTATTATGTATTGTTGGGAGCATTCATTGCAAGGGGGAGTGTTATGGCCTCTTTGTACCCGATGATGTATAAGGGAATATTGTTCCCTAAATTTATATTGAGGGGGAGTATTGAAGATATCTTGGAAAAGCTGATGATCAGGTGATCATCATTCCACTCTCAAATGCAAGTTGGACACTTCAAAAGATTCTGTGTGCCAACTTGAGGGGGAGTGTTGGAAGATATACAGAGATTTGGTAGAGATAGTCAAAGATTGAGCGCAATCTTAGGGATGAAGGGTGACTTTTGCTGTACAGATTGTTAGGGTTTATTGTTTAGATTTGTTTTCTTATTTTTGAGATATATATATATATATATATGTGCTCTCTCTAGTGATGTAATAACATAAGACAATCCTTTATCTTTTATTTTACAACAGCTTTGAACTATACTAAGATTCGACATAGGAAGAACACAAGAAAAAGCACAATTTTCTTCATGATTAACAGAGAAGGGAAAAAAACCGTACCGATAGTCTTTGTTGGTTCAAACCCCCATTCGCCTCAATTATAAGGAAACCATTTGACTTTGGAAGTTCTGAGAATCATTGAAGCGCATATTAATCAGTAATGGTTAGACAAATTTACAAAAAATTGAAAGAGCAGATTCTAAGTTAAATTTCCAAACATCATTGTATATCTTTATTTTCTTTTTCCCTTATTGGGAACCTGTGTGTGATTGTACAGGACAAATGATTTGGCAAAGGTGAGCTATGTTTTGGGAGAAAGTGGTCAATTGGTAAAATTGATGAATTTGGCAGTGACAAGTTTCAACCAACCCATACCTATCCAGACCAGTGGTTTTAACTCATGAAGGTCAGTGTTGAGAAGTTTGTCATGTTTTAAAAGTTCAAACATACAGATGTTCAGATTTGCCATCTAAGCTGTTTATGAAAAAGGTCAAGTGGGGTTGATCCCACTTGTTACCTACTGGTTTATAACATTAACTCTCCAGTGATCGTACATCTTCATCACTACAATATCCTTTAGAAAGACAGAAGTGTTTCTATTAACTTTTTAAAACAATTTTAATTACATATTTTAAAAATAAAATCTAAATTTTTAATAGTAATCAAAAAATTGGTTACGGGAATAAATTAATCGGGCTAAGGTACACGACTACCCATACTTCTTAAATAATCAAGTTCAGGTTTACAGATACTGAGTTTTTTTCTTCTATGATTTATAGTCCACACTAGAATGAAATGTCCATTCTTTGTCCACACTAGAATGAAATGTCCATTCTTTACCTCACAAAGAAACTACTCCAAATATTTGTAGGAATAGTCATTCCAATTTCTGTGTGCCGTACCAACCAGCGAAAAGGAAAGACAAGTTGGAATGAGCATTCAATTCCATTCCAAGCATGTTTACCAAACATTAACATAAGTTATAGCTCGAAAATATAGTATACTTAGTTTTTTTCAGTGACAAATATCGATCTCAACCTCAAATCCCCCTCCCACTTAAGATGCTAGGCCAGCCTTTTCAACGTGTTAAAAGGGCTTTGGCAAATGTCTTAGTTAAACCAAAATTGGTATAAGAAATCTTTAACAGGATCAATCCACATCATCTGATATTCGCACTAAAACTCCTACAGGAAAAAATAGATACTTATACAAAAGGTGTTTCTACACAATTACTTATTCCATCCTAGCTTCCAAGTGGCCAACCACTACTAATGCAACAAAAAAAAAAGCTGCTTTGGTGTCTTACACCTAACTAACATAAATATTTTTCGTTCTTTCTATTAAGAAAATTATAGAAGTATCAAACTATATGCCGACGTCATGTATACACAGTAAATAAATATGCACAGAACTTCTTCAATTGAAAAGTTACAAAAGAAGCCAATGCAAACCCAACCTTCCTGCAATAAGAAAAATAAAGAGCTCAACCTTTTAGATGCTTTGAATCCAAAAATAGGAGACCCAACCCATCATATGAAATCATCTTATTCTCATGCTAGACATACCACCAAATACATAAGGATGTGAATTGCAACACTACTCTGGCTCGACTCCCAAGTCTTCAACCTTTGCAACTCCCTAGTTATCCCTGATCTTAGAATCCCCAATTGACTCCAAAAACAACAATTAAAAGAGCCCATAATTCCAACCTATGAGCAAATGCAACAAAAATGCCAGGTCGTTTCCACATTTCCATTCCTTTAACATTATACGATGCCTCCACTAGAAGGTGTTAATGAAAAAAAAAATCAGAGGGGCAATGTTGGGCAAAATGACCCCTCAGGATTATGTCACTAGCATTGTATCCTCCTCCATTTCCACTACCAACCAACGTATAACAATCAATAGAATACCATGATCTCATCTACCTCCTAATCCTCTAGCGGACTATAAAAACAAAAATCCAACAAAAACATCCGTCTCCGCAAATCCGTCAGAGTCTGCAGCCATTGTAAGTCAAACTATTGCCATGTGAGGTCCTTCGGGTTCTCCTTTTGGAGATAACTGGAAGGAGGTTAGCAGGATGGAAGTGGCAATACCTAAGGTCGCATTATTCTTATCTAGAGCACTCTATCCAACATGCCCACTTATTTTTACTGTCGTTCCCTAATACAGATTGCTTTCCTGTTTTCAAATTTCTTTTCAGTCAAGACTAATAAAAAGATTGTGCAAACCCTACTTCCTTTTCTCATATAGAAATGTCACTTTCAATCAGTTAGAAGACCTGTTATCCTTTATTAGACCCAGTTACATACACCTTTTAGTTTTTTAAGAAAAGCCTATTGTAGCTGAAATGTCCATCCACGAAAAGTTTCTTATGCCCACGATAATCATTGCTATCTTCAACCCCAGAATAATGTAAAACACGTAATCCATTACGTCATGATGATGCCAAAATTTGGGTTAGAGGTAAGAAGAAGCAGACAAGAGAAATTGTATGTGGTTCGGCCATGTTAATGAAGAGACCTACGTCCACGTGTGTGTCTGAACACTTGCACTATAAAATCGCCGGTGGCCTTTGATGAACCAACAAGGGGATGGAGCTAACAGAGACCGGCCTGGTAATATGTATATGCGTGTAAGACAAGTTTTACGATCCCCTTTCATGGGGGTAAGGGGTTTCTTTTATAATTTAAGAAACCTCCTCATACATGGCAAGTAAATTGATAAGGCAATACTATCCGATCGGGATTGATTGGCGCACAAATCGTGGGAGTTCCCTAATTGGATTAGGAAACAATCTACACTTTCCATTAGTCTTCTAACTTGTATAGGAAACTGTCTGGAACATTCTGGATCACGTTTTGGGGTTGGGCCGTGCTGTATCCGTAGCGTTGCAATCCTGACCTGTTCGGCTGGCCTCGGGACGCCTGGTATACCGCTTGGGACGAGCCTGGAGATGACACGATCCCTAGATGAACCAGGCAAGGATCAAAATTTCGTTTCGGTGTAGTGTTTCGGTGTTCCCGAAAACGGAAACGTTTCGGAAACGTTTCGGAAACATGTGGAAACACCGGAAAAAACTGGAAACACAAAGAAACTTGTGGAAACATAACTTCAAACTAAACTATATGCACATATAAAGCTTATAATTAATTAATTAAACCTTTGAGAGGTCTATATATGTAGTTATATCAATAGCATATAGTTTAAATTGAAAATACCTGTTAATGTAGGCGTGAATCTACTGTCAAACAGTTCATAGAATACATAAAACACCATTCATAGAAAAGAAAAGTGACATATAAGCACATAAGGACCAACCTGGAGACATCTCCAAAATATATATAGTCGTTCATCCAACAAATTCACATCCAACCGGCTGTAGAGTGTCGAGCAGGCGCATAAACTGGTCCAGGCTCCGGGTATTCACCAAGAGGAACATTATACGTGTTCTGGATATATCTGCAATACTCAGTCCAACCCATGTAAGCACGAAACCATGCCTCATATTGAGCCCTAAATCTCTCATAATCAACTTGACTACATCCAAATTGAAGCCCATGGCCATATCCATAGCCTTGTGAGGATGATACTTGGGAGTCATATCCAGATGTATAAGCTTGACCAGCTGTATGTGAATCGTATCCTGAGCCATAAGCATTTGAAGATGATGATCCTTGCCCATAGAAATCACCCCCACTCATACTCATACTAGACATGCCAGTGTCGATCATATCAATATCCATAGCATCAATTGGTGCGGGATTATTTGTCTGATTGCGTGGATTACAATGTCGACCTTGACCACGTTCATACTGAAGCACACGACGGGAGCCATGATCTTCATCTTGTGTAGCATGAGTGAATCCTTGCTCTTCCGTGAATATAGGCCCTGGAGGACTTTGGCTACCCCTCCCTATTGGTGATGAAAAAACAACATTGCCACTCAGACTCCCACCTTGTGGAGGACTAGTATCATCGTCTTCGTCATCATTGTTTCCATCTCCATTATCACTGTCATCGTCATGATCGCTACTAACCATAGGTTGCTTACCACGTGCTTTTGACCCTCTTTCACTGTTATCCTGAGCCATACCACCATCTCTCGGGTGATTTACCCATGTAGCTACGTATGTATTTGGCCTATTCGGATTACCGTTGCCATCAATCTCATCTAGGAGTGCATCCCCGGGGTCATCTAGCCATTCTGAAAGTCCCATATTTTCTTCATCTTCGTCAAATATAGTACTTTAAGTCAATTGGTTGGAATTCTTTATTTCTTTGTTCTTTAAACATGTGTTTAACCTTCAACCGCATGTTGTACTGTGCGAAAACCAACTTTTCTAACTTGTCATAATGGAGTCGATTGCGCACTTTAGTATGAATAAGAGCAAACGTGCTCCAATTTCTTTCACAACCACTAGATGAAGCTGTTTGTGATAAAATTCTTATAGCAATCCTCCTCAAGTTAGGAGCGTCCGTGCCATACAAAAGCCACCATTCAGCTGTAATTAATGGATAATTGTTAATTAAAAATGTAAACAGTTTCAAACTGGTAAATATGGCACAAAATTCACCTGGATCCGTCCTAGTTCTCCCCCTGATTGCCGCTTGGTCTGAAAACCCATACATTGACTCACGAAACATTTTAACCTCTGCAAGTGCTTGAGAAGCACGATTACCATCAGGTTCCAATCGAGATACTACGGCTCTAAGTGCTTTCAGCAAACTTTCTTTCACACCTACACCTTCTTCGTATTGGTATGCGGGATTCAAATAGTAAGCTACAATGAAGCACATGAATATCGTGAATTAGTCACTACATATGCAATGACTAAATATAGCATAGTAAATATTCACTACCATACCTGCCATGTGAATTGGCTGAATGATTTGCTTCTTCCATCGAGCATCAACAATGTCAAGATACTTCTTGCAAGATTTAGGGGCAATCTCTGTAATGGCATGTCTTGCTCGTATCATTGCATCATTTACATATGGCATTGTAGCTCTTCTCTCCCCATCCACCATCTTTAGAACCTTTGCAATAGGTGCATGAATGTCGACAACAATCTTTGCTTTTTCCCAGAATTTAGCATCGAGTATTGTAGCTTGTACTCGCTTCCCTATTGCGTCTTTGCTACCAGCACTCATACCCCAATCATCTGATGTGAACATCCTTTGCAAACCACTTTTATGCTCTAAAATACTTTGAAGAGCAATGTAATTAGTTCCAAATCGTGTTTGCCCTGGACGAATCAATTCTCCCTTGCAGTATGTTCGATATATTGCCAATATTCTGTTGTGGTTGTAAATAAAGTTTGTGACCCTCTTTGCCTTATCTAAGACATTCCGCACAGCCTCAATGCCAGCAAAATCATGTAAGATTAAGTCAAGGGAATGAGCTGCACAAGGAGTCCAATACAAGTGTGGATTCACTACCATCAACATTTCACCGGCCTTCTTGTATGCACTCCCATTGTCTGTGATGATCTGAACCACATGTTTATCTCCAATTTGTTGAATGGTCTGATCCATCAGATAATAAATGAATGTTGCATCCTTATCATTATTTGAAGCATTAAAAGATCGGTGAAAAATAACCGTTCCATCACAATAAACCAAGAAGTTGATAATTGCTAATCTGGTAGTTGAAGACCACCCATCACACATGATTGTGACTCCATAAGTGTCAAACTTCTTCTTGAAAAGCTCAATATATTCCCTTAGCTCTTCTATTTCATCATCTAATAATGGCCCTCCAATCTCGTAGGGTGTTGGCCCCACGACACCTGCACCAGCTAATGCAATTTCATCTATCATCAATTGATAAAAGTGGCCTTGAGCCTTGGATGGTGGGATATTTTCGTATATGAAGAACTTTGCTATTGCATGTTTTGCCGACATTGCCCACTTTTTTGGATTCCACAAATGAGTTAACTTTGCTTGTTGGACTTCCTTATTTCGATGCAATGAAGGAGTCATTTCATGAATGTCAAGTCCTTTCTTCTTATCTTTTTGTGATTTGGTAGACATTTTATTCCAAGCTTCTTTCACACTACGAGATCTCATTAGTTTATGCATTGCATTTGCACCTCCCTTTTGAGTGGATGGTTCCCCCCTTGCTCTTCTGTACATTTCACCAGCCATATGAATATCGTGGATAGATTGTTGTTTGGCATACTCTAAATCATCTCTCTCCTCCTGTGTCATACCATCCGAATCATCCGAATCATTGATTTCAATCCCACTTCTCTTTCTAGCAGTTCCGATCAAATTACTCCTCATTTGAGCTCTTTGTTCTTCCACTTTCTCATTCTCTTTCTTATTGCGATTCAAGTAGTCTCTCATTGCTTTAGAAACTGCTGAAGGGCACTTATCACATCTTTCAACATTTGGATTACCTCCAGCCAAGTGGTGCTTCAAACGTGACACACCGCTACCTTTCATTATTTTGTGACAGTAGTTGCATTGCACATGTTGCCGATTATCTCCAATCTGTGTACCGTGCTTCCAGCCAATATCTCGTTGCCGTCTCTTATTTTCAGTTGGTTGTGAAATGTCATCTTTATTTTTTCCTGACATTCCTACACATGATACATAATATTTAATTTTATTTTTTATATTTTTTTTATATTTATATGAATATTTATTATTTGGAATTAGTATACCACAATTATATGACTATTTACTATTTAGAATTAATTACAATTAGTATACACTAATTATTAATTTTATAACTAATTATTAATTTTACAACTAATTTTATATTTCTACGAATATTAGTTATATAACTTCTATAAGTAATAAGTTATAAGTTATTTTACAACTAAAATTAGTTACAACTTATAAGTAATTTTACAACTAATTTTATATTTCTAAGATTATTATTTTCAATGAGTATTATAAGAAATTACATCTAATTTTTATATAAATGCAGTTTTGCTCACCCCAAAATTGCTCACCCTCCTTTCCAATTGGTTAATGTAGCGGGGGTACAATATTAAAAATGCATTCATTTTAAAATTAATTTTGATCAATTTGGGGTGAGCAATTTTGGGGTAAGCAAAAATGTATTCATTTTAAAATTAATTTTGATCCTTAAGTATGACTAATAATATAATGCTTAAGTAATAATATAAGTAATGTATGTTAAAATAATACAAGTAATATAGTACTTAAGTAATAATATAAGTAATATAATCCAAGTAATGTAATACTTATATTATTACTAATAATATAATTTATTAATAATATACTATACTAATACAAGTACTACTTATAACTTATAACTTTATAAGTAATATCTATATAAGTATACACGATGGGCAAATAAAAAAGAAAAGAAAAGACTTACTGGTAGTCTGGTACGATGGACAAGAAGAGGCGACAGCTTCGCACGATGGAGAAGAAGAAGAAAGAAGAAGACGAAGAAGCAGAAGAATAAAGACGAAGAAGAAGAAGAATGAGAGAGAGAGAGAGAGAGAGATCGCGACTGCTAGAGGGCAGAGAAACCCTAGCCGAAGAAGAAGGAGGAGAAGAAGAGGAAGATCCAGTAGAAGGAAGCTGAAGAAGAATGAAGAAACAGGTCAGTTTCACATGGATCTCTTTTTTTCTCTCGTGATCTCCTCTTTACTGTTCTCTTGTGACCTCTTTTACCAATTTTCAAACCCCCTTTTCAGTATACACATGGGTTCTCTGCACTTGATTCGACACCCACACAAGTTTCGTGCGAAACATGTGTGTTTTGTTCGAAACACACCGAAACGAGGTCGTTTCGTGCGACACATAGGAATTTCGTAATTCCATTAGGGTTTCGGTTCGGTCCCCAGCGAAACCGAAAAGTTTCGTATGTTTCGGCCGAATCGACACGAAATTTTGATCCTTGGAACCAAGCACTCCTTGGTATGGTGGATGAGCTTGGCTTTTACTGAACATTTTGGTACATATCAGCTACCCCCATTTCCAAGGCTAATGTGATGCTTCACCAGATGAGGGTTGAAAATCTGTACGACTCATCTTCCCGTCCGAGATAAAGCTCGGGTAACTGCTCGGGACGAGACCGGTTGTCTTGGTAAATTGGGGCTCGGACCGATCGGATACCTTAGGAGCTCGGGGTCGGTACCTGCCACGTGTCCAAAAGTGGTTGGTCTGATCAGAATCCAACTAGACCGGTGCAAAGGTAACCAAGCCATCACAGTCGAACCGGCTTGTCAAGTCGCGCAATTAATGCGCACATTTTTTCGAAGCGGCGCTTGGGTAGCCCAAGGTGCCAGGTGTCAATTGCTAGGTGGGAAACTCCCTGGAGCGTCGAATCTGGGTGCACTGCCTATATAAGGAACACTTGGGTAATTCCTCACTCCTTCTACTGTCCAAAGAGAGAAAATACCGAGCGGTCCTCTGAATCCCGAGCTCTTCCTTCGTTTCCTGTAAGTCTTCTTTTCCTCGGTCTTCTGTCTTTATTCATTCTTTTCATTTCTTTCTACCTCTATTTTCCATTTCCGAGTAACTCTGGAGGGTAGGAGTCCAGTAGGCTTTCTGAGGAAGTGGGGCTTTTACTTCCTTAGAATTTGTTTTTTTCTTAGGTCGGGGGGCTCTCTTGCCCTGGTAGAGTGGTACAACTGGCCAATGAGCCAGAGTTCCTCCTTCACTTGAATGAGTTCTTCAACTGGGCTGACTTCGTCCCTGACTTCCCTTAGGTCCATCTCTTAAATGTTTAGCGCTTCGGAAATCGCCTCTTTGCGTAAGGAACTGACATAACAACTCCGGGCAATGGCCTGATCTTCCCTCAAGCTTCCCGGTCCCTGCGAGGTCGGGAACTTAACGACCAAACTGCAAGTTGACACGACGACTTTGGCCTTGTTATGTGTTGGTCTCCCGAGGATGACGTTGTAAGCAGATGGGGCCTCTACCACAACGAAGTTTGTGAGCACAGAGGCCTGCAGCGGGTAGGTCCCTATTAGAACCGATAGCTTGATCATCCCGAGCGGTTGCATACTGGATCCGTTGAATCCCACCAATGGAGTGGCCAATGGTCGGAGCCGGTCCCTTGATAATCCAAACTGATCAAACGCTGAGGCAAAGAGTATGTCGGAGGAACATCCTGTGTCCACGAATACCCTCTTGACCATATAATTGGCTATAGAGAGCGTTGCAACCAGTGGATCATCATGGGGGTAGCACAGATCTGGGATATCATCGGATGAAAAGGTTAGAGTATCGGTCGGAGGGCAGTTGATTTGTCGGACTTGCACGACATCAGCTCGGGATGCCCGGACATGCCTTTTCCTTGCTGACTGCGAGTCACCTCCGCCTAATGTTCCTCCGGAGACCACGTTGATATGCCCGAGGAATTGTTGTTGCACAGGGGCTCGGGCATCTTGCCGCTGCTGTCTGTCTTTGGTGACAAACTCGGCTAGATGACCCTGCTCAATGAGTTTCTCAATAGCAATTTTGATCTTAAAGTAGTTTTCGGTGTCATGGCCGTGGTCCTTGGGGTAAGGACAGTATTTGTCCCGATTCCTTTTCTCGGGCGGGCTCTTCAACTTTGTTGGTTTCTTGAGTAGCTTCTGAGCCACTGCAGCTACCATGACTTCTTGGATGGGCCGGGAAAATGGCGCGAAGGCGATCGGGGTCTGTTCCCGACCACCCCGTTGCTGACCCTACTTTTGCTTCTTTCACGAGCTCTTCTCAGAGCCCTCCCGTTTCCGTTTGGCTCTCAGGGAATCATCCTCCGCAAAGCTTGAGCGCTTGGACTTCAAGAACTCCTCGATGTTAATGTATTTTCCAACCCTCTCCGAGAGTTCAACCAAGGTTGCCGGTAGTTGACGGTGGAACGACGTGGCAACCTTGGTGTTCTAAACCCCCAAGCAGAAGGGTGTGATTGCGACCATCTCGATTAGGTCGTGAATTTGAAGCTTTTGTTGGTTGAAGCGATCAACGTAATCCTTCGAGGACTCTCCCTTTCGTTGCTTGACAGCTAGTAGCTGGGTGTCTGGCTGCGGTAGGCCAAGCATACCCACGAACTAGTTGACGAAAAGCCTATTGAGTTCCTTAAAGTCATCAACCGATCGGGGCTTAAGGGAGTGGAACCACCATGCGGCTGGGCCCCTTTAGAGTGCTTGGAAAGGCTAGGCAGTGCGGTTCATCGATGTTGGTCACTAATGTCATCCGAGCCTTATAGGTCCGAACGTGGTCGACCGAACTTCCCGAACCGTCATAAGGGTCAAGGTGAGACTGTTTAAATTTGCGTAGAATAGCAAATCCTGTGACCCGATCGGTGAACGGTGACTCAGTCTCCGTGTTGGTATAATCACGACCTAGTTTTTCGGCCTAACTTCTCAATCTGTTTCATTGATGCGGGCTTCCACGTCGTCCCAACCGGTGTCTCGTCCGGTATCAGTATGGTAGGTCGGGTCGGAGGAAGAGGCTTCCTCCTCAAAGTGCGCTGTCCTTAGGGATAAGGCTCGGCTTTGACTCCGTTAATCATGTGCCTAAGGTCGGTTCGGCTCCTGGCCGGGCGATCCTGGGCCGATTCTCGGGTCAAGCGCTCTTGCCGGGTCGTATAGGATCCCAGCCAAGGATCAAAATTTCCTTCTGTTTCCATCGAAACGACCGAAACGTTTCCGTTTCCTAGGTCATGGAAGCGTAACAGCTATGGAATCTCGAAATTCCATGGATTCCATCGAAACGACTTTGTTTCTTTTGTTTCCATCGAAACATAATTGTTTCCATCGAAACAAATCTATGATTCCGCATTGTTTCATTTGCTTTCAACGAAACATACTTGTTTCCATCGAGATAATCATGTGGTTGTGTACTTGTCATATGAACAACCATTTTATTTTAGAGATGGCTTATTAGCTTACTATGTACTTATATGTATCTTTTGCATTCTATGAAGTGTTTGACAGTAGATTGACGACTTAATCCTCATGTATTTTCAATTTGAACTACACATTTTTAATGCATCTCTACATATGTAGACCTCTCAAATATTCAATTAATCAATTATTAGCTTTATACACGCATATAGTCAAGTTTGAAGTTATGTTTCCCCATGTTTCTCAATGTTTTCAATTTATTCCGCTGTTTCCACATGTTTCCGAAATGTTTCCGAAACGTTTCTGTTTCTGGACAGACCGAAACAATAGACCGAAACGAAATTTTGATCCTTGGGCTCCACAACTTTTGGGATTTCTTAATGGTTGAAAAACCGTTCTCGGTGGAAAGATTTAAAAGCAAGAAAGAAGATACTAAAGTAGGCGAAAGCTGTTAGCAAGACGAGTAGGTAAATTAGGTCTACAAGTCGTATTATGTTTACTCGTTTAGGCTTTGCTAAGTTTTCTTCTCATCATGTGGATCAAAAGTTTGACACCTAAGATGAACAGATATACAATCACAACACTTTTGGACATTGATTGCTGGTTCCACTTCCACCGGTGGCTCAACTACGGTAATATACATATGTTGCATGGAATTTCAATGATTGAGGACGTATATATTGCTTTGAACAAAAAAACAATTTTCTAACAACTATCAGATGGTTCCACGCATACCATGTCACTAATTTTTTCCCTGTTTAACGCCTGCTCTGAAACCATTTTGGATCCCTCAAAACCTCTGCAAGTTGCCCCAAGGAGATTATGCACCAAAGTTCAGAGCAAGAAAAACTTTATCTAGTCAACACTAAGAATTATGTAATTATTATCATTTTCATTCATAAGAACTGCATTTGAAGAGTGCCTAAAAGAGAATAACCCATGGACATGTGTCATGAGCCTATAGACGCCCACAAACCTTAGACAATGTCAAAGGAAAGAAGATTTACCTCTAACAATCTAGTAATCAATGAATGGCAGCTTGTATAGGACTACAGCTTTCATATATGTTTATGAGGAAAGGAAGCCGCACGAAATACTTGTCAAAACCTAGTAAGAGGAGCTCACCAAAATTTTGCTCAAATTTTCATCTCAACAAACAATGCCTTCATAAAGTACTAAGTGCCAAGTAGCACAAACAAACCGAGCTAGAATAAACAATGTAGAACTGTGAAGTTATATCATGAAGAAGTACCTCAATATCCGAATAAGAACATTTCCTACCAAGGCGAGAAAGGGAACTACCCACAGCAGCACATGAAGTAACATAACATGCGGAAGTCAAATGAGGATAGTGAGAATTTTAACCTAAGGTATATTAATCCAGTCAAGATAGAGAACTTGAAGCAGCAAACAATTAAGGCAGCACGGGCTGGGGTGGTCCAGCAACAGCGGATGTTGATATCACCGCATTGTATAGCCACAGTTGGTTAAGCATTGGATTCAGTAGATTATGCGTACGAAAGTAGACTACGCACAACGTCCATAAGTCGAATGAAGAATCATCCTCATGATCGAAACAGCTGCATTATACTACAGCCCGAAAGATTGCTATGACTTCTCGACTCAATCCTTCCTCTAACCTTAGGTTTCACAGTTGTTTACAACATATTTAAGTCAATTCAAACTTCAAAGCACCACCTATTAGAGGATACAAATCCTGTAGTCAGCAGCTGGATGTGAAAATTATATTCAGCTTTGTCAAGAGATAATTTTCACCTCTTGCCGCTTCTACTTAGTGCAGGGTCAGCCCTGGCTATAGGCAGGGTAGGCGGTCGCCTATGCCCCAAATTTTGTTCATTTTTTGCTCATTAGAAGGTCCCAAAAAATTCTGAGTATGCCCAAAATAAAATTTTCATATGTAATATGTTGATCCAATTGTAATGGAGTCCATGCAAATTTTGAAAATAAAAAATAAATGTATGTAATGTATATGTCCCATTGGAAATTTAGGGCTCCTTTGGTAACGTTGTTGTTTTCGGTTTTCGGTTTTCTGTTTTTGTTTTCATTTTTTCAGAAAACAAAAACTAAAAACATGTTTCGTAACGATTCCGTTTTTTTCTACAAAAAAACGTTGCAAATTTTTCCCAAAAACGCAAAACAGGAAAAAAGCCGTTTTGGATTTATGAAAACACGAAAACGCGTGCCTGCAGCCTATATCATGACTCAACAGCCAAAAAAAAAAAACACAGAACTTCACATATCATCACATGTGAATACCCTTTTTATGTTAAGAAGGAGCATCCCTCTCTCTCTATATATATATGTTGTGGTGAATGTAAAGATGCATTTGCAGTGATTTAACTTTACTCACATAGTAAATTTGTTACCAATGTGAACGAGTCACCAATTTCCTAATTTTGGAATCCCAAATGTTTGAAGAGTTGTACTATACGTTGTGGCAGTAGTTAGTAATACCATGTACCATTGCATGTGGTACAACTCGTAAAGCATTTAAGAACCATACACATACACATAATATATATATATATATATGTATATACAATGTGAAAATTGGATTTGACATTAATATCTTTACCAAATGCATTTTCTGTTTTCGTTTTTGATAAATTTTTTTAAACCAACATTGTTACCAAGTTTTCTGTTTTCATTTTTGAAAAAAAAAAAAACAAAACAAAAAACAAAAAAAAACAAACAAAACAAAACAAAAATCAAAAAATAGTTTTCGTTTTAAAAAAATAAAAAATAAAAACTAAAAACAGGAAACATTACCATGCAAGCCCTTAGTGTATACTAAGTGGAAACGGGTGTTCACGATGATTGATGAAACAACATAGAAACATAGCAGAATCATAATAATTGCAGTTATAGTTTATTAGTGAAATGTAGTTCAAGGAGATGAGGACAGATCCCAAACCTGGTTGAGAAATAGTTTGGTCGACACAGGGCTTCCAACCTTGACACAATTTTGCATTCCATACATTCATCAACTGCATATTTTTTTAAGGCAAGCATTTTGCGAGGTAATTAGTTTGTATCAGCTACACAAACGCAACACACACACACACACAAAAAGAACATATTTTCAATTAATTTATTGAGAGTTGACACATAATATGCAAAAATCATCAAGAAAGAGAATACAAGATATGATAACAGACATGACAAATGGAGAAAAATAAATTAAATTAAATACCGCATTGGGGCTACTGCTGCTCCCATTCTCCATGAAGGGCAAAAGATTCTGGAAAACCTGAGGACTCCGATACACAGAACCAGGTGGAGGAGCCAACTTACTACTATGAGAACTAGTACTAGTACTAGTGCTAAGATCAACAACAACATCTTTAAAGCCCAAAGTAGAGATATAAAACAACAACAACATTCCAGATATATAGAGGAGTGGGGCCAATAAAAGCACTCCTCGACGCCTATACACGGTTGAAATAAATACATAAACCAAACGCTCCATGAAATAATTCTGAAGCTTCGAATCAGCAACACCTACTACTCCACCGACACTACTAACGTTCCTGCGTCCATGTCCATGAGGGGACGATGATGGCCCCAGTCGGCTGTAGCCGTGCATGTCTAAGGTCTATCTCAAATAGGGAAATTCTTCTATTCTAGAAATTTGATTTTATTCCGGTGCCCAAATATCGAGCTCCACCACCGGAGGAGGCATTTGGTCTTCCTTCTTTTTCTTCTTTCTTTTTTACTAGCGGTGGACACGCGTTGCATGTAACAAAAAAAAAAAATTAACTTATTATAGTTGTGTCGAATGTAAACACCAACATATATATTAGAATATATAGTGAAATTTGACAAATACATACTCAGATTTGGTGCACGCAACTCATTTGTCCATTACTCCATTCCCAGGGAATGCACTCTCTCAAACTTTTTGCTTTCACTTTTACAGTAAATTTTACTCCTTGATTTGAATGTGAGGGACGGTTGCCCTTTAGATATGGAAAGGGTTGGTTACTTTTTAATAGTTTCAGTTATCGGGTTTTGTGAAAAGAATGTTTAATGACACTTTGATACACTTGACATTATTTTTTATTAATAAAAACATAATAATTTTTATGTAAATATTAGTAATAATAAGGAGAGATTTGGTACCCCTACTTCTCCTTTTCTATAGTAACTCCTTTTCTATAGTAATATAGATTTTTCTTTTTCTTTGTTTGTTTTTTTCAATAGGGAAAATTAAAAATCAGTCAATAATTTATTGACAATTTAAAATTTAGTCATGTGCTTTTTGAAAAATAAAAGGACATCTATTTAAAGTATATAAATTAAAAATCAATCAACTATTTTCTTAAAATTTCTAAACTACCCCTCTCTCTCCCTCCCTTTGGTCTCTTCTCTCTCCTCACATGGCCACCAACACCACCACCACCACCACCACCTACCACCACCACCACCACCTACCGCCACCACTTGCCGTCGCCGCCACCACCTGTCTCTGCCACCACCACCACCACCACCAAACCTAACCCAAACTCCACCACCACCAAACCCCAACCTCTTTCTCTTAGATCTCCTCTCTCTCCTCACATGGCTACCAACTCTACCACCACCTGCCGTCGTCGTTGCCACCACCACCACCACTACCACCACCAAACTCCAACCTCTCTCTCTCTCTCTCTTCCCTCTCTTTGATCTCCTCTCTCTTTTTCTCTCTCTCTCTTTAGTAGGAAGAAACAGCCATAGACGACCACTACTACCATTGACCACCGCCATTGTAGGGAAAAAAAAAGTTGCAGGTTTTGGAGCAACTGGCCAAACATAAGGAGCAACTCACCAAACGTTATTGGGAGCAACTATCCAAATGTGAGGAGCAACTCACCAAACGGTATTGGGAGCAACTTTTCAAACTTAATGAGCAACTCTCCAAATGTAAGGAGCAACTGTCCAAACGGTTTGGGGAGTTGCTCCCAATGCAGTTTGGTTAGTTGTTCCCGATGCCGTTTGCTGAGGTGCTCCCGATAACGTTTGGTGAGTTGCTTCTTACGTTTAGAAGTTGCTCTCGATACTGTTTGGTGAGTTGCTCCTTACGTTTGGATAGTTGCTCCCAATAACGTTTGGTGAGTTGCTCCTTATGTTTGGCCAGTTACTCCAAAACCTGCAATTTTTTTTCCCTACAATGACGGCAGTCAATGGTAGTGGTGGCCGTCTATCCCTTTCTCTTCCTCCTAGAGAGAGAGAAAGTGAGAAAGAGGTTGGGGTTTGGTTTGGGTTTGGTGGTGGTGGTGGTG
The DNA here is from genome assembly GCA_033977485.1 of Hydrangea macrophylla. Lineage (NCBI taxonomy): Eukaryota > Viridiplantae > Streptophyta > Magnoliopsida > Cornales > Hydrangeaceae > Hydrangea > Hydrangea macrophylla. The sequence continues at coordinate 23,261,236 of CM066993.1, forward strand.
GTGGTGGTGGTGGGCCTTTAAGTGGTAGTGGTGGTGCGGCGACAGTTGGTGGTGGTGGCAATTGCAGGTGGCGGCGGTAGGTGGTGGCGATAAATGGTGGTGGAGGTGGTGGCCATGTGAGGAAAATAAGAGATCAAAGAGAAAGGGAGAGAGAGAGAGAGAGGGGGGGTTGGGGTTTGGTGGTGGTTGCCCCTTGAGGGTGGTGGTGGTGGTGGTGGCAGGAGGTGGTAGTGATGGTAGTGGTTGCCCTTTGAATGTGGAGGTGGTGGTGGTGGCAGCGGCAGGTGGTGGGTGTGCGGCGGTAGGTAGCGGTGGTATGCTGGTGAGAAGAGAGAGAAGAGATCAAAGAGGGAGGGCAATTTTGACATTTTACACATAATTTGATGTCTTTTTAATCTTTAAAAAGCACATGGCTGACTTTTAAATTGTCAACAAAATATTGACTATTTTTTAATTCTCCCCTTTTAAATAAAGGAAACAGAGGCACAAAGATCAAGGTAATAAGCAGAGATGGCTATTACATTCTTATGTATTGGTATAAGGACAGCACTTGAGTGCTTTTCATTTCGTGTTTTTTGTGCTGTTCTCTTTCACAGAAGTGGTACCCAAGACAATTTTTAAAAGGGAAATTTTGAGATAAACCCTTTAAATTGGTCTATAGTTTGTAAAACCCAAATAGGCTTATTTTTCAATATAAACTCAAGTGCTCATTTGTTTTTAAGCTAAGCCCCTTCTTTTTAATTTTTTTTATGACAAATCTACCCCACCACTACCACAATCGTCATCTTCGCCACCAGCACGATCGCCATCGTCGCCGCCACCACTAGCATCGCCAACACGCCACCGCGCTACCACCACTGCAATCACAGCACCACTATCACCACCATCACAGCACCACCACTATCGCAGTGCCACCATTGCCACCATCGTAGCACTACCACCCTCGCCACCGTGTCCACCATTGCAACACCACCACCATCGCCACCACATCTACCATCGCAGTACTGAATCAGCACCATCGCAGCACCACCACTAGCATTGTCGTCTTCATCGTCGTCACCATCACCATCGTCATCACCACCACAACCACCACCATCGTCACTGCCATCACCATCACCATCGTCATGACCGCCATCACCACCATTGCATCACAACCACCACCGTCACAGTGCCATCACCATCACCACCATCGTCATGACCGCTGATCTCGTCAGAATCAAGATATAAAGTATACTATACTTTCTAAGGATTTGTAGTGCGGAAGTAAAGGTTGAACCTACAGGGATTGATTACTTTTGTCCTTTAATTAAGAAAACCTAAATCTATTTAGTTATTGAAAACAAAAATTTGATTGATTGTTGATTTAATTCCTATTATTAACTAAATTACGAATTTAAACTATAGAATTCTGGAAGTAAGATTCTAAAATTAAACTAAGTAAACTAATGCAAAAGTTGATATTGTTTTACTATATGGAGATGAGATCTGGGATTACAATTCCACCACTAACTATGATTCGGGGGTTTAGACTTTCTACTTTAGGTTTGATGATTAGATAGTTATGATCTATCGTAGCTACAAGCACAATAGCACCAACAAGAGGATATCACTAGTTCAATCTAAGCATAACTCATCTTTGGTTCACATGAATTATCTGCCTATAACTAGGGTGTTGCATAACTCATCTTTCCTAAGCATGAATTATAAAAGATGTAAACATCGCAAACACATAAGCACTATTGTATGTAAATATTCCTATCAATCACAGAAATCAAGGAATATTGGGTTCAACAAGCATAAGGAAAAATCTGAGACTCTTGATTATTATCATTGAAAACCGATTATATATAAATAATCCTCAAACATACAACTACTATTCAATACATAAAATCCTAAAGTAAGAAAGCGAAGAAATCCCCCTTTACATAGCTAGGGTTTCATTGAAACCCTAGAAGAGTGGTTTAGTTGCGCATAATGGAGGAAAACATTGAGATGAAGTTGATTGTAGCCATCAGAACCTTCAAAACTAGATCTTCTTCTTCTCCTTGCCTCCAATGGATGAAAGTATTGATGTGTATAAGGATGTGTAACCTTCCAATAGCTTTTGATTCACCTATATATAGTTATAGAAGGTTTAGGAGAGCTTTTTTAAACCTACTCCGACTGAAACTACTATATTTTTCTTTCTGGACGTAATGAGGCAATTTTGTTCACGCAGGTGTCTTTAGCACTAAAAAATACGCGTTTGTACTTTTTTGTACGGATCGCACGAGCGTGCCGCGCGAGCACGATTTGGAAGGTCGCGCGAGCGATGTTGCGGATTGTCGCGCGAGTGGGCCGCTCGCGCGAGTTAGTTTTTTCTTGTTCTTTCTTCTTGCCTTTTCTCCTTATTTAGCCTAGAACTCTTGCTTTCTTCTAAATCCTGACAGAAAATGAAAAACAAAGTAAAAGTACAAAAAAAATAGGCTAAAAACTACAAACAAATGTGAATTAAGACGTGTAATTAGGATTTGTTCTCTCCCGATCACACCCCCAAACCTACATTTTGCTAGTCCTCGAACAAAAAGACTAGAAAAATTAAACTACTAATAAAAATAAAATTCCTATTCCATTTTCGCATGGATCGCGATTGCACTTAGCATGTGCAACAAGCCTTTTAAACCTCTAGGTGTCCCTAGTCGGACGAGTGAAGTCTCATGAGGGTTCTCGTCAACAAGTCACCCACAACCATCTTTATTAACTTTCAAAGAAAAAAATTTTATTTAAAAATTTCAATATTTCAACATTAATATCTTTCCTTGATAAACCGAATCTCAAGTAAAAACTTTAAGTCGTCGAGAATACTATAATCGTACATCCACCTAAATTATGATAATAATCCAAAAACATATATATCGAGAGAATCAATAGAATATATCGAAGGCCCACATGTATGTGAATGGTAATCAAGTGGATACATGATGATTATGAACTTGGAATATAACTCGGATAACTAGTTAGCGATGCTTTGACTACAAATCTCACGTTATTAATTACACTCTAAAGTAAAATCTCTCGGAAACATGTGTAATTACTTGAATATATGCTAAGAAGATAATTATATATAAAGCAAAAAGATCTCGCATATGACACAGAACAATGTATGACACGACAGAAAAATAGTCTCACGAATAGGTATTGATTGTCAAGTAATATCGTTACTACAATGCTTTTTATTCCCTTTTGTATCGTTTCCATATTCAATTCATGATTTTCTAGGATCAAATAGGACTTTACAAAGGTTATAATGTCGTTCAAGGGTTATGGCTAAGAAAAGAAGGGTAAAAGGATTCAAAAAGTCCGCAAGTAGATAGGAATGGTCGTACGTGTAACACAAGGGCTTTACTACAACGACCATTTATTTCTTCTATTACTACTTCATATTTTTTTCGATCTCTTTTTATTTCTTTTCCTCTCTTTTTTTTCTTCTTTTTTTTTCTTGACATCTACTTTTTCTTTGTATAACTTCTTCTTCTTCTTTTCTTTTTTTTTTTTCTATTCTTCCCTCTTTTTTTTTAATAATTTTTTCTTCTTCCCAATACTCTACTTCCTACTAGTCGTTTATTAGCCCATTTTCTTTATGAAAAACTATTCTTCAACTACTCTTGGACATGGGTTAGGTAGTTCATATATCGGCGAGCTCTATATCGTAGTGATTAAGATAATAGGTGAACAAAGAAAATGCTTATTCAAAGGCTTCAAAGGGTGGACAAAGGATACAAACATATTTTATAGGGTAGGTCAAAGACCAAAAAGGGTTTATATAAATAGATGGCCTAAAATCATTTCCTAGAATCACATGTTTTCCAATGTTATGATATCAAGGGAAATAGATTTTTATTATTATTTTTTTCAACATGGTAATTACAATACTAACTCGACTTTCAATCAAAGTAAAGGAATATTGAGACTAATCAACGAAATATTGCGCTTTGTCAAAGAGATTCGAAAAAGTAATTAAAAACCCTCAACAAAGATGAAAGGCTCTAAAGCTCACCGGGTTTTAGTCTCCACACTATTGCTCTCTGGAAATCTGAAGTATATTCCAATTCAATGTTAACGTGCATCCACATGACTACGTGCAGTGCAAAAGGTACATATGCAAGTTTAAGATATAAAGCAATGATTCCAATGACATATACTTTCAAGACTTACCTTCACAACCTTGGTAGACATTGGATTACATACTCTCTTAACATCAAGTTTCAAAGAAATCTAGTTAAAACAAGAAATAATGCAACGTTGAACAATATTAAGAACAACATAAGAAAACGTACTTCATTTATTATTACTACTACTATAATTAAGTGTTTGTTTTTTTTTAACATAGTTCTTTTTTTTTTTACAATGAATAAGAAAGAAATATCGAATGAAAATAACAAAAGAAACTAGTAAAAACGAAATAAAACTAAAAAGTACTAAAACTATTAACAATTGAAAAAAAACAACTGAAACTAAACGAAACAAAATAAAAGACTACTCCTAAAATAAACTGTCACGCCCCGAAGTACCAAAAATAGGGAAAAATAAATTTCCTTTATGGGTTCGTAGGCACGTGACTGGTTGTGAGTGTCACCTGATTGTCCAAACATGCTTATAACAATAATGTGATATGGGAAAGTGACTAAGTTCAGCGGAAGCAGAAATTTAAAACATCCAAGTCTTACATCAGTAGTATATTACAGGCCAAAAAGATATCCAAAAGATACATATTACAAGACCAGCTAAACTATTACATCACTAACATAATAGTAACAGAACTATAACAAAAGAAAAGCTCCAAAGTCTTCAGCTGGCGAAACCGTAGCCTTCCTCGTAGTAATCTTCACCAGCATAGTCTTCAGTAGTAAAGTCAGCATCTTGATAGCAGTCGGCTTTGTCTGGACCTGCAAAGGCTGGACGTGGAATGTCCAGCGGCATGAAAAGCCGTTAGCGGTTAAGCTAAGTGAGGGCCCCCTTAAGGTTACCACCACTTAAGGTAAGTTATTCTTCATCTCTTCTTATTTTTCGAAACCATATCTCGTTCATCATTTCTTATTCTCAATACTATGTCTTGTTCGTCTTTTCTTATTCTCAAAATCATGTCATATTTAAACCCAATCATTCCTTTTGAAACTTAACCCAGAACTGAACTGACCAATGACATTGACTGAAAGAAGACTTAACTCCAAACGCATTTACTGGTCAAGAAAGTACAACGCTCAACAATGAATAGTTAACTGTCGTCCAACTGGCACTCGAACTGTCTCCCAAATGGCATAAGTGTACGGGACATTAACAATCTCTTGGTCGAACACGTCATGCCGATCCTCAGGTCGCCCGCACGTTACCGAACACGTCATGCCGATCCTCAAACCAAGGGTACGGGAAATTAATAATCACTTGGACGAACACGTCATGCCGATCCTCAGGTCACCCGTACATAACCGAACACGTCATGCCGATCCTCGGTCCAAGGGTGCAGAAAAATAATCAACCACTTGATCGAACACGTCACGACGATCCTCAGGTCATCCGCACTTGACCGAACACGTCATGCCGATCCTCAGATCAAGGAACAAAACATAAATCACCAATCGACTCCATGGAATAATCGAGAGACCAACTTTGCAAGAATTATCCAAACACGACACAAAAGTTCACGAATCAACTTTGACCAGTAGACACACGACTAGAAACGAGGCCCAATGTCCCTTATTCATATTAAATCTGTTATCGAAGGTTTTATCAATATTTTACGCGTTCGCACGTTTCGTAGTTTAGTTCGTTAATATCATCCATTTATAACCGTTAATATTTCGCTATACGTCCGACATTCCGTTTTCCTCTCAATATACTTACGATGGAAACTTTCCCGATCACTTATCAATGCAATAATCGTGCCATACAATATATTTATAGTTTGGGTATGAACTTTCCAACGGTCATTAAACTATATTCACGTAGCTTATGGATTTATAATCATGGATTTAATAGCAATAAAACATATAGATGAAACCCTTAACATACTCATCTACGCGATAGCACTACCATAGCACTAGATTTTTATAACAACACATGTACTGGAAAACTAGCATCAACAATCAACACCATGCATAAACAAAACATTATACAAAAAGCTGTACAATCTGCCAAGATACATTTTCACTGTGTTGGCTGAATTAACATGATTTATTTGGGCATGATAAATTGATTTGTAGATCAAACTCAAAACTACAACATTATAGATAATAGGAATATATTCATGTACAAAATAAATCTAGCTTCAATTACATTTTTGAGCTACTCAAACTATTTATTTTACAAGACATTTCTTATATCTCGGACTGTTCTGTCCCAGATTTATAGTACTGCATTGTACGTGAATTTCACCTATGAAGGAGGGGTTTTTAGACTGAGCTATAGAAGAGTTATTTGTAGATAAATGAGTTAGCTTTCTCCACAAAAAAAACCTAGCTTAATTCTCATTTTTGAGCTACACAAAACATTCATTTTACTAAACTATGTTCTGCTGAGAGTTTCAGTTTCTCAGATTTATAACTATGCGTTGTACATGCATTTCACCCATGAAGGATTGATTTCTAGACTAAGCTATAGGAGCGTTATTTGTAGATAAATGAGTTAGCGTTTACCACAAAAAAACCTAGCTTAATTTGGATTTTTGAGCTGCACAAAACATTCATTTTACTAAACTATGTTCTGCTGAGAGTTTATGTTTTCCCAGGTTTATAACACTGCGTTGTACATGCATTTCACCCATGAAGGAGTGATTTCTAGACTGAGCTATAGAAGAGTTATTTGTAGATAAATGCGTTAGATTTTACCACAAAAAAACCTAGCTTAATTCTCATTTTAAAGCTGCACAAAACATTCATTTTACTAAACTATGTTCTGCTCAGAGTTTCAGTTTCTCAGATTTATGGATTTGTCTTGCATGTCATGAAAACTTCAACACAACAACATCAAACTTCTACTAAACATTAATACATACTATATATGTTCTAAATTGAGTTAGATTACTCACAACAACTGTTGATTTGAGCTTGATGGAGCTTGAACTCAACTTCACTAGTGAACTTCTTCTCCTTCTAACTTTCTATTTCTTCTCTCTTTTTCTCATGAACCACCCAAGTCCTAATTTTCTCTCCAAAAATTCAGATTGTGATCTAACTAAGAGAGTGTAGTGTGTGCATGTACTTGTTTATATAGAATTTCCATGTGCTAGGTGTCCTTTGCATGTTGCATGCTTAGGACATGTGTCCATTAAGTGGACATGTGTCCAAGAGGGTGGCATGTGGTTGCCACATGGCCGACCATGTGGGCCCACCTTGGGTTGTGTGCCACTTTCTCGGTTTATGTGCAAAAGTTCCTCGGTATACGTGTCGGTCTCGAAGTACGTGCAAACTGGTATTATTTCTAATGTCCAGGTCCGGGTACGGGACTAAGTTAAATCTTATTATGGTCGAGTCGGTATGGTTACTACATGCTATATGGTAATAATACAACACGTCCATACCGTCACGTAATTAAAATAATAATATAATAATATAGTGGGTCCAATACAGAAAATTACAGGTGTTACATCTTCCACCACCTATCAAAGGATTTCGTCCTCGAAATCTAGATTTTGCTAGGTCTTAGAAAGTTCAAGGTACTAATAATATCTCAGATTTTATGGTTATGAGGTTCGCACTAGCTAACTAATCAGACCTTCTAAAAAAAATTCTTTCAAACGTCCAAACTTCTTTGCTAAAACAATGCCAAGTGAAACTCATAGTTCTGACATTGAATATGGCACCTTTGGTCTTTCGTCTTGTTCATTGCTGAGATTGATTTGGTGATCTGCAAGTTCTCTTTCGGGATCCTCTTTGTGGTGGAACCTTGTTCTGAGTTCCTCGTACTGGACAATCTTTGCGCACACGTCCAGTCTTTCCACAATTAAAGCACTGTGCGTATCAACTTGTGAGATGTTTCGGTGCTTTGCATTCTTTGAAGTGATGTCTAGATATTCCGCAGCTGTCGCAGATATCACGTTGCTTTGGATGTGTCTGAACGGCAGTCTGATGAACTTTTCTTTCATTGTTTCTTTGCCTCTTGTGATGATTCTTGATGTATCTAGAGTTTTCCTCAATGATTGTGGGCTGTATTCGAGTAGTTGTTCGGGATACTGGTTTGTTTCTTCTGTGTCGTTAATCGGGCAAGATTCTTGCCTCTCAGCTTTTTGATGCGATGGTTGAGAAGTCTAGTTGGTCTCACGATTGTCTTCTATAACTTGTAGGGGTCGTGGCGTCCTTTTAAGCGTGTTATTGTGATTGAGTTCCTTTGCGTGTCGTCATGAAATCGTCGTGGAGTTTTGGCATCATAGGTGATGGCACAAGTCATTAAGCAATTTCTCCATGCATTAATTAATACCAAGCATATAAGTTGTTACTGGTAATTGGAGTAGGATTGAATTCACTTGTAAGGAGTTGAATTCATAACAAAATGAATACGCATTATATACTGAGTTAGAAACGAAGAGGTACGTGATCAATCACTTGTAGGATCACAATGTATAGAATGAGTATATGAGAATAACCATTAGATGATTACTGTAGGACAATCATAGTAATGCAATGACTGTAGGCGCAAGGCCTCCCAGGTAGGACATAAGAATTCCTTGTTTCATGAGCCAATAATTTAGGTGAAGCCTTAATGATAAAAGTCAAGGTTACCAATAAGAAGAATTTGTGAAATGAAAGGAAATGAAGTCTAATTTACAAAGGGTGCAAAGAGATCCTTCGCAATAATGTCAAGGGATACGCACTTGCAAAAGTTGGTCAAACGGTTGACAGTCCAAACGATTTACAAAGATTGATTTAACAGATCATAAGTCCAAATGACTTACAATGATTGGTTTATAAATGAATTATTGGAATCGATTTTCATGGTGATAAGTCCAAAGAGGTGACTTATAGCATTAGAAAGCAAATGAATTCACAATTGGATTTATCACTGATCAAAATGATCCAAAATCTTGTTAAGTGAAATCAGAGAGGACAATGAATAACTGTCAATTAGTGAAACAATAAAGGACATCCCAAGGTTCATCATAAGGATAATTGATATAACGCAACCAATGGTAGAAAATAGTGGGTTTACTCAAAAGGAGTTAAATTAGAAAGATGAATATAATTAATTAGCCTTACATGGTTTTAATTTATAACATGCGCAGGGTCAGAGATGTATTTCTTCAGCGTATTGATGGAACATCGATGTTGTAAACCTGAAACGTGTCTTCCCTTAGTAGGCCCTATGCGATCTGATCATTGGCTTGAAGGTGGAATGCAGTACTCATCTTCACTAATGTTCGCGGTGCGAGTCGTTCGTTGTGATTAAACGTGGTCGATGTCAGCAGTCTAGGAGGTTGTTTGATTTGTTGAAGGTATGTTCTATTCTTGCGTCTTCCATCGCCTTGGGGTAAGTCAATATCTCATGTGCTCCTTGTAGTAGGGTTGACCTTGGTAGTGTAGCAGGTTGTGGCTTGAGTGGTCTAAAAAGTGATTCTGAATGGACGATATGGAGGTGTCTAAATAACTCGTTTCCATAGTCACTTGTGCTTGTGCCGTCAGCCGTCTTCCATAAGCCTTGTATCAGTCTTCCAAATACACTGGTGGGATCGATCTCCTTAGGTATTATGTTGCTTAGCCTTCTGGACTGGTCCTCAGTTGTTTGAGATGATTCATCCATTGCAGAGATCGAGAAGATTCTTCTGTTCCTACGTATGAGTTCGTGTCTATAAGGTTTCTATCATACCTTATGTGAAGCAATCATAACCTATTATATTTCACATTATGGTTATCATTATAATCCCGGTAGCTAGAATACAATGATTGAAACGATTGAACAGATTGACCCAAAATGAAGCCGAGTCCGAAAAGACAGATGAATCCTCATAGATAGAAGTATAATAGTAGAATGATGTGATCCATTCAAGAATAAAATGTAAATCTAACAATAATAGGATGACCGATTACTATGGAAGTAATCGTAGTATCTCAAGATTTGTAGGAAATGAAAGTAACTGATGGCATAAGGCATTCAACGAATGAAATAAGAGTTAGGTATTTCATAAGTGAAATAGTCCAAACGAAACCCTACTGATAAAGAATAAGGTACCACCTGAGAGAGACAATAAGAGGTCAAGATGTACAGAGAGCACAACATTTTTGAGTTCCTAACAAAACAAGAATAGAGAACTCATTTAGAATTATTTCAAATGAAATGAACTTGTAAGAATTTGTTCAAGGAATAATAAGTCAAAAATAATGACTTTGCAGTATTAGTAATCAAATTTATTTAGAATAATTTCAAAGACAGTGAGCTTTCAAGATTTAAGTTCAAAGAATAATAAGTCAAAATAATGACTTTCCAGTACTAGTGATCGAACTTGTTCTCAAAAGAATTTGAAAAAAATCGGATGATCATGGTACATACTCAAGAATTGTTGACTGGGGCATAAAAAAAAAATCAAGGAAATGAATTACTTATCAAGGAGTGTATCACAATAATTATTGACGGTAATCGGAGCCACTTTACAAAATATATAGGTACCATTTTCAGAAGAAATGGCCATTAAAATAGAAGACATCGATTTACTCAAAAGGAGTGGAATGAGCAGAAAGGATGTAACTGCTTACTATGGTACTCCCTTACCATATCTAAGGTAAAGTCTGCTTCTCTTATTATCTATTAAGGCCCTCTAAGAACTCCTCAGGGTCCTCCTCCTCCTCCTCGATGGCAGCTGGATCTGCTTCGTGGTTCTGCTCAGGCATCGGTATCATTTTGTCCAAATCAACTGGTGGTGCTGGATGGTCGTGTACATCATCTCCTGCTCTCTGAAGATCGTCTACTGGGTCAACCTCCTCGATCGGCTCGTCGTTACTACTTGCTGGATTATCCTCAATTGTCAGGTCATCGTCGTTATCTGTGTCGTTACCATTAGATGGGTCGTCTGCTAAGTGGTCACTGCCTGCAGAATCCTCTCCACTCGCTATGTCGTCGTCGCTATCTGTATCCATTGGATTTGAATCGGCATTTGGCTCTGGTGAGAATGAAAGTGTTGGTGCGGCCATGATAATCGGGAAGAGTATATCGTGATATAGTGCCTCGTCATGAGTCATGCTGATAGGCTCCTGGCGAATAAGTACGGTAGTCTCTGAAGCATGGATCGACTCGGGCTGAACTTGATCCGGATGCTGCAATGTATCGGTAAGCACAGCTCTCAGTATGTCCTCCTCCAAGATATGCCTTGCCCCCTACCAGATCCGCTGTTGATATAGTACAGGGTCGGCAGGCTGGATACGACTGTCGCGATAATAGTGACCTCCGAAATCATCATGAACGAAGCTCGACTCCATAGTCATACAAGAGGAGCTAACTTAGTGTCAGTACTAATACGAGGTAAATCTTAGGCTCATAACTTAAGGTGTAGGACAATCAGTGAGCGCGTCTAAACCTAAAGCTCTGATACCAAAAATCCCTGTCACGCCCCGAAGTACCAAAAATAGGGAAAAATAAATTTTTTTTATGGGTTCGTAAGCACGTGACTGGTTGTGAGTGTCACCTGATTGTCCAAATATGCTTATAACAATAATGTGATATGGGAAAGTGACTAAGTTCAGCGGAAGCAGAAGTTTAAAACATCCAAGTCTTACATCAGTAGTATATTACAGGCCAAAAAGATATCCAAAAGATACATATTACAAGACCAGCTAAACTATTACATCACTAACATAATAGTAACAGAACTATAACAAAAGAAAAGCTCCAAAGTCTTCAGCTGGCGAAACCGTAGCCTTCCTCGTAGTAATCTTCACCAGCATAGTCTTCAGTAGTAAAGTCAGCATCTTGATAGCAGTCGGCTCTGTCTGGACCTGCAAAGGCTGGACGTGGAATGTCCAGTGGCATGAAAAGCCGTTAGCGGTTAAGCTAAGTGAGGGCCCCCTTAAGGTTACCACCACTTAAGGTAAGTTATTCTTCATCTCTTCTTATTTTTCGAAACCATATCTCGTTCATCATTTCTTATTCTCAATACTATGTCTTGTTCGTCTTTTCTTATTCTTAAAATCATGTCATATTTAAACCCAATCATTCCTTTTGAAACTTAACCCAGAACTGAACTGACCAATGACATTGACTGAAAGAAGACTTAACTCCAAACGCATTTACTGGTCAAGAAAGTACAACGCTCAACAATGAATAGTTAACTGTCGCCCAACTGGCACTCGAACTGTCGCCCAAATGGCATAAGTGTACGGGACATTAACAATCTCTTGGTCGAACACGTCATGCCGATCCTCAGGTCGCCCGCACGTTACCGAACACGTCATGCCGATCCTCAAACCAAGGGTACGGGAAATTAATAATCACTTGGACGAACACGTCATGCCGATCCTCAGGTCACCCGTACATAACCGAACACGTCATGCCGATCCTCAGTCCAAGGGTGCGGAAAAATAATCAACCACTTGATCGAACACGTCACGACGATCCTCAGGTCATCCGCACTTGACCGAACACGTCATGCCGATCCTCAGATCAAGGAACAAAACATAACTCACCAATCGACTCCATGGAATAATCGAGAGACCAACTTTGCAAGAATTATCCAAACACGACACAAAAGTTCATGAATCAACTTTGACCAGTAGACATACGACTAGAAACGAGGCCCAATGTCCCTTATTCATATTAAATCTGTTATCGAAGGTTTTATCAATATTTTACGCGTTCGCACGTTTCGTAGTTTAGTTCGTTAATATCATCCATTTATAACCGTTAATATTTCGCTATACGTCCGACATTCCATTTTCCTCTCAATATACTTACGATGGAAACTTTCCCGATCACTTATCAATGCGATAATCATGCCATACAATATATTTATAGTTTGGGTATGAACTTTCCAACGGTCATTAAACTATATTCACGTAGCTTATGGATTTATAATCATGAATTTAATATCAATAAAACATATAGATGAAACCCTTAACATACTCATCTACGCGATAGCACTACCATAGCACTAGATTTTTATAACAACACATGTACTGGAAAACTAGCATCAACAATCAACACCATGCATAAACAAAACATTATACAAAAAGCTGTACAATCTGCCAAGATACATTTTCACTGTGTTGGCTGAATTAACATGATTTATTTGGGCATGATAAATTGATTTGTAGATCAAACTCAAAACTACAACATTATAGATAATAGGAATATATTCATGTACAAAATAAATCTAGCTTCAATTACATTTTTGAGCTACTCAAACTATTTATTTTACAAGACATTTCTTATATCTCGGACTGTTCTGTCCCAGATTTATAGTACTGCATTGTACGTGAATTTCACCTATGAAGGAGGGGTTTTTAGACTGAGCTATAGAAGAGTTATTTGTAGATAAATGAGTTAGCTTTCTCCACAAAAAAAACCTAGCTTAATTCTCATTTTTGAGCTGCACAAAACATTCATTTTACTAAACTATGTTCTGCTGAGAGTTTCAGTTTCTCAGATTTATAACTATGCGTTGTACATGCATTTCACCCATGAAGGATTGATTTCTAGACTAAGCTATAGGAGCGTTATTTGTAGATAAATAAGTTAGCATTTATCACAAAAAAACCTAGCTTAATTTGGATTTTTGAGCTGCACAAAACATTCATTTTACTAAACTATGTTCTGCTGAGAGTTTATGTTTTCCCAGGTTTATAACACTGCGTTGTACATGCATTTCACCCATGAAGGAGTGATTTCTAGACTGAGCTATAGAAGAGTTATTTGTAGATAAATGCGTTAGATTTTACCACAAAAAAACCTAGCTTAATTCTCATTTTAAAGCTGCACAAAACATTCATTTTACTAAACTATGTTCTGCTCAGAGTTTCAGTTTCTCAGATTTATGGATTTGTCTTGCATGTCATGAAAACTTCAACACAACAACATCAAACTTCTACTAAACATTAATACATACTATATATGTTCTAAATTGAGTTAGATTACTCACAACAACTGTTGATTTGAGCTTGATGGAGCTTGAACTCAACTTCACTAGTGAACTTCTTCTCCTTCTAACTTTCTATTTCTTCTCTCTTTTTCTCATGAACCACCCAAGTCCTAATTTTCTCTCCAAAAATTCAGATTGTGATCTAACTAAGAGAGTGTAGTGTGTGCATGTACTTGTTTATATAGAATTTCCATGTGCTAGGTGTCCTTTGCATGTTACATGCTTAGGACATGTGTCCATTAAGTGGACATGTGTCCAAGAGGGTGGCATGTGGTTGCCACATGGCCGACCATGTGGGCCCACCTTGGGTTGTGTGCCACTTTCTCGGTTTATGTGCAAAAGTTCCTCGGTATACGTGTCAGTCTTAAAGTACGTGCAAACTGGTATTATTTCTAATGTCCAGGTCCGGGTACGGGACTAAGTTAAATCTTATTATGGTCGAGTCGGTATGGTTACTACATGCTATATGGTAATAATACAACACGTCCATACCGTCACGTAATTAAAATAATAATATAATAATATAGTGGGTCCAATACAGAAAATTACAGGTGTTACATAAACGAAAATCCATATACTCCCCCAAACCTAGTCACTGCATGTCCCTATGCAGGTGGGAACATGACAATGACATGTATATATGCCTCGGTAAAGATGACCAAGACGTCCACTCTGTGGAAAGCGTCTGAAGGGGGTGGCACGTCAGCTCGAGTATACCAATCAATCAACTCCCACTCCGAATGCTTAGCAGGATCGAACAGTGGCCCTATCTCCTCATCTTCATCATCCGCAGAAATTACCGGAACTAAATCTACCTCATCCTCCTCACCAGCTACCAAAATGTCCTCTGCATTCTAAAGAGTGACAAATGTTTAGAATTGAATTGAACTCACTCTCCAAAACACAACGTCGTATTATTTTATCAGAACAGTGCTTAAACAAAAGTGGGTCGTCCCAATAATAATGTTTAATTTGTGAAAAGAAACGATCTTTATCTTGATTTGACCATGTATGAGGGGTATATCCCATAGCTAGAAAATTAACAATGTCGCTGAACCACGGACGTTTCATGGCGGCTAAAGTGAATAATTGTTTGTCCGGAAATGATTCTTGGAGAGGGGTAATATCTTTAGACTCGACAAAGATTCGTGACATTTGATTGGCGACAACGTTTTCACAACCCTTTTTATCTCTTATCTCGTAATCAAACTCCTGAAGGAGTAAGATCCAACGAATTTGATTAGGTTTTGTTTCTTTCTTATTCAATAGATGATGCAATCGTTATAAACTATAACCTCTGACCCTAATAAATATGAATGGAATTAGTCAAGGGCAAACACGACGCGAGTAATTCTTTTTCAATAGTCGTATAGTTCAATTCACCGTCATTTAGGGTTCGCATATTATATCACATGAGGCACTTTATTAACTTTCTGCTCTAAGACGGCTCCAACGGCATAATCGGAAGCATCACACATCAATTCAAATGGAAGTGACCAATCAGGGGATTGGATCACCGAAACTGTGGAAAGTAGGGATATTAATATTTTAAACACCCTAAGACATTCATTATCAAAGACAAAAGGGACGTCCTTGGCGAGCAGATTGCACAAGGGTCTTGAAATTTTACTAAAATTTTTGATAAACCTTCGGTAAAAACTGGCATGACCGAGAAATGAACGGTTTGACAGAAGGAAGATGGTGGTGGAAGTTTGTCTATTAATTCAATTTTTGCCTTGTTGACCTCTATACCTCGTTTCTAAACAACATGACCCAAGACTATTCCTTCTTGAACCATAAAATGGCTCTTCTCCCAACTAAAAATAAAATTTGCTTCCTCGCAACGAGCGAGGACTTTCGTAAGGTTTTGAAGACACTCGTCAAACGTAGGACCAATAACTGAGAAATCATCCATAAACACCTCTAAAAATTTTTCAACCATGTTTGAAAAAATTGCCATCATGCACTATTGAAAAGTGGTTGGTGCATTGCACAAACCAAACGGCATCTGATGATAACAAAGGTGCCAAAAGGACAGGTGAACGTTGTTTTCTCTTAGTCGTCAGGATAGACAGGCACTTGGTTATAACCAGAGTATCTATCTAGAAAACAATAAAAGCTTTGACCTGATAAATGTTCCAATATTTGATCAATGAATGGGAGAGGGAAATGATCCTTACGAGTCATTGTATTAAGTTTACAATAGTCAATGCATACCTGCCAACCGGTAGTTTGACGGGTGGGTATGAGGACTCCTTTCTTGTTTGGAACAACTATGATGCCCAATTTCTTTGGGACAACCTGTGTGGGGCTGACCCAATTACTATCAGAGATCGGGTAGATAATACCTGCATCTAAGAGTTTTATGACTTCTTTCATGACCACTTCCTTCATAATAGGATTAAGACATCGTTGCATTTCTCTAGATGGTTTAGCATTTTCTTCTAAGTTAATTTGATGTATGCAAACAGACAGGTCAATCCCTTTTAAATCAGCTACCGTCCATCCTATCGCTTTCTTATGATTCCCTAGGACCTGTAATAGTTGCACTTCTTCACTTATGGTTAAATTTGAAGCAATTATAACCGTGAGTGTCGTATTAGGTCCTAGAAATGCATTCAGAAAGTTCAAAAATGGTTTAAGTTCAAGTGTCGGGGGACACTCAATGGATAGTAGTACAGGTTCATGCACGAGAGGTGGTAGGACCTATATCTTGGGCATCCATGAAAGGACACTAGTCATGTTCACTGATTCCAACAAATTATTTAACTCTTCAATATTCATATCAATGTTTAAATCATTAAAATTGAAATGAGATAAACATGCTTCCAAGGCTTCTTTAGTTAATATAAAAGGCGCTGCTCTTATGCTAATTCCTTAATTAAATCAATTGCATAACAATCTACCTCCTCGTCATCTGTATAAGGTTGATTCGATGCTTTAAAAATGTTAAGATGAACGGTCATATTTCCAAACGTTATATCCATTACTCCAGTCCTATAGTTGATAATTGAATTAGTTGTAGCCAAGAAAGGACATCCTAGAATAACTGGGACGTGTTTACTAGCATCGAGGACTAGTTCAGTGTCTAGCACAATGAAATCAACTAGGTAGTAGCATCTATCCACCTTTACCAACACATCCTCTATCACCCCACGTGGTACTTTAATTGAACGATCTGCTAGTTGTAAAGTAGTAGCGGTCGGTTTTAATTCTCCTAAGCCCAAATGTTCGTATACTGAATAAGGTAATAGATTCACACTCGCTCCAAGGCCAAGAAGTGCTCGGTGGATATACTTGTCACCTATATGACACGCGATTGTAGGTGTACCCGGGTCCTTGTATTTGAGTGTGTTGTGTTGAAACATAGAGCTAACCTTCTCCGTTAAAAAAACTTTTTTAGATAAATGATTTCTAGACTTCCTCTTTTGAGTACATAAGTCTTTTAAAAATTTCGTATTTGGGGGTATTTGCTTAATGGCATCGAGCAATGGGATATTTATTTTTACCTCTTTAAATGTTTCTAGGATATCCTCCGGTCATGTTCCCTTCTTTGAGAAGTGAGATGGGACATCTACACTTGGAGGAAACGGCATCCTAGGCACATAATTTGATGGGTTTGTCATTTTAGATGTAGTAGGTACCGAAGGAGTAGAGTCCTCTGTGACCGTATTATCCTTCCCATCTTGTTCTTTATTGATTTCTTTTCCCTTATCTTTTCGAGGCTAGGGAAGAGGTACAGCCTCTTTCGGCAGCTCAGTTGTTCTAGTCGACACTGCATTTACTTGGTCACTCGCTGCTCCTACCTCATACTGCCTTTTAGGGTTATGAATTGGTTGACTCGGTAATTTCCCCTCGTTACGATGATTTAATGTATTAGCTAGTTGTCCCATTTGGGATTCTAGCTTAGCGATAGATTGCGTATGGGAGTTGAGACTGCGATTGCGGCCTCTAAGTTTTTCAACGATGCCAGCACATTCTCTTCAAAAAAAATTTCCCTAGGAGGGTTAGCACGGAAGGGAGGTTGTTGGTATTGATTAGGTTGAGGCCTATTTGCATTTGGAAAGTTTGTCATCTCCGGTTTTGAATACGGTCCTTCAATATTTGACTTCCATGAGAGGTTTGGGAGAGGTCTCCATGTCGTGTCTGGTTTATAACCTGCAGGGTTATAACTGGGTTTATGGAACTGTTGAACATCATTAATATTTTGTTCCACAAATTTCGGGAATTATGAAGTAGACAGACATGCCAGTGTAGAATGAGACGGATCCGAGCATAACTGACATATTTTGACAGGAGTAGGTAGGCCCTATATGTGGCCCATCATCATAAGTTGGTCCATTTTCCTATTTAATTCTTGAATTTCAAATGAATGTCTTGACTCAACTTTAGCCTGTCTTTTTGGTTGTGGTAGAAGATATCCTTCGGGGCGTATTGACACAGCTTGGTGCATTGAATTTTCACTTAGTGTTTCGAATATCTTCCAAGCTTTGTCAGCACTCTTGTGGAGGAATGTCCCCGCACAAACAGCATCAACTGTGTTTCGAACAGCGGGCACTAGCCCTTTGTAGAAAACCTGTACTAACTACCATTTTGGTATTTGACGATGAGGGTAAGAGCGTAGAAGTTCCTTAAATTGTTCCCATGTATGGTAAAGTGTTTCCCCATCTTGCATCGTGAAATTTGTTATAGATTTTCTAATTTGATTTGTGCGAGTGATGGGAAAAAACTTTTGTAGGAACGCCGTATGCAATCCATCCCATGTTCTTATAGAGTTTGGTTCCAAAGATTGGAGCCAATATTTCACTTTATCTTTAAGGGTAAAGGGGAAAAGACGCAATTTTAGCTCATCATCTGTTGTGTTTTGAATTTTTAGTGTAGCACAGATATCCTGGAATTCACCTAAATGCTGATAGGGATCTTCCTTAGCGCGACTGTGAAACATGGGAAGTAGTGCGATAGTCAATGACTTGATCTCAAAGTGAGATGCAGTCACTTCCGGTAATTCTATGCATGACGGTGGCGTATAAGCAGTGGGGGTAAAATAATCTTTTAGTGGTGGAGGTAGAGGTATGTTAGGATTGCCTCCATTATTTAAATTATTTCCATTATTCCCGTTATTTCCAAAATCAGCCATTGGAATAGGTTCGATTTTAATAGTTCTAGTTTTTCTTAGATGTTTAAGAGTACTTCAAATTTCTGACTCAAACAAAGACGACGGTTCTGGTGTGGATTCGTCGTCTAGCATCAACCGGGCTCTAGAAGCTTGGGTTGAAGACATAAGGACTCTAAGGGTACGTTCTAGTTCAAGATTAAGCGGATTTAACTTAGGTTTACTCGAACGAGTACCAAACATAAACTAAAGAAATTGACACTATAATAAGGACTGACTCAATAAAATAAGAAAATAAACTACGCAATTAACCAAGAACGTAAGCACACAGTACTACTATGATGTATGTAGTTATCCTGTTATGTAGTGATTCACGTCAAAGCCCAGCACCCCGGGTTTCCTTGCTAATGCAGTGCTCACTCCACACCTAACCTAATGCAAGTAATTGCGCCTTAGCTCCCTGACTTACAGTGGATTGATGCGAAATTTAAAACAACGAGTTTACTCGATATTTTTAAATTAATTGCAATTTTTATTTTAGGTTCGCGTAAGCTCCGTTGACATGCACAGCTGCTCTACTCGAACTTGCTAGAATTTGATGACTTGTAAGCTACAAAACACGGATAATTTCAGTGACTCGACAATTAAACTAGAAATAAAGAAAATAATCTACGCTAATATATACTAACTATCTAAATTAAGATTCTTAAAATTGATGGCAAAAATATTGTAATCCCCAGCAACGTCGCCAAAAATTGATCTCGTCAGAATCAAGATATAAAGTATGCTTTACTTTCTAAGGATTTGTAGTGCAGAAGTAAAGGTTGAACCCACTGGGATTTACTAATTTTGTTCTTTAATTAAGAAAACCTAAATCTATTTAGTTATTGAAAATAGAAATTTGATTGTTTGTTGATTTAATTCCTATTATTAACTAAATTACGAATTTAAACTATAGAATTCTGGAAGTAAGATTCTAAAATTAAACTAAGTAAACTAATGCAAAAGTTGATATTGTTTTACTATATGGAGATGAGATCTGGGATTACAATTCCACCACTAACTATGATTCGGGGGTTTAGACTTTCTACTTTAGGTTTTATGATTAGATAGTTATGATCTATCGTAGCTACAAGCACAATAGTACCAACAAGAGGATATCACTAGTTCAATCTAAGCATAACTCATCTTTGGTTCACATGAATTATCTGCCTATAACTAGGGTGTTGCATAACTCATCTTTCCTAAGCATGAATTATAAAAGATGTAAACATCGCAAACACATAAGCACTATTGTATGTAAATATTCCTATCAATCACAGAAATCAAGGAATATTGGGTTCAACAAGCATAAGGAAAAATCTGAGACTCTTGATTATTATCATTGAAAACCGATTATATATAAATAATCCTCAAACATACAACTACTATTCAATACATAAAATCCTAAAGTAAGAAAGCGAAGAAATCCCCCTTTACATAGCTAGGGTTTCATTGAAACCCTAGAAGAGTGGTTTAGTTGCGCATAATTGAGGAAAACATTGAGATGAAGTTGATTGTAGCCATCAGAACCTTCAAAACTAGATCTTCTTCTTCTCCTTGCCTCCAATGGATGAAAGTATTGATGTGTAACCTTCCAATAGCTTTTGATTCACCTATATATAGTTATAGAAGGTTTAGGAGAGCTTTTTTAAACCTACTCCGACTAAAACTACTATATTTTCCTTTCTGGACGTAATAAGGCAATTTTGTTCACGCAGGTGTCTTTAGCACTAAAAAATACGCGTTTTCACTTTTTTGTACGGATCGCGTGAGCGTACACGCGAGCACGATTTTTGGAAGGTCACGCGAGCTGGCTGCTCGAGTGATGTTGCGTATAGTCGTACGAGCGGGCCCATTGCGCGAGTTAGCTTTATCTTGTTCTTTCTTCTTGCCTTTTCTCCTTATTTAGCCTGAAACTCTTACTTTCTTCTAAATCTTGACCGAAAATGAAAAAAAACAAAGTAAAAGTACACAAAAATAGGCCAAAAACTGCTAACAAATGTGAATTAAGACGTGTAATTAGGATTTGTTTTCTCCCGATCAACCGCCATCACCACCACAATATTATCTGCTTTTGAAAACATTTAATATTATCTGTTTTGACAATAATATATGTGTTTGAAAATAGATAATTTCGCAACACCACCACCACCGCAGCAATAAATAGCATCATCACCACCACCCCCTCCAATAATAGCACCATTGTGATGTTATTATCTGAAAGGCAGTACGGATAATTAAACTATGATCTAGCCTAATCTTTAATTGGCATAGGGGTAGTCCTCGGTGTAGTAGTCCTCTTTTGCCTAACCTTCGTCAGGATAGTCCTCCATAGGAGCATCACTGTAGACACCCCATTTTGTTGGCTAACAGATTTAGGAGGCCACAAGCATGTCAAACCTCGATGATTAGAAAGATCGGATTTTCAGAGATTGCCTCTAACTCTCAAGAAGTCAAAGAATTTGCAAAAATGACCAAAATGCCCCTAAAAGCCCAAAATTCTCCAGGATTGGCCTAGAATCTCAGAAATCATTCGATGTTGTTCCAAACAAAAAAAAAAAGGTATTTTAAAAGATGAATATTTGAAATCGTAAGCTCCCAGAGACCTCCGGAAGTCCTGGAAGGTCTCCGTTGACCGGTTTGACCAAGGTTTGACCAAAATCATCCAAATTCACCCAAAAGTTCCGGAATCATTCTAGATCATGTGACAAGTCTTAAAATATATTTTAAAAGAAAATCGGACGGAAACGTCAGTCTTTGGAGGCCCCCAAAACTTCCCGGAATTTCCTGGAAGTGCACTGTTTGACTGATTTGACTGCAAGTTTGACCAAAAATCAAAGTCTTCTTTTCGAAATTGAAATATTTTTATCAAATACTAGAGGTCAATAGCTTTCCAACGGTATATCGCACATAATTTCTGGATCTAAATCGAATTTGTTATGAATTTCTGAAGGTGAAAAATGCGATCAATTCGAATTTTATCGTGCATACCGCAAAACTTTCCAAAGTGACCCAACTCCAAACTATTTTTTTATGGAAAGTAGACCTCAATACCTTTCCAACGGTATATCACAATCTCAATTTAGATTTTGTATGAATTTTCTGTGAATTTCGGACGAAATAGGGCCGTTTCGCGAATTTTGGGAGTTCTGGGGGCCAAAATGCAATTTGTGGTCAACTGGGGAGTTGACTGTCGCGGCAGCACTGGCCCACTGCCGCGGCGGCAGTGGCCAAGTGCCGCGGCGGCACTCTGAGTGATTTTTCATTTTTTTTGTAATTTTTGGTTAATTTTTGGGTTTTAATTCAAATTTTCAACAAATAAAACGACATAGTTTTGATTATTCCGGGATTTTGGATCAAATAGAGACTTTTTAAAATCCAAAATACCTCCCCAAGTTGGCCTATAAAGGAGACCCATTTACTTCCATTTAGAGGAGAGCTTGGAAGCCATTAGAGAGAGATATAGAAAGTTAGGAAGAAATAGAGAGAGAAATTAAGATCTTCTTCTTCAAATCCAAGCCAAATGTGAGTTTTTTTTTTATTTAGTTTTCTAAAAACTAAACTTTTATTTTCAAGCTTTCAATCCATCTTCTTCATCTTCTTTGAGTTTCCTATGAGTTAGAGACTGATGTACTCACCCACCATATACACACATATGAGAGGTTGAATGCTTGTGGTTCCACCATTGAATATCATCTATTGATTTGTTCATTTGCTTGCTTATATACAATGTTCATCTCTTCTTACCTCATTTCTTTTTTTATTTTATTTATTTACTTACTAGTTCATCATCATATAGATGATGACATGAAGTTTGAGGTGAGTGAATCCTTATGGATAGTAGCTCTTGACCTCAAAAACATGTTTGATAGATGATGACTATAACTTCAATACCTCCAAGGTATACTTGAAGTTATGTTCAAATAAAAATGAATCTCTCCAATAATATTGGGGGTTCTTGATGATGAGTTTGATGTTGATATTCAAAGAGGTTATAATCTCTATTTGATGTTGAAAATATACTTTCAAAACCTCTATTTCAAAACCCCTCTCAATCCCTCTCATTTTAATTTCAAGAAAGAAAACTCTAGTTTTTCCCTAAATTTTCAAAACAGTGAGTCAAAGCAGTGAGTAATCTGAGTTCAAAAATTTTTCTAGAACTCAATACTCAACATATGGATGCAAGGCCACTTGGAATGTCTTCCTAACTCATTGGAGAACACCCATGATTTTTGGTTTGACTTGGAAGTACTTGAAAATGGTCCATTTGGACCCAAACATTCCTTCCAGACATTCTGCCTCTGCTGTCACAGCAGCTTAGCTAACTTCCAACTTCTTTTTTAGAAAACTTTTCCAAAAGAGGTGGTCCTTACTTATTTTTCCATTAAACTTAAATGTCTTAGGGAACTTTCTGTATAAAATGGGCCTCTAAATCATTTGTTTTCATTTTCTAACATTTCAGTTGACAGTACGGACTCTGTTTCTGAGTGACCTCTATTGTTTATATGCTTTCTATCAATCTGTGATAGTTGTTAAGGATTGGCTTTTTGGGTTGTGTTCTAGACACAATAAGGAAGATCTCCATAAAACTCATGCATTGAAGACATTTCTAACCCCTCTTTTCAATTTCCAAAAGATCATGTTACTGTTCTGTCCACTATTCACAGCAAGCACATTTTAACTTTCATCCTTTGATTTGATGCTTATATGCATTCCAAATTAGCTCATGTCTTAGGAAGTAGTTCATACTACATTTGTAAATTTCTCATAATGATTCCATTCATTCATTCATACATATATTAGACTTCTAAGTCATTATAGAAATCCATGAACACAAAGCACACTACAACCTTTACACATTATAGATACATACATTGCATTTATGCAAAGATTTGGGGCTTTTATGAGTCCTAATCTAAGAAGATTATAAGGAATGATCATGATCACACATTCATGCTTCCCTTCGATCTAATCATCCTTTCTCATCCGTCCCGGGGATTGAGAGATCTTCTCTTCTCAAAAAATAACATGCATCATTCTAGCTTGCTAAGCATTATTGTTTTCTTTGATTTATTTGTTTCAAGAACAATTCATGCCCCCTTTAGATTAGGAAACTTGATTAATTGATATATGATTAGACGATTTTTCCTAGGTTTATTTGTGTGATCTTTCACTTTTACATTGTATGATATTTGGCTAAGATCTTATGAATGATATCTTATCTTTTGATCTTCCATTTCAAGATTCTTTTGTAATGTAATATACTATCATAATAGTAATTGCCGAACCACACATAGTATAAGATGATTATTTGGATGCTAATTGAGGCCCGTCGAGAGACGGGGCGAGTTGAGGGTGTTTTAGTCGCGACAAAGGCTCCTTCCTCTCTCGTACCAAAACCCCGAGCCAAGTTCTTTGGTTATGAAGGGCCGGTGCCCTTTATCCGTTTGGGTGAGTCAAATTGGGTTTCTTGGTTCCCCAAAGACCAAGTGGCGACTCTGTATCTGTTTTCGAAAGACCTTCTTTTCTTCAAAACAAACCCCTTCTTCTCTTTCAAATCAATTTCAAAACTAAAGGAAAATCAATTCCGAAACCCCGGAAACAAACAGGAAAAACCGGGAGTGGACGACGGATTCCGCGTGTCCACAATCTGGCGACTCTGCTGGGGACTTTTATTTTAAAACAAAATGATACAGAGGTTTGACTCATAAGAAGCATCCTTAAAATCATCTTTTTACTGTGTTTGGTTCACCGCATTGCACTTCTGCATTTCCCCTTCGACTGTGTCTGAAACGCGGCGCTGACATTGTTCAGATCTTGCTGTGCCAGGGCACAAGTCACCGTTGATACTGTACCTTCCAAGTTATATCAAAAAGAGTAAAAATC
Organism: Hydrangea macrophylla; assembly: GCA_033977485.1. Taxonomy (NCBI): domain Eukaryota; kingdom Viridiplantae; phylum Streptophyta; class Magnoliopsida; order Cornales; family Hydrangeaceae; genus Hydrangea; species Hydrangea macrophylla. The sequence continues at coordinate 23,286,369 of CM066993.1, forward strand.
TCCGTACTGTCTCCCTGACGGTATATTGGAACTCTTGTCAACGGACCCTCTTTGACTAAACCCAGCCTTTGCATATAGATTCCTGTAGAACCTTTCATAGGACTGTTCATTTTTCTTTTTCAGATAGGATAATATGATATAACTGTTGTATGCCCTGATGGGATTACCTGCACAGTGTAGACGCTTATGTGGCATAGAATAGAACCTCTTTCTTATGATTCCTAAGGCAATCACTCATATGTGATCACATTGAGTTTACCTGCCTAGGCACCATGACAAGGATGTCTGCTCCATGTTCACAAAGATATACACCGCAAACCTTGTTTGTTGGTCCTAAGACATAGGAGTATGAAAACCTGCTAGACAGTATGATCACTATCACCATACTAACCTGTTTCTCCCAGAAACTCTGTCCAGATATCCCAGATATAACCATATTAACCAGTTTCTCTCAGAAACTCTGCTCAAATTTCCCAGAGATACCAGAAATTGTGCCCGGATATCCCAGTTTCTCCCAGAAACTCTGTCCAAATCAACCAAGAATGCCCAGTCCTTCTTAGAAGCCTCCATAAACCCTGGAAATCCCTGTTATCCCTTTGGTGATCGTACTGGAAAGTAAGGTTGGCACACTCTACATGGCTAGGACATTATTTGTTTAGCTGCTATCTGTTAGAAATAGGAACATCATATAGATTAGGGCTTACATCCGCATGCTTGTCTCATTTACATACACCATTCCTGTTGGTCTGCACGCACTGTTTCAGTCAGGCTGTGCATGAGTCAGTCCACGTCTGTTAACATCACTATAGTTGTCATTTCAATCATCACTGTTAAAAGTCTGACACAGTCTTTTCACACTTATATGTCAGTACAAGTTTTGAACACCCAAGATCTGCATTTGTGAGTCAGAGAATTAGGGAGTCACCTTGTCAGAATCACTCAGCCGAAAGCCAGCTTTATGGATCCTGAAGGTTTAGAAGCAAGAATGACAGAAATGATCAACCAACAGTCTGACTGGTTGGCCCAAGTTTTAGCCTTTATGGAAGAACTGAAGCAGCAGTGGCCGCAACCTCTACCTGGGTTTCCACCACCGGGGTTTGAACCGCCCCCACATGGGAATAACGAGGAGGAAGACTGGTTTCAAGGGTCCCACCATTTGCGTATGAGAAGAAGCTCCAAGAGAAAATGGATAAGGTTGATAAGCTGGAAAGTGTACTGAGGAAAAGCAAGGGGGTCGATGATTACATGCTAGACCTGGAAGGCCTCTTTGAGCCTGTTAAGCTGAAACTGCCGGAGAACTTCAAGATGCTTGAAATTGATCGTTTTGATGGAACTGGGAATCCGAAGAGTCACGTAAAGTTCTGCATGAGTGTTTTCCAATCAATGGGCTGTACCCATGAGCACATCGCAATGTTGTTCCCTCAAACCCTCGCCAAGGCCGCTCTATCCTGGTTTTTGACCTTAGAGGTTTCTAAGACGCGGACTTGGGAAGATATAGTCCAGGTCTTCGTTGATCATTACTCCTACAACCAAGAGCTCGATGTCACCGTCTGAGATCTAGAGACTACCCGGCAGAACTTCAATGAGTCCTTCGTTGCGTTCTTGAGCAGATGGTGGAACAAAGTGGCCCAAGTGACCCACCGACCAGTCGAAAAGGAACAAGTCCGGATGTTGATCAAGAATCTACTGCCGCTGTACCATGAGAAACTATTCTACCGGTCCATCTCAACATTTGAAGAACTGTTTGAGATTGGGACTAGAATTGAGGATGCAATCAGGGAAGGAAAAATCAAGAATGAAGAATCACAAAGCCAGTCCAAGAGGCCCAACTACTCCCGAAACCCTTCGGATGTCAATACCCTTAGTAACCAACCCATGGCCTATTCTCCCCAACCATACCAGCTCACAAACCAAACCAGCTCGCCTAGCCGCCCTTACCAAAATAGGGTACCCCGTGAATTTTCTAAGCTGGATATCTCTCCCTCCGTAGCCTTAGGCCGCCTACTAAAAAAGGGGCACCTCCAACTCCTTCAGCCCCGTGCCGATCCCCCACCACCTAACTGTGACCTGTCCAAATGATGTGCCTACCACCAAGGCCCATGCCATGACACCGACCTGTGCATACGTCTCCGTTATGATATCTAAGACCTCATTGATCGAGGAATCATCGAGCCACCACCCATTCAACCCTATGTCACCTAAGCCCATTGCCTATCCTCTCAAATGATCCCTTTTATTGACACCCATGACTGTTGAATCCGTGCAGTGGAGCGATAGTGTTTGGAACTTCTGATAAAAAAAAAAAAAATAATGATAATAAATGGGTCACAAAGACACTCCATTTGAGACCAAGTCAAGTCTGCTCTATGTTTTGAGTCTATTTCAAGTTTGATCTTGTGGTCGAGTCTGTCTGTCATCAAGTTGTTGTGAGTCTGTATCGAGTAATGTAATCCTTCTCTTCTGATGGAATGAAGTCTCATTTTTGCCTAATCTGATGTGTATATTCATAAGTGCATGAACCGCTGAACTGAAAATGTCACTTTTCAAATTACCATGGACATTACTCTACTAATAAATTTTTTTGCATCAAATAAAAAAAACAAAAAAGAGAGAATCCCAAACAGGCCAAAGTCGATTTCGCGCTGACCCTAAAGAAGAGCTGAGAATTGAATAGTCTTACTTTAAGAATTTAAAGATGCTTTTGCTCAAATCTCAAAAAGACATACTTGAGACTGATTTGGGGCTTGCCCAACACTCTTTCCACCATTTCTACCATTTCAAAGCCTTGGACCCAACCCAATTGATAGCCATGCGAACCTGTGCGAACTTGGTCCTTGTTGGTAGCCAAACATTTCAATGAGTTTCTTCCCCCTTCAAAAAAAAAAATAAAAAAAAGAAAAGCTCGCTAGGTTGAAAACCCGAAAAGGGCACCTAGGCAAAAGTGAGAGCTAAAAAGGTGTTGATTTCCAATATCTGACCCTAGCCAGTCAAAAGGTTGAAGAAAATTTTGATGAAACAAATGAGAAAATTATATGCTTCAAGGTACATCATAAGAACATGCCTAGATCACATTTCCAAAGGCACGGAACAACCACAAAATTCCGAGAGTGACATGCACATTTCAGAATTCTAAGATTGTGATTGAAAGATCTTGCAAGAATCAATTACATGAAAAGCAAAATTGACTGGTTAGGCGAAGGTGAAAAGGATCAATCCTCAAAACAAAACAAAAAGAAAACGAAAAGAAAAGAAAGGGAGATTGAAACTGAATCCTTTTATTCAAAGCTACCATAAGTGGCTCAAGTTTTCTTTGACGATTGGTTTGAAAAACCCTCATACCTCAAACCCCTTTTTTCAAGCCTTGCCTTGAACTACGCTTGACCTGATTCCCAATCAGGGATACGTAGGCAACCACGTCGGTTCGGTCGACACCATCATAATCAAACCAATTTCTTTCAAGACCTTGCCTTGAACTACGCTCGACCTGATTCCCGCTCGGGGATACGTAGGCAACCACAGCGGTTCGGTCACCCCACCTACCTAAAAATTAACCCGCTTCTTTCCGACCATGGCCTGAACTACGTTGGACCTGATCCCCACTTGGGGGTACGTAGGCAGACTTCTGAAAAAAAAAAAATAAAAAGAAAAAGAAAAAGAAAAAGAAAAAGAAAAAGAAGGATGGCTCGCTAGGTCGAAAATCCGAAAGGACGCCTAGGCAAAAGTTAGAGCTAAATCCAAGGTGAGCAATAACAAAAGAGGAAAAAGAGCTCGCTAGGTCACCTCACTGGTGCCTAGGCAAAAAGTTATGAGCATTTGAGAGATTAAAGTCACGGTCCTTGTCTCAAGCTAGAAAATCACCTTCCACACTAGGGGCAAACTTCGGTTACTCGCCTCATTTGCCTGAATTCTACTATCTACCCTTCATACAAGGGGCAAACTTCGGTCACCTACCTCGTTTGCCCAAAACCTTCAATAAACCATTGTCCAAACTAGGGGCAAACTTCGGTCACCTACCTTATTTGCCTATGAATTCCACTTCGTACAACTCAAACTAGGGGCAAACTTCGTTTGCCTAACACGATCCCTTCACACCAAGGGCGAGTTTTCATGTCACCAAGTTGTTTTGAATTTTTTTGAAATGGAGCATCTTTTATTCTAAAAGCTAAGGCACTAATTCAAAGCACTTCTGGGGAGAAGTAGAGAATCGATTAGATCAATAGGCAAGAATTTTCAAAAACCAGATTTATCAGCAAAGTGCTGACATATCAAGATGAGGAGTGAACATAAAAGATGAGCGGTACATCATTCATGATGAAGGCACATTGGATCGTGGCAATTTGAGAATTTCATGTCCAAGTCAATCCTTCTTTATTTGAGTCAGTAGTAATCTGATCACATGTGTGTCAGAGACCAAGGTTTCATACAAACTAACCCAACTTTCCTTGTCGTTCCTGTTAGGTCCATTTGTTCTGGTGGTCTCAAATGTGTGGGTTAAAGGTGATTCCCAATTATATATATAAAAAAAAACTTTGGATATAAGCAGAAGTACCAAACATTATTACTACACCAGTCAAGGTCGCAACATGAGAAGTGTCCCAGGTACGAGTGGCATAAACTCGTAAGTGGTTGCAAACTGCAAACCGATAGTTGTTTCTCAAGGCGGCTGATCAGAGGAAATATCGCCAACCCCAAGAAACTATTGCTGATAAGGTGTGTCGATGAGACGTGTTGTTGAGGTATTTTAGGGCCCAAAGTCTAGATGTGTTGATGAGGAGTGTTGATAAGATGTGTTTTAGAGCCCAAAGTCTAGATGTGTTGATGAGGAGTGTTGATAAGATGTGTTTTAAGGTTCAAAGTCCAAGTGTGTTGTTGAGGAGGAGCATCAGATGTGTCGAGGAACATCAGAAGAGAGTATTGTTGAAGAGGGGCATCGGGTGTGTTAAAGAGTTGAGGAACATCGGATGTGTTGAGGAGCATCAAATTTGTTGGGAAGCATCATTGAAGAGTTGAGGAACATCGGATGTGTTGAGGAGCATCAGATTTGTTGAGAAGCATCGTTGAAGAGTTGAGAAACATCGGATGTGTTAAGGAGCATCGGATTTGTTGAGTAGCATCAGAAGAGTTGAAAAGCATCATTGAAAAGTCGAGGAGCATCGCTAAGATTTGAAGAACACCGTTGAGAATCAAGAAGCATTGAGAAGCACCGTCAAATATTTGAGGAACAACATAAGCGCCGTCGAGAATCAAGGATCTTCATTGAAATTTGAGAAGCACCGTTGAGACTTTGAGAGTCACCAGGTCCATAGTATCACGATTAAGGGGAACACGAGTCAAGTCTAGAGAGTCACTTCACCCAACACAACAAATTGGCCATAACATAACACATAGCCCATCGGTCGCGGCACACACAAATCACAAAGCCCACTAGGAGTGGCAAACACACCATAAGCGTTCTTTTGAGCACCACAGTATCACTTTGAGCACCACGCTCTTCCTTGAGTAAGACCTCCAGGTCGAGCTCCCTCACAAGTCTATTAGTCGTAGCAAAGCGTAGATCACCAAGCCCACTGAGAGTGGCAAATACACTGAACACATGTACTAGGACCACAAGCGTTTTAGAACACAATATAGGCACGACACAAGTCCACTCGGAGTGGTACACCCCACAGCACCAGTTCATACTAGGATCAGAACACTAGGCATGATAGGACTCATGACAAAATTCATATCACATCCATGCATAGCATATCACTCTTATAGCATAGCATCCACCTGATTGTTGTGTATGTGCATGTGTGATTTATTCCTTTGTGCCCTGAACTACGTCCTGGTCTGATTCCCCTTGGGATACGTAGGCAGCTCACGCAGAGCGCGACCAGCACTAGCCTCAGCATCATTGCATCTTTTGCAATGCTTTTATCCTAAATCTATAGCCTCCAAAAAGACCTGTCTCTTTAAAGCTTTGGCACTCGCTTGCGACATGCGTTGCTTCGCAAGTTCATGCCAAAGAGGGGCAAACTATAGACACCCCATTTTGTCGCCTAACAAATTTAGGAGGCCACAAGCATGTCAAACCTCGATGATTAGAAAGATCGGATTTTCAGAGATTGCCTCTAACTCTCAAGAAGTCAAAGAATTTGCAAAAATGACCAAAATGCCCCTAAAAGCCCAAAATTCTCCAGGATTGGCCTAGAATCTCAGAAATCATTCGATGTTGTTCCAAACAATAAAAAAAGGTATTTTAAAAGATGAATATTTGAAATCGTAAGCTCCCAGAGACCACCGGATGTCCCGGAAGGTCTCCGTTGACCGATTTGACCAAGGTTTGACCAAAATCATCCAAATTCACCCAAAAGTTCCGGAATTATTCTAGATCATGTGACAAGTCTTAAAATATATTTTAAAAGAAAATCGGACGGAAACGTCAGTCTTTGGAGGCCCCCAAAACTTCCCGGAATTTCCTGGAAGTGCACTGTTTGACTGATTTGACTGCAAGTTTGACCAAAAATCAAAGTCTTCTTTTCGAAATTGAAATATTTTTATCAAATACTAGAGGTCAATAGCTTTCCAACGGTATATCGCACATAATTTCTGGATCTAAATCGAATTTGTTATGAATTTCTGAAGGTGAAAAATGCGATCAATTCGAATTTTATCGTGCATACCGCAAAACTTTCCAAAGTGACCCAACTCCAAACTATTTTTTTATGGAAAGTAGACCTCAATACCTTTCCAACGGTATATCACAATCTCAATTTAGATTTCGTATGAATTTTCTGTGAATTTCGGACGAAATAGGGCCGTTTCGCGAATTCTGGGAGTTCTGGGGGCCAAAATGCAATTTGTGGTCAACTGGGGAGTTGACTGCCGCAGCAGCACTGGCCCACTGCCGCGGCGGCAGTGGCCAAGTGCCACGGCGGCACTCTGAGTGATTTTTCATTTTTTTGTAATTTTTGGTTAATTTTTGGGTTTTAATTCAAATTTTCAACAAATAAAACGACATAGTTTTGATTATTCCGGGATTTTGGATCAAATAGAGACTTTTTAAAACCCAAAATACCTCCCCAAGTTGGCCTATAAAGGAGACCCATTTACTTCCATTTAGAGGAGAGCTTGGAAGCCATTAGAGAGAGATATAGAAAGTTAGGAAGAAATAGAGAGAGAAATTAAGATCTTCTTCTTCAAATCCAAGCCAAATGTGAGTTTTTTTTTTTATTTAGTTTTCTAAAAACTAAACTTTTATTTTCAAGCTTTCAATCCATCTTCTTCATCTTCTTTGAGTTTCCTATGAGTTAGAGACTGATGTACTCACCCACCATATACACACATATGAGAGGTTGAATGCTTGTGGTTCCACCATTGAATATCATCTATTGATTTGTTCATTTGCTTGCTTATATACAATGTTCATCTCTTCTTACCTCATTTCTTTTTTTATTTTATTTATTTACTTACTAGTTCATCATCATATAGATGATGACATGAAGTTTGAGGTGAGTGAATCCTTATGGATAGTAGCTCTTGACCTCAAAAACATGTTTGATAGATGATGACTATAACTTCAATACCTCCAAGGTATACTTGAAGTTATGTTCAAATAAAAATGAATCTCTCCAATAATATTGGGGGTTCTTGATGATGAGTTTGATGTTGATATTCAAAGAGGTTATAATCTCTATTTGATGTTGAAAATATACTTTCAAAACCTCTATTTCAAAACCCCTCTCAATCCCTCTCATTTTAATTTCAAGAAAGAAAACTCTAGTTTTTCCCTAAATTTTCAAAACAGTGAGTCAAAGCAGCGAGTAATCTGAGTTCAAAAATTTTTCTAGAACTCAATACTCAACATATGGATGCAAGGCCACTTGGAATGTCTTCCTAACTCATTGGAGAACACCCATGATTTTTGGTTTGACTTGGAAGTACTTGAAAATGGTCTATTTGGACCCAAACATTCCTTCCAGACATTCTGCCTCTGCTGTCACAGCAGCTTAGCTAACTTCCAACTTCTTTTTTAGAAAACTTTTCCAAAAGAGGTGGTCCTTACTTATTTTTCCATTAAACTTAAATGTCTTAGGGAACTTTCTGTATAAAATGGGCCTCTAAATCATTTGTTTTCATTTTCTAACATTTCAGTTGACAGTACGGACTCTGTTTCTGAGTGACCTCTATTGTTTATATGCTTTCTATCAATCTGTGATAGTTGTTAAGGATTGGCTTTTTGGGTTGTGTTCTAGACACAATAAGGAAGATCTCCATAAAAATCATGCATTGAAGACATTTCTAACCCCTCTTTTCAATTTCCAAAAGATCATGTTACTGTTCTGTCCACTATTCACAGCAAGCACATTTTAACTTTCATCCTTTGATTTGATGCTTATATGCATTCCAAATTAGCTCATGTCTTAGGAAGTAGTTCATACTACATTTGTAAATTTCTCATAATGATTCCATTCATTCATTCATACATATATTAGACTTCTAAGTCATTATAGAAATCCATGAACACAAAGCACACTACAACCTTTACACATTATAGATACATACATTGCATTTATGCAAAGATTTGGGGCTTTTATGAGTCCTAATCTAAGAAGATTATAAGGAATGATCATGATCACACATTCATGCTTCCCTTCGATCTAATCATCCTTTCTCATCCGTCCCGGGGATTGAGAGATCTTCTCTTCTCAAAAAATAACATGCATCATTCTAGCTTGCTAAGCATTATTGTTTTCTTTGATTTATTTGTTTCAAGAACAATTCATGCCCCCTTTAGATTAGGAAACTTGATTAATTGATATATGATTAGACGATTTTTCCTAGGTTTATTTGTGTGATCTTTCACTTTTACATTGTATGATATTTGGCTAAGATCTTATGAATGATATCTTATCTTTTGATCTTCCATTTCAAGATTCTTTTGTAATGTAATATACTATCATAATAGTAATTGCCGAACCACACATAGTATAAGATGATTATTTGGATGCTAATTGAGGCCCGTCGAGAGACGGGGCGAGTTGAGGGTGTTTTAGTCGCGACAAAGGCTCCTTCCTCTCTCGTACCAAAACCCCGAGCCAAGTTCTTTGGTTATGAAGGGCCGGTGCCCTTTATCCGTTTGGGTGAGTCAAATTGGGTTTCTTGGTTCCCCAAAGACCAAGTGGCGACTCTGTATCTGTTTTCGAAAGACCTTCTTTTCTTCAAAACAAACCCCTTCTTCTCTTTCAAATCAATTTCAAAACTAAAGGAAAATCAATTCCGAAACCCCGGAAACAAACAGGAAAAACCGGGAGTGGACGACGGATTCCGCGTGTCCACAATCACCATCAGCATTGTACTCCTCGCCCGCTGGCCCTTCACCTATATAGTCATAACCAGGGTGCGCTGTAACATAGAAATGTCCAACGGCATAAAAGTTGTCAGCTTAATGAAAGTTAAGTGAATTAAATACTAACATGATATCAATTATTGAAGTTATTACAAGTTATGAACGATAACAATTAGATTCCATTGAAAGAATCTTTTCTTTAATCAAACCGATTATTCGATTACTAACGTCTTACTAAATTAAGACCAACAACACTTTCTGATACAAGAACAGACTCAACAGTAGTTCACTTCTAAAGATACACCATTTCTTCGTCCACCACTTTTAAGAACATATGCATAGTCCACCGCATGTCATGGATACCATGTCATTCCACCCTTAGCTTTTAAGAACATAGCTTTTAAGAACATATGCCCAGTTCACCGCACTATAGGGATATAACTCTTTAAGCAATAGTGCATCATTCTAATGTCACGACTTAACGTCATCTACTAGTGATCCTAGTTCACCACTTTTAAGAACATATCATTGGATCAACAAGCTATCTTAGGACTACTTGGTCCAGTCCACCGCTTTTAAGAACATATGCACTGTTCATTGCTTTTAAGAACATATCATGACTAAGGCCCATCCACGTAAGATTCCCGAATCCTGAATAAACCTACTTAAGTTCAATTCTAACATCGATACATGACAATCCCATGTAGCCTGACTACATTGAATGAAACGAACGATAACTCCAAAAGGGTTCACGACTAATACGTTATCTAATGTTACAAACATTATCCGTTAATCTTAACGTCACTATGATCCTACGTCGCATTATCTCATTATCACGTCTGTATTACATGCGGGGGGATTCAGAATAGTATATAAACAAATAAGCAGTTACAATATAAAGTAAACAAGAATATCAATATTCTATAACTACCAATCCATTGGGACAAAGGTTCAATCAATTGGTATAAAAACACTAACAATCGATTGGAAAAAAGTCAAATTGATTGGATCACAATCTATGCCAATTAATTACTAACTTTGGCAATCGATTGGGGTATCTACAATGGCAATCGATTGCTTAGAATGGCAATCGATTGGGTTAGCAACAATGGAAATCGATTCGGACTTCATCTACTTTACAGTAAAGACAGTCTAGCAACATAAATACGGGAAATGATGATTTGAATGTCTTTTCTTCATCCAAACAAGTTCTAGCATCAATATAATGATACCAAGTGTCACGTCCCGGAGTGGAAAAGTAAGAAAAAAATTCCTGCCTTTGGACCCGTGGACAAGCGACTGGTTTGAGATGCTCCTGATTGTCCTCAGCAAAATATTAACAAGAAACATAATATTATTGGGAATGTATCTAATTCAAACACCGCATACTGATAGTAAACATTATTGTGTCATACATTAACATTATATTATAGACCTTGAATAAAACCAAAAAGGAACATAATAAGAGAAGTAGTCTTGTGACTTCCAGTGTCACAGAAATCCGATAACATCTAGTTATTACATTATAAAGGAGAAGATAAACAGAAAGCTATAAGCTCCATCTTTAACTCCCAAACCCATAGCAATCTCCGTAGTAGTCCTCTCCCAAATGTTCCCCTCCATAGTCCTCCTCAATCTAAGTCTTACCTACTAAACCTGGCATCGCTGGACGTGGATGGTCCAGTGACATAAAACACCGTCAGCCTGAAAATAAGCTGAGTGAGCATAAATTCTAACAAAGCACCGTTGGCAACAGTTTAGGAAAAACACTTAGGTTTATTATTTCTTTGTTGGCTTATAAACGTCTCTTAAACATTAACCATCCAGACCATGGAAAAGATTCAAACTCACTAGACAACTGACTTAACCCACGACTTCTATACCATAACTCTTATGTCTATGCGATTTATGACTTAAATCATATTACGACTCACCTTGCAACTGTAAACTCACTTTACAACCATTACTGACTTTACAGCCGTTACTCACTTTACAGCCGTTACTCATGTACAAGCATTAACTCACCTTATAGCCATTATCTTACTTTATAGCCATTAACTCACTTTATAGCCATTATCATTAATCATCACATCACCCTTTATTGCTAATCGTATAACACAAACACATATGTCCAACAAATACTCAGATTGACATCAAGAACTGATCTAAGTACAAGAGTTTCGAAAGAAGAAGTTTTCATTCTTTTCTTCTTCGAAGCGATGGAGTAGCTATGATGAATCTAACGCCTTCCCTTGATCCGCCTCAAGTGGAATTGCTTTCTAGTTAAGGGCATTCATTCTTGAGTGGGAATTTCCCCCTTCTCCCAGTTGTTCTGTGTTGCTGCCAGGTTCTGGAAAAAGCTTAGTAGATCGAGATGGATGTCGATTTAGGGATTTTCATGCTAAGGAGAATCTCACGCTCGAAAGCAAGTCACCTTAAATAGCATCCGTTCGCCCCCACTCTTGCGAGCTCGAACGTCAATAGCGAGACTGATTACCAGGAACTGCTACCCCAGTATAGAACCTGCAGTTTATCTATAGAAGCTTCGACTATTTATATGTGAAAAAATCTACCAAAGAGAGGATTCAAAGTGAATTGATAGGATGAATTCTTAGGTTGAATCGAAAGGATGGTGCTAATCCCAACATAAAGGAAGATTCATGCTTTGAGATTGATTGAGACAAGACAATTGACCCACGTAACTGATTACTAAGCATAACACAGCAAACCCGTTGTAGAATTATTTGTAAGTTTCGATCTTATTTCGCATAGATTATTTTGGTCACATTGCAGAAGGCGTCGTCATTCAAGTTCAAGACTAATGCTCAAGTCAACACATATGTAATTAACAACTCAGCACATACTATAAGTGCGTGCGTGTCTAAGTGAACATGCAGAGTCTAAAGGCGAAGTCATCATATATAAATAACAACTATCTCATGTTCAAGCATAACAAAATAAGAAACAAAACAAACTAACAAGCTCGAGCACTTAGAGAGCTCGAGCGCTCCCACTAAGTGCGAGAGCCCTGGTTCAGCAGTAAAACAGATTCTAAGTAACAGTCACATGCATGTACAAAAACTAAGTTAGATCTTCTTGCATGTTAAGGAAAACATTGTAAAAATAGTTTCTAAAGATATCTAAGTGAGAATCTATACTCACACATGCTTAGGCTATGTTTGGATGATCATTATAACTACTAATTAAATGGAAAAGTACTTGATCGTGGTTTTAATGTATATATAAGAGTTATAATTCTATATGGATCACATGCAAGAAGGTAAAATCATGTTAGGACTGATCCTAAGGGAGTTTGTGGACCCCATATGAATGGGCATATGCTAGCGAAGAAGATCATCCGTCAAGGGTACTATTGGACGACCCTAAATAAGGATTGCTGTGAGTATGCTAGGAGATGTCATAAGTGTCAAATCCATACAAATTTGATGCACACCCCGCCTTCCCAACTCTATAACATGACCACCCCTTGGTCTTTCTCTGTGTGGGGTATCGATATTGTTGGTAAAATAGTTCCAAAGGCATCCAATGGACACCGGTACATAATTTGTGGCTATAGATTATTTTACTAAGTGGGTAGAAGAAGCATTATATGCAACTTTGAAAGCCAAAGATGTGGTAAGTTTTATTCAGAAGAATATAATTTGTAGATACGGAGTTTTGAATGAGTTCATTTCTGATTATGGAATTCATCCCACTTTTGGAGAAATACAAGATCACCCACCATCAATCTTCCCCCTATAGGCTACAAATGAAAGGGGCAATAGAAGCAGCGAATAAGAATGATAAAGTAATCTTGGGAAAGATGATGAATACATTTAAGGATTGGCATGAGAAATTACCATTTACATTATGGTGATACTGGACTTCCATAAGGACCTCAACGGGTGCTACGCCATATTCATTGGTTTACGGGTTAGAAGTTGTCCTTCCGGTCGAAGTAAAAATGCCCTCACTTAGGGTTTTGGCAGAATGTAAATTGACTGAGCTCGAATGGATACGGGGAAGGTACGAGGAGTTAATGTTTCTTGATGAGAAAAGGTTGATCACACTAAACCATACTTGGGGATATCAGAAAAGGATAGCTCGTGCTTTCAACAAAAAGGTCTGCCCGAGGAAGCTTGTTGAGGGTGACCTAATCCTCAAAGAACTTAAAGTGCCCGTTTATGATCATAGAGAAAAATTCAAACCCAATTGGGTCAGACCATACATTATCAAGGCTCTCTTCTCTAGAGGGGCTACCTATCTTATGGACCTAGATAGGGTTGAATTCAAACAACTAATCAACCTCGATCGCCTCATAAAATATTTTGCTTGAGCCCTTATCTATCAAGACCTCCAACATTGATGAAATACACTTAACCTAATTCCCACTAGGGGATACGTAGGCAACTTGCTCGGTTCGATCATTAATAATTGCCTTAATGGCACCATTCTTCAAACCTTAGCCGAACTACTATGGACTTGATACCCATTAAGGGATAAGTAGGTGGCCCCAAGGCCTTCGGTCCATGAAAACTCAAACTCTTGACAAATCCTCGTGTCTTGAGTTTTCCCATGCTAAGCAAAGGGCAAACTTGCGTTTATCCAAAGCCACATCAAAATCCCCATTACTAGGGGCAAACTTCGTTTGTCGCTCACCCAAATATATGCCCTAGCCCATCTTTGGATCTCCTGGTTATCAAAATGAACACTGTGTAGAAATACATGAGAATTCATAGTATAGAATGATTAAAGCTTCAAGCAAGATTCATGGCAAGGTAATAAAAGTCAAGACGAGACATCGAAAGTAAGATTTTTATAACTCAAAGATGATTGAAAGAGTGAACACTTTGATTAAACATATCAGAACATTTCTATTACAATAACATTCTTTAAAAGAAAAATTAAATCATATTTAGAAGTGCAACAAGAGTGGATAGGGCTTGTCAGAAATTTTATAAATAAAGATCTTTCTTGTATTATTTATTTTTACTGTTTCTATGTCTATCTGTGAGCCTGTCTTTCAATGCGCCTGGATCTCCAATATATACTTTGTAGTGGAAATTAGTAGAGCAGGGATCCTCTAGAAAGGAGCAGCTGCCCTCTCATGCTAAGCCTCAGCAAAAGCCTTTATGGTGGAACGATGTAAAACTAAGCTCCTCGTGAAATCCGTAGTAATATCCTCGTGTACATCCTGGAGAAGTCCATATTGGTAGACCACTCAACCTGGAACGTAGAAAATTGTAGCATGAAGACCAGGTAGCCAAATACAAGGACGTCCCAAAAGTCGCACAGTGATAGAGTAGTGAACCCACTAAGGATAAATCTAGCAGATATGGCTCTGAACCATGTAAGCCAGTCATCAGATGTGCTAAAAGCCCCTACTTTTTAGGCCATTGCTTCTTTCCTCCACTTTAAGCCCTGAGGGAGGATTGCATTTTCATCTGCTTTGGTACTGGGAGCCGTCGTGCAAAGATATTCATAAGACCATATCTGTAAGGGAAACGTCAAATAGGTGAATTCAATATTAAAGAAGTTGCAAGAAATTTTGAAGGGCAAAATAAATAGGAAATGAAATGTTTTACCTCCCAGGCTCTCCAAAAGCCCCCAATAGAAGGATAGTTGTCTCGGTAAATATTACTCATGTGGCGATATAGTGTGGCTAGTCTTGCCCCTCACCTGTAATATTGGTTGATCTTGTCAACGTCTTTCAAAGATGCCAGTGAAGGAAAAATAGGTTTAAGAATGTTTTAAACGTGTAGCGGAAAGATTAAGTTACAAAAACTTATTGGTAGCCCAGATCTACTACTCATTAATTCTATAGATGCATACAAGAGAGGGTACAAGAATTATACCTCATGGTCTTGAACCCAATTCAGAAATCTCTGACTTTCAGCAGCCTCCACTAGATGGTCTTCACTCTTATGACTCCTACGGATGCTCCCGGAGAGGCTAGGGTTGGTGGGAACTGTCACGCCCCGACGTAGCATAAATAGGGAATGCATTTAATTTCCTTTATGGACCCGTAGGTCGTGACAGTTTGAAGGATCAATTCCATCACAAACGTCAAACAATATTATAATTTAAATCAAAGTAAAAGCAATCAAGGTTTACAAAATTTTTCCAAATTATCAATTATTACAGCACGTGGTCATCTAAAGGCACAACTTGCTTTGAAACAAAATAACATTATCTCTTACAGTCATCCTTATTTTAGTTCATCAACTGAAGCACAATCTAAAAAAATTTCTCTTCATAAGTAGCTGTTCTCAGTTTGCATAGTCGTACGATCCTGCCTGATCATGACCTGAAAAGCCTAGACACGAATGTCCCGGGCGCATCAACGCCATCAGCTTCATAAAGCTGGTGAGTATTAAAAACATATGTTCGGAATGTAAAACATACTCACTTACTATTTTCATTTCACAGGTTTATTCACTCAACGATTTAGGAATATAGAATTAAGTTCAAATTATAAAACAGTACAAAATAAAGTCATGATCTTCAATGAGATATGTGACCGTGCATGGAATGATGCAACCATCTCATCGAACTCTTTTCTCTTACCCACACATCACCTAACTCTCTCCCTCCAGTATCTTGAAATACTAAGGTGACCACACTATAGTACAGGGGTACCAGGGAGTGTCCAGTTTGCCTCAAACTTTAGTACGGGGTACCATGGAGTGTCCAATTGCCTCACACTTTAGCCATACAATGTATGCCAGGGAGTGTCCAGTAGGCCACACTATAGCACTGCCACGGGTGCCAGGGAGTGTCCAAGTCGGCGTCATACACTTTAGCGCTACCGCGAGCACCAGGGAGTGTCCAAATTTATCACCGTCGCATTTCAAAGATACTCTAAACCGCATTCTCATAACATCATACAATAGTACATCATTATGAGATAGTGTCCAATCACAATCTCATCTACATACTCTTTTCACACTGACCTTCACTCACCATGCATGTAAACTTGACTCCACATGTATGTCATGTAACTTTATACAGAAAATGTAAAGTACTAGAAACGATAACAACATACATGCGAGAAAGATCAAGTCCTTAAGCATCTCTCTTTAACATAATATAACCAATATGATTCTGTTTTAGCATATCTTCCAAATAGTACATTAAAATTCTCAAAAACTTCATCCAAACAGTTCCTTAATAGAAAATAGACAAAACCAGAAAACTTCATCGATTTTTCAGTTTTTTTGTTCACTGGTGCGGGTCGCGCGCGTGAGTTATTGCAGAAACTTCATCTTCTTTATTTTTCTCCCCTGTTTCAGTTTTGGGGTCTGTTTTTGACCCAGTTCAATTTCGAAAGCAAACATGACATATAGTATATGGTTCTCTTTGTTTTTCTACAAGGATTACGAATATGCAATCGGATTTACATGAATCAAAATGTAGCTCTCGAATTTTTCGAAAATCCGAGAGGTGACAAAAGTTCATTTTTAACATACGTCGTGATACAAATGAATTAGGCTCTAAAACTTTAACCGTAGTCTCTGTGTATTGTAATATTTCATATTCATCTCTAAAAAAATAAATTTTGGTTAAGTTTGGAAAATCATGTTTTCAAGCTTGAGCTTCCATGGACAATTCCAACAATGGCGATTTACAATTTCATACATATAAGCAGTAAATAAGCATGAATTACATTAGGAGTGAGTAAATAATACTCACTATGACAAGGGTTGAAGAAGTTGTTGAGAAAGAATCAAGAAAGAGAAATCCCACCACAAGCTTTAGCTATGGTGATATGAAGCTCTCTCTCTAAACTTTCTATTACAAACTCTGATGGGAACCATAGTAATGATGGGAACCATAGTGGACCAAAGCTGAAAGATGATCATTTGCAAGTTCCAGATGGGCCAATCACAAGGTCAAGAGCTAAGAAGATCAACGAAGCAATGCAAGGACTGGTGCAATCCACTTGGGAAAAGTTCAGAAACTTATTATGCAAGGCCCCAACATTTAACATGGGCTTGAAGGAAGAAGAATCAGTTCTAGTTCATGTGATACAAGCTACAGAAGGGGTGGAATAGCTTATTGGGTTTTTATAGACTTTAATTTTTATGTTTCTATGGTTTTGGCATGTGGGCCTATTTTACCTTTTAAGTAGACATTTATTTAGCTTTAAACATGCAGTTTAAGTTGTTTTGGGCTTGAGTATTTAGTCCATCTTTTATTTTCGTTGAAGGCCTTTTTGGCCCAAGGGTTTCTTAGAAGTGATTAAAAGAAAGAACTTTGTAGCAGCTTGAGACAGAACGTTAATGAAATTTATTTTCTGGAGAGCTATTCAGTTTTCTCTGCTTGTTCTTGATTGAACAATTCGAACTTATCAAAGGCATTTCCTTTGTGGCGTTCACCAAATCTGGGTTCTTGAAACAGGATTTCAACGGGCTAGATCATCCCTGTGACTTGATTGTTGGCTTTCTTGGGTGAATTACAATCTGATCGTGGGTTCAAGGAATATCAATTCCACGGGTTCACATCAAACTCTCTGTGTTTCTCTCTACTCTCTCTAAATGATCCAAATCAATGAATAATTCATAGTGTACTCTTTTCATGTTCATGTATTCATATGCATTCATTCATGTAGGTTGATACTTGTAATTAGGATTCATTTTGTGCTTGGATTAAGTTGCATTTAATTGAACCTAATTGTGAGTTCCTTGTGACCATGTTGGGTCTATACCATCTCTATATAGACATTACATTGGCTCCTAGTTGAGACTTGTATATCTATAGAAATGATGCATTTCCAACTAATTAGAAGGAATTCATAATTATGTCAATTCTTTCATACTTGATAGATTTAAGCTAGAAGTTTAAGGATGTTTAGAATTTTATACAATATCTTGATTGAGGCATGTGGACTAACCCTCTGTTTTATAGCGCTATTGATGTATGATTTCTCAAACCCTCTCTAGTTCATTGTATTCTTTGATTTTAATTGATTTTCGACTCCATGTGCGACACCTTAAAAATAGGTCTTGTTTTATTTGTATATATGAAATAGAGACCCCCTTTTAGATTTTATTTGTATGCATTACACGTTTCCATATTCGCGGCTGGATCCCAGGTAAGTTCTCTTATTCCCTATTGCATATCATAATGCTTGCTAATTGAATTATGTGGTTTTGAATGCTATCTTTACCATTAGCAATCTTACATCCTTTAGACATGCTTTTGCAATGTATATCTATATCTATGTATTAGTTGAGAGCGTATTTAGATTAATAATTTGATTAAAAGGATGTTAAGTAGAGGCCTATCATGAGATAGGATGAGAGGGGGTGTTTTAGTCTGTTGGGCTCCTTCCCCTCTCATTCCATAATCTCCAGACCTAGAAAACTCTAGTTTTCCAAAAATCAGTTTGCTTTTAAAATGGTTTCTTAATTTTCCTTTTAAAAATTAAGTGGTGACTTGTATTTGAAAAAGATTTTGAAAAAGCTGTAGGTAATCAACTTGGTGACATTCTCAAGGGAATGCTTACTCTTTAACAGAGGGTAGATTCTATCTTGACAGTATATGTTTACAGTCATGTGAACATGACATACCCAAGATACCCAGGTGTTGATCTTTAAGCCCTCAGTGATTGGTAAGTCAAAGCAGCCATATCCACAGTATGTGTTCATAATTGTCTTAAGATTGAGAACACGTACCTTATACAAGTTATGAGTTCCTATTGACCATTGACAGCCTTAAGTGTCAATAGGAAAGCTCAAGTTCGTCAATGCGCTATAAGAACTAGCATATTATCTATGAGTTAAACTCTAGTGATTGAGATTCATCACTCCATCCAGTGGAAGTTAATCATGCTACAGTGTAAACCTGATGAGATATCCAGTCTCACCATCCACTGCGACAAATTCTAAGTATCAATGAATAGTAATTCGTATCTCGCTTGTTATGTATCCCATACACACATGAATTACTTACTATGATACTTAAGGATTAACAATCATCTCATGAAAGAAACATACATAAGAAAATGTAAAGCTGATATCCATATATTAAAATGTCAATGTCTCATACACAAAGTAATGGTTTGAGGGAACAAACCTAACAGCCAGATAGGATAGATGAATTCGATCTCCGCTAGTGCTCAGCAAGGAGCAACCTAGTATGTACATAATGAAAGCCCTCACCATTTGGTCATCGGCAAAGTCCTCATCTCTGAAGGTGTTTAGGAACCACTTGCGGGAACTATGAGGTCTTCGGGATGAGCTTTGAGAAGGTCAATGATCAATTCATGTCGACTCCCAACGTTGTCAAAATGAGCCAAAGGAAGTCCGCCAAATGGGATGCCTGTGATCATTGAGAAATCCTAAGGGATCATGGTCATCTCACCGAAGGGGAAGTGGAAAGTGTTCCTAGTGTTCCACCACCTCTCTGCCGAGGCATAGATTTGGGACAGGTCATTAGAACTCTTCGTCAATAGTTGTACAAAGAGTCCAAAGCCAATAGTATTAATTTTCCCCTTTAGCATCAGAGAGTTCTTCATACCACTCATAATCATGAGCCAACTTTCATGGCCTTTGAGGGCATCTTCGTGCACCTAAAAAAAAGAACAGAAGTAAGCAAATAAGAAAGTTGAACAAAGGAGAAACAATAAGTAAGAAAAATAATGAATAAGTCTGAAAGGAAATGAAATATCTAATTCTTGAGTCCATGTGACTCTGTTGATGTAAAATATGAATTCTTGAGTCTGAGTGACTCCGTTGATGTAAAACATGAATTCTTGAGCCCACGTGACTTCGTTGTTGTAAAATATGAATTCATGAGTCCGAGTGACTCCGTTGTTGTAAAGTGTGAATTTTTGAGTCCGCGTGACTCCGTTGATATAAAAATATGAATTTTTGAGTCCGTACAATTCTATTGTAAAATATTATAATTTTGAATTCCTGAGCTTGAGTGACTCCATTGTTGTAAAATATTGAATTTTTTTAGTCTGAGTGACTCCGTTGTTGTAAAGTATGAATTCTTGAGTCCGGGCGACCCCTACTTTGTTTAAGTCGGGGCGACTCCCATTTTGAAAAAAAAAAATCAATCAATCAACTTCTTGAACCAATGTGATCCTTATTTTTTTTTTCAAAAAAAGGGGAGGGAGGAAAATAATAAAATTTCCAGCATGGTCCCGACACAAAGTCGACGAAACCAAGGCAACAAAAACAAGCAAAGCATGAGATCCTAGCATCTAAAGCTTCACTCAAAATCAACCCAAATAAGCATGAGGAAATTCGTGCTAACAATGTCTTAAGGGGAATCAAAAATCGCAAATTGCATGAAATCAAGTCATACTCGTACATGCATTGAGCATTATACATTGCATTTAACATTTGGAGGAGTAAAAGTGCAAAGTAGAGTTTGGATTTTTACCCCTTTTCGAAAGGCGCATGCCGAAAGGTGCCGCTCGGGGTTGGCCAAGAGAAACACAGAGTTGTGGCTTGGAGAGGGCTTGTACTTCCTCTTGGAAGGCCTTTAGGATCCTAAGCCACTAGCCATTGGGGGAGATCTGCAAAAGAAAAATCAAGTTTTAAAGAAACTTCAAGAAAAACATGAAAAATATGGAAAAACTATGGATTTTTATCATGAAACATACAAAAGATGTGATCTTGATGGTTGCATATGAGTAAACTAACCTTGATGAAGAGGATGCAAGTTGGAGATCAAGAAATGTGAAGATCCTAGAGAGAAATCGTATGAAAGGAGAAGAGAAGAATGAGAAAAAGAAAAAGAAAATCTATTTTAAAAATAGATTGCCAGACACACCATCAGCCGCTGAAAAGGAAGCAGCACTCGCTAAGTGTCGTGCGACAGTCACTGACTGCCACAACAACACTCAGCACTGCGATGATTTTGAGTGCCGCTGCGATGACAGTTGTCTTTCCCCCTATAAGGACCGTTGAATTTTGCTTAAATATCCCTCAAAGTTTTCCCTCATTTTGAATAAACCCCCAGGGTTTGAAAAGTGAGTTTTAAAGCCCTCTTACAAGTCAAAATTGACCCCAGATCTTTTATAAATTCGAATTCTTTGAGTCAAATTGACTCCGTATTTTAGAAATTGAAATTTTTTTGAGTCCAATTGACTCCTGATTTTATTTGTGAAAATTAGAAATTCTTTGAGTCTGATTGACTCCTGATTTTGAAATTAGAAATTCTATTGAGTCAAAATTTGAATTTTTTTGAGTCTAAATGGCTCCGGATCTTTAAAAATAAATTGATTCAAGTCTGATTAACTCCAGGTTTTCTAGGAATTGAATTGAATTGAGTGTGATTGACTCCCAATTTTGGAAAATTTGAATTCTTTGAGCCTAAATGGCTCCATATCTTTGAAAAGAAATTGATTCGAGTTTGATTGACTCTGATTTTAAAATTTGAAATTCTTTTGAGTTGATCGACTCCGGATTGTGAAAATCAGAATTCCTATGAATATAATTGACTCCCGATTGTGGATTTTGAAATTGATTTGAGTCGGATTGATTCCTGATTTTGGATTTTGAAAATCGAATTGAGTCATATTGACTCCCGATTTTAGAAATTTGAATTAAACTGAGTTGATTTGAGTCTGATTGACTCCCGACTTTAGAAATTAAGTAGAATTGAGTCTAGTTGACTCTCGTTTTTGGATCTTTATAATTTAAATTAAGTCTGATTGACTATCGATTGTGGATTTTGAAATTGATTTGAGTCAGATTGACTCCCAATTTTGGATTTTGAAAATTAAATTGACACTGATTGACTCTCAATTTTAGAAAGATGAATTGAATTGAGTCTGATTGAATCCTGATTGTGGCTTTTGAGAATGATTTGAGTCGGATTGACTCCTAATTTTAGAAAGATGAATTGAATTGAGTCAGATTGACTTTCGAGTTTAGAAATTGAGTTGAATTGAGCCTGTTTAACTCCCGATTTTAGAAATTTGAATTAGATTGAGCCTAATTGACTCCTAAAGTTCTAATAAGTTGAATTGACTATGGATCTTGGAATTTGAAATTAAAAATTGAAAATCGAATCCTTGAATTAGAAATAACCATGAATATTGAAAACTTATCTGGTAGGGCTGAGGTAGCTACGGATGCGGAAGACTGCTTCTGTGGGGGGGCTGAGGTAGCTACAGATAAAAATATGAAAATATATCCAGGGGCTGAGGTAGCTACGGATGCGGAAGACCGCTTATCTGGGGAGCTGAGGTAGCTACAGATAAAAATATGAAAACTTATCCGGGGGGATGAGGTAACTACAGATGTGAAAGACCGCTTATCTGGGGGCTGAGGTAGCTACAGGTAAAAATATGAAAATTGATCCGGGGGGCTGGGGTAGCTATGGATGCAAAAGACCGCTTATCTGGGGGGCTGAGGTAGCTACAAATAAAAATATGAAAACTTACATGGGGGGATGAGGTAGCTACAGATGCGGAATACTGCTTATCTAGGGGGCTGAGGTATCTACATATAAAAATTTGAAAACTTATTCGGGGGTGTCACGCCCCAGAGTAAGCCAAAATTAGTGAAAATAAAAATTTTCGTTTATGGGTCCGTGGACACGTGACTGGTTAGAGATGCTCCTGATTGTCCTCAACAATATAATAACAAAAGCATAGTAATATTGGCAAAGTATCTAATTCAAGGGCACCATAATAATAACAAACAATACCAAGTTATACATCATCATTATATTATAGACCCCAAGATTGGAAAGGTAACAAAATGAAATAAGTAGTCATGTGACATCCTGTGTCACGAACTCCAACAAAACTAATTATTACATCATAAAAGATAAGATAAACAGAGAGTTAAAAGCTCCAACTTCAACTTAGAAAAGAGGGGGATATGATGTTGGACTATCTCTGGATCGATACCTGGCATATCACTATAAGACCATGCAAAAGCATCTTTGAATTCATTTAATCGATTGATTAATTCTTTGCTTTCTTCATTACTGAGTGTAGAGCCAATAAAAACATTTCGTGGATTATCTTCATTTCTCAGATTAATCGTTAGAGTGTCCTTAATGATTTTGCATGCAAATTCTTTTTCTTTTTTGATTAATTTTTGCAATTCGCTTGGTATCTCATGGTCACCACATTCATCACATTCATTAAGCGCATTCGAGTAGGCAACATTAGTCATACTTTTAGTAACTTTGTTTAGGGTGATTACAACAGACGTAACAATAGTAAGATGCCTCATATGGGCAATTATAGACTCCGGGGAGGGGGTACTTATCACTAGACTTGAAGACCCATTCTTTGTTGACTCCTTGCTTGAGCTCCATGGTGTCGTAGTCTGCCAGCTTTCCCTTTTCATCCCCTCCTTCTGTCATTGCTCCTTCTGGTTCTTCTTTGTCATTTCCCAGTACCTCTTCCTAAGAATATTGCAGACCTTGTTTTTCCACATACACTGGACTTTTTGATGAATTGTTGATGGTATGGCACCTAGACTGTCCAACTATGGCCTACCCAGTAGCAAGTTAAAAGAGGCAGGGATGTCGATGATCTGAAACTCAGCTTCTTTTTCTAAAGGCTTGACGGTGAGATTGAGAAAGATTATACCCAGGACCGTCCTCTGGGTGTTATCATACGCTCTTACCTTCTGCTCAAATGGGGTGAAAGTTAATTCATCTATACCCATTCGCTTGGCTGTTTAGAATGGGCATACGTTTTAGAGCAGACCCGTTGTCCATGAGACAAGTAGGTACAGTATTCCCCAAGCACTCAACAGTGAAATATAGAAGTTTATTATGAATGGGCCCTCTGGGTGGTAAATCTTCTGATGAGAAGGCGATAGCTAGGGTTAGAATTCTTCCGATCATCCCCATAAGGTCCTCCGGTGCTGTGTCGATAGAAACCTCGGACTGATTCAAGGCATCCAGGATTGCCTGCCTGTGATGTTTAGAAGCGATCAATAACCCCCAAATGGTGATATTGGCCTGGGTCTTCTTCATTTTCTTCAAAACTCTATCCTCTTCCTCCTCTTCATTCTTCTTCCCTTTTCCCTTATCTAACTCTCTCCCCGAGTGATCTTCCTCTAGCTTATGCAGTTTAAAGTGTCTCCTTGATCGGTTAAGATGATTAACCTCTTCTCTTGCCCACAAGTTGTCGATTTCTCCAGTAACTTTTGAACCTTCTTTCCCCACTTCAACCTATTCATCGCTTTTGTACCATAAATCATCTTCCACCTGATCTATATCTTGACTATCAGCTTCTGCGTACCGAGTGGAGTTGATAGTTTCCTAAACCCACCAATCTGTTGTGGCCATTTGCTTCGTTATTTCCTTCTTACACACCCCTGACTGATTCCCCATAGTATAGATCTCAGACTCTTTCGGCAGTT
Organism: Hydrangea macrophylla; assembly: GCA_033977485.1. Lineage (NCBI taxonomy): Eukaryota > Viridiplantae > Streptophyta > Magnoliopsida > Cornales > Hydrangeaceae > Hydrangea > Hydrangea macrophylla. The sequence goes on from CM066993.1 coordinate 23,311,050, forward strand.
GGTAAGGCTTCCTTAGTTTTCTAACTTTAGAAATCAACCTAGATGGATCAAAGGTCGTCTCTTCTAACCTTAAGAAATAGAGGCCCTGTGGTGGCAGTACAACATAATAATTTGGCAGTGGAATTCTAGTAACATTCAGAGCTTTGGTTAACGGCTCAGATATTACCTTGTTATCGATGAGATCTTGAATTTCACATCTCTATCTTGTGCACCGATCCGTCGCATGACCCTTTTGTTGGAAAATTTGCAATAAAGATCTTCCCGAAAGCTTGGAGGTAGCAGACTTGGTAAGGATCGAGGTTCCAATGGGCGAAGATGTACCTTTGTCATCAGCCTGTCATAGGTGGTTGATAATGATACCCCTAAATCTGAGAACTTCCTTAGTTGCTTGTCTCCTCCTCTCCTTGGATAATTCGCTATTATGTCAAATTTTCTCTCTTGCTTACTCAGTGTATTGACGTCGTTGGGGCCAGAGTGACCCCCCAAATGTCCTCCGTTTAACCCGTAGTTTGGCCTCCTATACCTATTCGATTGCTCCTCTTTCTTAATTACCCTTTCCTGGATTGCGTCCTCTATCTTTGTCCCCACATCAAAGACTTCGGTGAAAGTGTTGATCAATTGGAACATCATCTTCTCCTGGTAGACCGGTTGGAGATTCTTCATTAACATCCGAATTTGTTCTTTCTCAGACGGCCTTTGCACCATCTTGGTTGACTTTCCCTCCATCGACTCAAGTATTCAGTGAATGATTCCTTGTTCCCTTGCCTAGTGGTTTCCAAATCTCGGACTATGACATCCAAGTCTTGGTTGTACTCGTATTATGCTACAAATAATTCTCTTCCCAGATGCTAGTCTTATTTGGTTTGAGTGTGAGATACTAGGCCAAGGCGGCCCCGGTTAAGGTCTGCTAAAATAAGATGGCCATTATGGCGGTGCTCAACCAACTGGGCTGGAAGGCCCTGATACACGTTCTCACATGGCAGCGAGAATTCCCTGTTCCATCGAATTTGTCAAAGACTGGCATTTTAAAACTGACAGACAGTGTCTCGTGGACCCCATTGTATAGTCCTTCCAGTTCCAGCAAATAGGTATCAACTCCCTGAGCCTTGCATACCACTCTCTCAAGCTTCTCAACTTTCTCAGCCATTACCCTTTCTTTCTCTGACTTTTCTCTTTCTCTGTCAGCTCACAAAACATCAATCCAGAGCCTCTTGATCATCAAACCAGTCTTCTTCTCTTGCCGCTGGAGGGGGTGGGTCGACAACTTGTAGATTTGCAGGCAGCGGCTAGCGAGTCATTGCTTCTATAATGTTCATCATGCGATTTATATTCTCAGCCTGTCGTCTCATGTGCTCTTCCTGCCTTTCTACTATCGCCCTCAATTCTGCTACTTCCCCGGTGTTCCCTTCGTACACCATTTGAGTGTTACTTTCTCTTCTCGTTAACCTTACTTTGGGACCTCTAAACCAGACAATGCCCGAACCAGATGCTATTTTCGCCCTACAAAAGAATTTTTAAATGAATTTTCATTTTTCCATTTCTCTTTTTTCCTTTACCATTATTTTTTCTATTGTATTTGATTATATTGTTCGCAATACTTGGTAAAATACTCATGAATGGTTCATATGTCACACGGATGCAATGCAAGTGTGCGCGCGTGTGTGTGTGTGTGCCTACTCTATATGCCAAAGAAAAGGAAAATCCTAAACATAACACATAAAACACATAAGAACATAAAAACCTCACCTATATCAAGTGCGCCAACTTCTCCTTTCATTATGATCCTCGCTACATTTTCCACGGTTGGATGTGTCTGGAAAATTTTGAAATTTACTTGAAAAAACATTTCTCTAGATGATGGGATTTTTCAAATTCTTAAGAATTTTAGATTTTTCCTTTGAAAATGACGATGTGAAAATATTTCTCAATAAATGATGGTTGGGTTTCAACTTTACTTGATTAAAAGAGTGATTTTTCAAAACAATTTTTTTTTTGGATAAAAGATGATGAATAATCAAAATCTGTCATAAACAGTGAACTCCGAATTCTTGGGATATGAGTATCACATGATTGGATAATTATCACACTTTTTATGAATTCAGATGCATACAAGGTCAATGATGTTCAACTAACCAAATATAAGAAATGTTATCTTATAATCAAGATTTGGCATGTTCCCAAATGTCATGGGTCATGAAGAGGAATTGCTCAAAAAGTGATTTGATTAAAGGGTTACAAATCTTTCATCAAGCAAGCATTGTTAACATCTCAAGTAATCCCTTTCGGGCATACAAAACTCCCTAGCATATAATCCTAATCAAGAATTGATTTCCTAGATTGAAAGGTTCTATAGAAGCTACTGTGCAAAGGCGGGGTTTTGTTCAAATAAGGGACCCTTGACACACATCTGATAGGATGCTTCATATACCAACACATGGTACAAGATCAAGGGTGATCACACGCTCTTATGATAACTTGACCGACTGGGTTGCCCCAAGCCTCCAAGGTCATATTTTCGTGCAATAGACTGGCTAGACATGCAAGTGCAATGCAATAGGCACACAAAAATTAATTAATTCGATTAAAAGGATGCTTTCAAGTCTAATCCTCGAGTGAACCCAAAATCAGAATTCTGGTCTACGAAATCAGAGATTCTGGGCTCGATCCCTAGCAGAGTCGTCAGATTGTGGATATCGCAGGTTAACCGCGTTTTATTTCAAAGTCAAATATAAAAGAGTCGCAACTTAATTTTTAAAAGGAAAATTAAGAAACCATTTAAAAAGCAAACTGATCTTTTGAAAACCAGAGCTAGGTTCGGGGATTATGGAATTGAGAGGGGAAGGAGCCCGATGGACTAAAGCACCCCCTCTCATCCTATCTCGTGATAGGCCTTTACTTGACATCCTTTTTAATCGAATTATTAATCTAAGCATGCCCTCGACTAATACATAAATATAAGTATACATAGTACAAGTATGTTAAAAGGGGTGCAAGATTGCTAATGATAAAAAGCACACAAAACCACATAATTCAAATAGCAAGTAAGATGATATGCAATAGAGAACCTTACCCCGGGATCCAGTTGCGATATAAACATGCATTGCATACACAAAATATGAAGCCTAAGAAAAGTCTCTAATGTACATATACACATAAGGCAAGACCTAGTCTAAGGTGTTGTGCATGGAGTAAAAAAATCAATACAATCGAAACATGAAACAAACTAGAGAAGAGAGTCGAGAAATCATACCTCAATTAGTGCTACAAAACAAAAGATTAGTTCGCATGCTTTGAACAAAATATTATATCGAATCTTAAATAACATTCCCAAACTTCTAGCTTAAATCTACCAAGCATGAATGAATTGACATACTCATGAATTCTTTCTAATTAGTTGGAAACACAACATTTCTATAGATATACAAGTCTCAACTAGGAGCCAATGTAATGTCCATATAGAGATGGTATGATCCCAACATGATCACAAGGAACCCATAACTAGGCTCAATTAAATGCAACTTTACCCAAAAAAAAGTCCTTACAAGTATCAACATACATGGATGAATGCATGGACAAGAACAAGAGTAAGCTCTGAATTATTCATTGATTTAGATCATTTAGTCTCTGGATATAAGCTTGGTTAACATCATTCAAACCATGTTTTAAGTACCAAGTCATAGAAAAGTCGTTTAGGTCATTATGTACAAAGTTCATTAAATCTATGATAGAATTCCAGGAATTACAGAGAGTTGACCAGAAATTTAAAAATAGAAAAAGTATACTTCCCATAGTTAATCTTAGTGCTTTTTGGATATGGTGTGCCTATGTAAGTCTAGTTCTAACCCAAAAAGAAAATCAAAGATCAAATGGTTCAATCTCTGGGAATCGGCCCAAGACCAGACACTACTTAGATTTTATCAACTCTCTATCAAGAGATTTTGTGTGATTTCTAAAAATAGTAAACGAATCTGAACTACTTCATTCTTTTTAGGGGATCTTACTAACACATTAAACTTCATAGAAAAATTTATTTAAAGTAAAAAATGTTTGATTAAGGCTCTGATCAATTCAAATCAATACTGACTTACTATTATGAAATTTTGGACAGAGAGTAGCTAGTTTGCAAATCCTAAGACCAAACCATCTTAAACATGGAATCTCATCAAAACAATAAATGCAGTGGTAGATCTTTATGTTGTGAATACTCTCCAATTGGACTTATTCAAATCCAACGGATCATGATTTAATTAAAAATCCTTGATCAAAGTTGGTTTATGAATTCACTGCACCATTGTTGAGTTCATCCTTTTTGGTTAAATCTATCAATCAAACCATAGAGGTTGACTCATCCTAAGACTAATTTTCCTTCCCACTGATGGTCATTGGAGATTAACTATGACTAATCTATATGAGCCTTAATGGAACATGGAAAGGATTCCATAAGACTTCAAATTAGAGGACCTAAGTCATGAACTAAGACTTGGACCTACTAATTATGTATGGATATGGCTATTCCCATCTAAACCATAAGTTCATAGAGAAGTTAAAAGACCAACTCAAGGGAATCAAATGAGATATTAATGACCTCATGAACCCCAAGAGAGGAGTATAAACAAAAGGAGATGAAAATCAAAACTCAATTGATGTTCTAAGTTAGACTTCACTTTAGAACTTGTTTAATCTTAAACCCAAAGCTTTTTAGATCCAAATTAATGAAAAATAAATGAAGGTTCAATCAAAATTCTAGTGGTGTGTGCTGAAATGAGGTAGGAAGAGACTTTTGGAAAATGTGTAAAAGATCCTAATTAATTCTATGAATTGTGATTGAACTTTGAACCACGAGCTAATTAAGATTAGAGGTTACCTCCAATATCCTCAATTTCTTTATGGTTTGGATGTCTTCACAAGATTCTCCAAGCTCCTCTTTCAAATTTGAAATAATTTTTCCTTAGAAAAACCCCTAATCCCGAAAGTACTTTTGATTGTACAATGCGCACTATTTCAAAAATTAGATTTTTAAAAAATACGGTATTCGGTGGAATTGTTCGTGGCACTCCGTGAATGCCAAAACGGCACTCACCAATTGCTGCAACGACATTCATAGATTACTGCAGTGGCATTCAAGGAACGCCGTAGACAACCCGCAGACTATCGTCTTTTTGTGCTTCTTATTTTGCCTTGTTTTTAATTTCTTTTTCTTTTTCTTATTCTTTTCTTTCCTTTCTTGCTTTCAAAACTGCTTCTATTTTTGCGGCGTTTGGCAAGTTGTCTACCGCACTCAATGATTGCCGGTACAGTTATCAGTGACTGCTAGCACAGCTATTAGTAACTGCCGGTGCGACACCTAGTGACTGCCGCAAGCTTTGTTGCGTTCCGTTTTCTTTACTTTCTTCCTTTTTTTCTCTCCTTTCTTTTTTCCTTTCTGTTAGAATTGAAGAGCCTTTTGAAGAGCTTGAACCACCTTGAAAACCCTACGTTAGTCGGACATTGTCGTCATCAGACTTGAAAGTAATACTCCCCTAAATTCGACAGTTGGTTAAAATCGAGGTGTTTACATGAACCTTTCAAAATTATTGGTTAGGAAATATGTGATGTAACACTTGGGTGCCCAGAAGGGATTATTTGAGATGATGATGATGCTTGTTTGACATAGTGTAACTTCTAATCACTTTCTAGCAATTCACCTTTATGTCCCATGACATTTGGGAACATTTCGAAGCTTGATTTTAAGATTACACTTCTTATATCTTGTTAGCTAGGCATCATAGACCTTGTATGAATCCAAATTCATGAAAAGTACGATGATTATCCGATCTTGTGATCCTGCTGCCCGTGAGTCCAAAGTTCTCCATTTTATGATTGATTGAAGGAATTTGAATTTGCAAAATGTTTCGACATGTTTTGAAAATCACCCTTTTGAAAGAAAAGATCCAAGGTCTACCTTTTTAGCAAGCAAAGTTGAAACTCGTTCGTCTTTTTAGAAAAGTGTTTTCGCCTTCCTACTTTATCAAAATTCCAGAATTTTCTTCTTCTTTCAGAAAAAGATTCCTAAGGAAATTTTGAAAATTTTCAAGAAGCATCTGAAACTTCATAGAGGTGACAAGAATCACAATGATAGGAGAAGTTAGCGCACTTGACATGGATAAGGATTCTTATGTGCTTAATCTGGAATGCTTGTATGGGAAAGAAACCCAAAGAATGATGAAAGAGATACATGAAGGATTCTATGGGCCTCACATAAATGGATATATGCTGGCAAAGAAGATAAGAAGACAAGGATATTATTGGACTACCCTTGAAAAAGACTGCTGTGAGTATGTAAAGAAGTGCCATAAGTGTCAGGTGCATGCTAACCTAATGCACACGCCACCGTCTCAGCTCTATAGTATGACCACCCCTTGGCCATTCTCTATGTGGTGAATCGATATTATCAGGGAAGTTGTCCCAAAGG